>JAFJYJ010000067.1:2400000-3000000 GCA_019022615.1 Acacia melanoxylon | reverse complement strand
CCTGATTATCCACCCATGCATTCCTCCCAGACACCCAATTTCCCAGTGCCAGTGAATGGTAACCCAATGTTGAATCCTCCTGTGCCATTTGGTTATCCTCCATACCCGCCGCACGACGGAGCTCCACCATTTTATGTGAACCCCTATGATATGCGTTGGCAGGACTCAGCTTCTGAAGGAGGTGGAGACCAGAATTCCTTACTCGGTTTTCCACCTGTCGCTCCAACTGGCCCTAATTTTCCAGCAAATTATCCTCAGCCCATGAATGCAGGACCTGGTGGCCCACCTTTTGAACAAGGACACGGTGGCATGGCTATGGATCCGCGAGACGGTAAAGGGATATTGGCTCCACAGTCCATGACCCTCCCCCCTCCACCGCCATTGCCACCCATGTCCCATCTGAACAATAAGTATTATTCCGGTGAGTTTGGACACAATGGACATGGTTATGGTTGGCCGCATGATAATCGCGACGCATTTGGTGGTCAGGACTAGCGGGCTCTGAAGCATAAGCCTCTACTTTGGGAAAATTATTAGATTGATTTGGTTATTGAAAACTGAGCACTTGGTTTTTGTTGATGTTACCTAGTAATCGTTCATGCGCCTGTTGGTAATGAATTTTGTATTCTAGCCTGGAACGAAATATGCAATATGTAGTTTTTTTTTTTTGGTTCCATTTCTTAATTTATTTTTATGCAGCTCATATCTTAGCATTAAGATAATCTTACCATAAGAAAAATGAATCACATGGCAACCAAATAGTTTAGACTATTTTGGTGAAATAGATCGAACCCACACCCAGGCAAAACCTGACATGAACATAAGAGCTTAAACAAAATCATACAATACGTTTCACTACTGATCTAAATAGCACAATCACTCACATCACCAAAATAAATTTATGATTTTGCCCCTATAATATTAATATCCCCAAAAAAGTCAAACTGGAAAGTTGGCTGATCATCATAGTGATCACTACGGTGCTATTTAAATATGCTCTAAATTGTTCAAATACAAGGTTTTTTAATTTTATTTTATAAATGATAAAGCCATTATTTTTTTAAGAAAATGATAATCGGAAAATTTTCTTTATTTTATATTTCGTCATAAAATCTATTGTAAGATTTGGATATTGATAGTGCACATTGGTACTATACGATTCATGTAGCTAACCCCCATTTAGTGAAACAAAACTTTGTTGTTGCTGTTGCTATTGTTATATTTCGTCAGTAAAACTACAAGTGATAAAAAATATAAATATTATATTATATTGAATTTGGACTTGTCCAATTTTAATCAGGAGTTCAGGACTGTCCAGATTAGCACTAAAACCGTTTCCAGGTAGGCAAGGGAAGATGCCATATCTATTTACCAAAGCAAAAAAAAAAAATCATACAACATTGAAGGTTCAGGTGCTAATGAAGCAAATATATGACAAGAACAAATCTATACTCACAATTGCAAACAACACATTGCCTGAAGTGTTTGTAGATAGTCCCAAACTCTCTCACCTATATCTCTCTTCTCAGTTGAACCTATCAGATGGCAAAATGCAAAAACCACTTCACTACAAACAGGTGCTGGGTAAGTCACCACCATGCTCCACACTTCAATTACGCACTAACCAATGATCATCTTCAGAAACATTTAGAAAAAAAAAAAATGAAAAGATGATAATGCCAAAATGGTAGTAGGCAAAAATCAGCTCAGCTTTTTCTTCTCCAAAACCCAGTTCTGTACTTTTCTGATATACTCTTCATTAATTTTCACATACAATTGGATGGATTTCCTATAGCCCATCAAGATATATCTGTCAATGAAATTTTCATATCTTTCATAAAGTGCTGGCACAGTGAGAATGATAAAGAGGCCTGCCACATAACAAAAAACACAAAAGATTCAGTAATCTAAATTCTAAAGTCTCCACCCAAGTTTTTTTTTTTTGGAGAATTAATCTTTTGGTCCCATAGTTTTGACTCAGTTGTAACGCAGTCCCTACACTATGAGTCAGTGTAACTCAATCCTTATAGTTTTAACCATTTTATAATTCGATCCCGTGTTTTAAAAAAATAAAATCATATATATAATAAAGGTCAAGGACTAAATTATAAAATAGTTAAAACTATAGGAACTGATTTGCAGTGAGTCAGAATTTAAGGACTAAGTTACACCTGAGTCAAAACTATAAGGATTGAGTTGTGCCAAGTCAAAGTGTGGGGATTGAGTTACAATTGAGTCAAAGCTATAGGAACTAAAAGATTAATTTTCCCTTTTCTTTTCATTTTTATGGTTTGGAACTTTGTTTTCTAAGAACTATTGACTGATTAAACTGAGTCTTGCTTGATCAGATTACACTTGAGACTTACTAGCATAAGTGAGGGTGAGAAAATCAGTGAGGCCTCCAACCACAGAAATAAACCAGAGGCATGCGGCTACTTTCAAGAACAATCTTGAGTTCTTGCCCAGGGCAATATCCTGGGAAACTGAAAGCACATAGTTTGCATCAGTTCGGATGAAAGTTGCTACTTCATTTACCATTTCCTCTGATAGATGCAACTCTGGTAGAGGTGGAGCTGGCCTGTCAAAAGAAAACATAGTAAACTGCTTTCATGAATTTGGTGATAGAGTGAAAAATTTTAAGATTTAATGTCTTGTTTGGTACTACCTCTGGTCTTTAATATAAGATCTCATCCGGAAGACAATTTACACTATGGATGAGATCTTATATTAAGGACCGGAGGTAGTATGAGTTAGAGAGAAAGAATGGGAGGAAGAGGAAAAAAGTTATGCAGTTTTATTAATTATTATACTCTTTTCATCACCACTCAACATTACTTACCCTTTTTCATTACTTATTTTAGAATAAGTATATTAATATTGTTTCACATCTCAACTACTTGCCATTTTTTTACTATTTCATTCCATTCCTTCCCTTCATCCTAAATGTGGCCTAAGACCATATTCGATGAACCCAAGAAAAGAAAAGAAAAATCTTTTGGCATGCAGAACTTCATTTTAACCGAAGGAGAAAAACCAGCAACAACCAAACCAGACACAGACATCAAAGCAGCAAAATCAACCAAATTATACATGAACAGTTATGATGCCAAAGAGAATGGGGATGATTTTACAGCCAACCAGAGGAAAACATGGTCAGAGACAAAGTTTAAGCAACTCCATCAGCAGCTTTGTTTTTGTCCATGGAACAAACGAAGAAGAAGCATTATGAATCCAAGTTACAGGGCAAGTCAGGATTAGGAACCATACAAGCTAAGTATCTTAAAGTGTCAAAACTACATATTTATAACAAACTAAAGTTCTAAACAAGATTCCATATTCCACCAGGCTAACTAATCCCCAGGGAACAATGTATCATGACTAGACAAGGCTTATCGTTTTCAGACTTAAAAACAAGATCAAGGTATCAATCCTTCTCCACAGCACCAGAATGAATTGTAGATAAGAAAATAAGGTAAGACCAAAACATCTCATCTTCCACCTTACTGAGTGACAATCATCCTGAAGACAATGCTAAATTTCCCCACTGTATTAGGTCATAAGTTGAAGATTCACCTATCAATACCCAGCAATACATTTAGAATTCTGGTACTCCACTCTCTTAGAAGGCAAAAATGCGTGGCTGGTACAAAATACAATAGATCACACTTCTTTAATCAAATAAGCAAATCACATAACTGTTCTGAATACCAATACCAAATAATAAGGTTACCAAGAATAATAAGCAAATAAATCTCAATGTACATGAAGAACAGGCAGACATCACCCTTGTGCAAAAAACATTAAGGTTTCTAGAAGTTCTTCACAATACTGCCATCCAGTGATGTACAATTACGCAAGTACACTTACAAATTCTGATTTACATGCTACTCAAACTTAAACTACAAAAACTATACCAGCATTGTTCTTTAGGAGGAATAGGTCAATAGACGCACAAATCACCAAAAAAAAAAAAAAAAGAGCCCAGAATGAGTAGTAACGACTTTAGTTCATAAAAAAATGAACTAACAGTAATATACCACTACCTTGTTGTGTCTAATAACTGTACACTTCAAGGCACAAAAAGGGCACAAGGAAAGAAAGATCCAAGTATATTATTCAAAGAAATAAGTACTCAGGGTATTACCTATTGAGAATTGCCGCTGATTTTGCCCAAAGATAAAGAATGACCATAAGGAGGAGGAGAACATTAGAAACAAGCGACAAAAGAGTATAACCAGATCTTTCAAAGACGATCCAAGCAGCTAATGCAACCAACAATATCCCCACAGTTAGATTCTTTCGCCTCCACAGTATCACATCTGCGACTATATTCATAAATTCGCGTTGATTCAAGAACAGAGGTAAGGTCAAAGATTTATTCCCTCGAGTTACAGGGCAAAGTTCAGTAATGGAGAAATAAAATGATGGCGCGAAATGAATTGAGACGAAGAGGGCAAATTTTGATATTGGATGAAAGAAATTATAGACTAAAAATTGAAAAAATCAGCAAGAAAGCTGAGAAATTAAAGAAGAAATATGGGATTGGACTAACCCAGACCACCTCCGAGGATTTCATGAAGAGCTCTTTGCCTATTGAACAATCGATCAGTATCAGATGAACCCATTTGAGGAAGAAACTGTTGAATCCAGTATCTTCTTTCACCAAAAAGCAGGCAGCTTTGAGATGATCCACAGTGGAAAAGAAAACCTGTGAATTAAGGAGAGAAGCTTTTATAGTTTTATTCAGCTTCTTTTGTTTTTCTTTGTTGGACTTGTGGCCCCCTGAGCATAGTGAATAATTAAATCACATAAATGGCGATGAAAAAAAGCTGCAGTTGTTGGTCTCTGCTTCCAGCCTAAAAGTGCCATACTGCTCTTGCTTTTCATTATCTCTTGACCATCCCAAAATAATGATGATAAAAACTATGCATAGCCACATGGGTAGAAATTCTGAGTTTTGATTGTTTTCATACAAGTTCAAATGTGTGGTTAATCAATTTATATATGTTTGCTTGAGAATTACAACTTCTACTAATTAAACATAACGGTTTTTTAACACTTTATCACATTCCATCTTAATAAGATTCAAGCAAAAGCAAGTAATAGGTGATGCCAATAAGACATCAAAATCCTTATTAATCTCCTGAGCCATGCGGGCTAGATAATTGACACATTTTAGACATTTCATGTATACATGAATAATTTCAAGATCCCAATCTGATAGAACGAGAGACCTTACTTCTTGAATCTCATCTTTCAAAGGATGAACCTATCCAAAATCAATCAAAAGCAACCGCATAACTTCTAATGAATTAGGATAAAGCTTAATTCTATTTAAATCCAACTATTTGCATAGTAATAGGCCCCTATGGACAGCATGGTTTCCATCAGTGAGGTAGTATACCCTAACTACTATTGAAATCTATATAACCATTTGCCTTGACGATCTCTAATCCCTCCTCTACAGGCTGCTTGACCTCTATCATTACAAGGACCATCCACATCCACGCACACAAACTAATAAATTACAGAAACGTGTGATGAAATAGAATTAAATGTTTATCAATGGAATGGGGTGGAATGGATCATAATGGGAGGGAACAAAACAAATGGATCATCTATATATATATTCAAATCATAGAGGATTTTCTCCTCTGGAAGATGGTGATGGTATGCAAATCGATATATTCGTGGTTGATGCCCTAATTTATATATTGATTATATGCATTTCACGGAGGAGATTCAAAACCTATTTGAATTGGTGTTTAAAAAGTTCATTTATGTAAGTCGAGACAAAATTCATCTCATATACTTATTTTGTATATTGTAAATCACGTTAGAAAAGCAGCTTCCAACGCTAATTCAAACAAGCTCATTTGTTTATCTAATAACTAATATATATAAATGTTACCCAACACACACACATGTGGATAAAAGAACAGGGACTGGTCAGATGGAATGTTCAATGCAATTAAAAGAAATGTTTGGTGTTGTATGATGTCATTGTTCAAAGAATTTATTGAGAATCTTTTACTTGCAGCAATTAACTTTAGGCCTAATGATTCCAGTGAACCACAAGGCAAAGCTGGTGTCATGGTCAATTTTCAGGATCCAATTTATCTGATTTGAAAAAAAAAAAAAAAAAAAAATCAATTCTTCTCTGCATAATTTCTTCAATCTCTCAGCCAAAGCAGGTCTCATGGTTTGGTTAGATGAACTAAAGTAGTTTAATTACGTATATAAGCGGAGTAAATAAAGATGAGATAATGACGAAAAAGAATAACTTTATGAACTGGTCTTCCATTAAAAACCAAAGCTTTGAATTTGCCCTGCCTACGCCGGCCAAAACCGACTCACCGAAAGGATATTGTACGTAGAGACATTCAACCGCATTTAATATTGGGAAAATATCATTTAAGTTCATGGGAAAATATATTAATAAGTCTCATGACTTACCAATAGTAACGGTTCTAATGACTTTTCTAATATTACCTTTTACGGTTGGGACCTTAATGGTATTTTTCCATTTAATATCTTTGCTGAAAAAGTAGATTTAATGGCCCTTTTGTGAAAAACATAAGCTGTGGATGATATTTTATTTTATTTTAATAGATTAAGGTGCAAATTTATCCCAAAAAAACAAATATTGACAATTCATTTTTTAATGGTATAGGACAACATTAATCTATTTTAACATTTTCGATGCAACATTTAACATAAAAAAAAAATTGGGGTAACATTGATCTCATCGAAAACTTCTGGAGTAAATTTGCACCTTAAATCTTATTTTAAATGTGATCCTTTATTAAAAAATAACATTGAGTTTAGAAAAATTATTATTAATAATTTTCTCCTCCCGTATTTGGGGGGTTGATCTTGATCCTAAGTATATGACATAATTTTAATATTTGTTTATCTTTTCTTAATTTACTCTTATTGAAGATCCCTTATCAATAATCAAGGAGGGGTGAGGAGTGGATTAAGAAAGATGAGTAAAGTGTTTTAAAAAATATGTGTCATATTAACTAACTTAATAATTTACTTAATCTAATCAAATTAAGTAAATATGTCTCATATTAAGAATCGGATGAGTATTATTTTAAAATAATAATGGTTTTAATTTTTTTTAAATGAAATAATTTTAGAGAGATTCTGGCCAAAAATAATAACCTTGCACCCTAGTATGACTGTATGAGTACCATATTGTCCTGCTTCCGTGTGATCCCAATTAGAAAAAAGGAAAGAAAGGAAAAAAGTTTAAGGACAAAGAAAAGATGGAGAAAAATATTTTGTGTTTACTATTTATTTATTTTTGGTTGCCCACCCGGTTCACCGGAGCTTCGCCCCAACTAATCCGGATCCGACCGCGTCGCGACCCTGGCCATGGTGGGAGAGTCTCCCAAATGAGGGTTTTTTTGCATTCACAGCGCTCGAACCCGAGACGCTTTTAGCGACATGCCCGCTTACCACTTAAGCCAACCCCCGTTGGTTTGTGTTTACTATATGGGTATAACATTTCTGCATTTACTGCAGAAAAATCCATCTGTAACAACCCCAAAACGACGTTGTTTCATTTGTTTTTTCCCCCTCTTTATATCTGATTTACCCCACTTTAATCTTCCCTGCAAGTACCCCAACGGCACAATGGAAACTATATCCGTAGGGTTTAAGGGGATTGAATAATTTGGGAAGCACTTGCTTCATGAATTCTGTATTGCAGGCATTACTTCGTGCTCCTCCCTTCAGCAATTATAACCTCAATGGTGGGCATCGTCCTGAATCTTGTATCAACCGGCTATGTTTGCTTTGTGATGTTCATGCGATGTAATCCATATAGTTCCGCTCAATTTCTCTGCAGGTCTGCAACTGTTCTATCCTTGAACTCGTTGATTTGATTTTAGCCAATTTCCCAACTAGAAAGACGTCGGGGGTACTTGTAGGAAAGATTAAAAGTGGAGTAAATCAGATATAAAGTGGGGGGAAAAAAACAAATAAAACAGCGTAGTTTTGAGGACTGCTACAAATGGATTTTTCTACAGTAAATGCAGAAATGTTATTCCCTTACTATATTAAAATGTGACTTTCCTGAAAAGGGAAATTCCGCTATTTATCAAAGATCTCCTTTTTGCTTCTCATTTCTTGAAATATCGCTTATACATATTAATATAGTCAAAACTTGGTAACTACCATAACAAGATGGAAATGCTTCAAGGTTTTCCTTCCAGTTCAAGCAACAAACACTTTCAATTAAGTGCGTGCACATACTGCATGTTTCCATCACCTAAACTGGTATAAAGTATTGTCTTCAATAGTGAAAACAAATTTTGAGAAAGCACATTCTCACAAAATCTTCTGGTTTTCACCTTGAGAAGTATTACTTGGCACAGAAGCAACTTGGTTAATTGGATCATTTAGTTGCTCACCAGCTACAGTTGCTGCCACTACTTGTTCATCACTTTGAACCTTTAGAGGGCCAGCAGCTTCAGTGCTCGCTGCTGCCCCTTTTTTGCCGCTTCTATTATCTGAAGGGGTGCTAGGACCGGTATTTATCACTTGTTGACTACTTTGATTATCATTTGAAGGAGTACTGGCTTCAGCAGATGTCACAGCTGAGGAAGAATCCATGAGGCTAGCTGCTATAGCAGCCCTTAGATCCTCATCCTCCATGTCTGAAAGCATTTCTGCATCATCATATGAAAGAAACTGATCAGAATGTTGTTGGCTGTCGTCAATTTTCTGGTTTGGAGGTGGAGGTGGAGGTGGAGCCTGCGTCGAGTTGCAGGATTTAGTTATTCTCTCGGCATCTTCAGGTGACAACCACTGGCCAAAACCATTGGAAGCTTCTGACGAGGATATGGGGAACTCTTTTGGGAAGTTTCCTCTCACCAGGAATATGCTCCATCCAAAGCCTTTCAATGAGTCAAGATAGGCTGAAAGGTAAAACTTAGAGAGGTGTTGTGGGGCCGCATAGAGACTATCGAAATTATACCACTCCCCATTCACTTTGCGTATACAAAACCAATGGTCTTGCAAATGACAAATAAAAGCATTTTCCATTTCAGGATCAATCTGGGCAGGCTCAGCAATTGGAGAGTCAAGTGGGATAACTTGCAAATCCCACACTTCCAAAGCCTTCTGTAAAACCTGCAGGAAAGGGATTGCACAATTAGGCAAATCTTAGAGAGCGAAGTTTGGAAAGCAATAACTACTGATTGATATAAACAGAAAACATTTTTATTCTTGGAAATAAACCGTAAACCTTAAGAATCCTCTTCAATAATCTCTAAAAAGGTTGTTCTTTAATAAAAGTTTTAATTATTCTGCCAGGGAAATATGTTTAAAAAATGCAGAAAATAATGGGTAAGGCAAAAAAAGGGAAGGCCAGAAGGGGATAGTGTGGAGAGGGAGTAGAGGAATCAAGGTACAATTATACAAAGATAAATTTTAAAATACAAAGCATAGTGCATGGCAGAAGATCAGAGTTCATTTATCAATAACATATATCGGGCAAGCATACCACCAGTCCCCTCAATTTCAGCATTAACAAAAGAGCAACTCAGGGCATCATGATGTCATCATATTCTATTATAGTTTCATTGATCATGCTAATATATACTGGGGCAAGTAGAAAAACCAACAAGAAACTGTCCCAAAGAAACATCATAAAAGATCCTTCAGAATATAAAGCAGGCTGTAGTTTTCATCCTAAAAGTTCTTATGGTCATAACCCACCTATTTTCTACCAAAGTTAATACTTAAAGGCATGAAAATATCATCCTCAACTGAAAGTGCTTTCATAAGATAACAGTACATTATCAACTTATATATTTTAACTAAAACATACTTTATTTAATTTTTTATTAAAAAAATATAATGATATACTAGAGAAAAAGCATACAGCATTATATTTAAAGTAGAACCATGAATTTGAATGAAGACTGAGTGAAATGTACAAGAAATAGCCCACAAAGTATAGCAATATACCAGAGCCAAAAGGTATACAACATCAAATTTTCTAACGTGAAAGATACACGATATAGCCTCTGATGAAGCTGTGTTTCAATCTTGCACAAGAGTCAAGAACATGATATTTCTTACACAATCAGGTAGAAAAGAAAGCTGTTCTTATATTGGCATGAGATTAATCATCGATTCATCATGGAGGATATTGGGCGATCTACTGAACTTCAGCCAACAGAACATGGCACGGGCACAATCTAAATTTCAATTACGATGAAACGAGGGATAAAGCAATTGACTTATTGGGATAACAAATTACAAATATATGCGCAATAATAATAATTCAAGATAAACCATTTCACTGAACCATCCCACTGTCATTAATCAACTAGAACAAACAAATACATAGGGAAACGTAGTTATCTTCAACTCGAGGTCCGATCATACTAAGTCCAATGAAATATTCAATCGGTAAACTATCGTTCATATGCACAGTGAAAGCTCGTCCCATGCCAAACAGGCTGCACAGAAAGATGATGTCTCAAAAGGATTTGCCTACAGTGACTGAAATTCTACTACTGTAATCTTAAGGTCAACAGAACTTAAGAGAGTTTGGGGAATATCAGAAAAAGACATTACATTCAGATAAAGCAGATAGAAATGACCATTCTAGCATGCAATTCGAGAAAGAATGAATAAATTGAACCCGAAAAATACTTTATTGGTACTTTAAATTATATCCCGAGGAAGTGAGAAAAGGGGTGAAAAAATCCATTTTGAAACGATGATTAAAAAGAAAGAGAAAGATATCGAACCAACCTGAATACTGAAATCACCAACCAAGGACACATTATGAGACTCCTCGGCAAGGAAGTCGCCGGAAGAGGCACCACCTTCAACCATCACCTGACGCTCCTTGTGATCTAGATCGGACGCCAAAGCCGCCAAATCGAATTCTGAGAAGAAGGGCCCCTGGAGGACGGTGTTCACACAATGCACAGCACAGAGCTTCGACTCTTGTACCTCATGGTACAACATTCCTCCATTGCTGGCTCCTTCCATATTCAATTAAACTCTAAAGTTCCACCTCTCTCGCACGCGGAATGAAATTGACGCCAGAAAAACGAAATGAAACCCTAGAATCTATCACAAATTCGTTCGAGGGAATAGAGAAAGAGCGAAAAGGAAGAACGCAAAAAAATATCGGTTTTTTCTCCCTGTTATCATTTTGGGTTGGTTTATTGTCGTTTTTTTGGACGTTAAGGTTGTGATATGAGTCAACGCCTGCGAGTGCCACGTGTTTCCTTTTGTGCATACACAGGAAGGGCAATTGCAAGTCACAGGCCCAATATTTTGGGCCAACCCTAAGGCCCAATAAACTAACTGACAATCTGACATACTATTTGACTCGATTTTTTTTTGGGCTCAGGTACTTGATCCGATCTAAACCCGTGCGAATTGTCATTTATCAAATTGGAGTCCGTCCACGTATCAAAAAAAAAAAAAAAATGGAGTCCGTCCCAAACTCCGACATAAGGAAATTTACTTTAATAATTTAATGATTGCATTTGAATTCATAATTAAACCAATTAATGTTGCCTAATTTAGTAAAAGTGTCTTAGTGTTACTACTTATAAACCGAAGAGTAGCTGTAAACTTGTACTATCTATAGTGCTTGAATAAAGTCTTAAAGTCAGGCCCTACCTTAATATATTTTATCTGTGTTTAAAATTGATTGTACTTTGCTATAATAGTTACATAAATGATTTAGGGAAAATCTCACACTGGCCCCAATAACCAGAAAAAGTATTTAAAAAATAAAAAAAAAAAACCTTAGATTCCTCTGTTAAAAAAGTCCTAGTGTAGATTCATCTATCAAAAAAGTCTCTAGGGTTATTAGTGACATTGATGAGCTTGTCAATTGTCACTCTATGACTTATCAATGAGAGCTGATTTAGTTAACATATATGAGCTTGTCAATTATCACTCTATGACTTATCAATATAGTCACATACACTTATCAACGAGAGTTGCTTTAATCAACATATATGTCCTTGTCAATGATCATTTTATGACTTGCCAATAAGATAAAGTCACATTTGAAATCTGTATCGTTGAGGTCTCTAAGAACTTTTTTAATAGAGGAATCTACAACGAAACTTTTTTAATATTTTTTCTAATTCTTGGGACTTGAATAAAATTTTCCCAATTATTTATTTTAATTCTAAATATAAAATTCCAATTAATTTTATCAGTCAATTTTATAACCTTTGGCCCAAAGTATTTATATTATTGATTACATATATTAATGAATGAATTGTTATCCAGGATAATTTCTATACACATGGTTTAAAAGAGTATTTTAGAAAGAAAGAAAAAAAGGAAAAAGGAAAAATACGAATAAATACCATATGAATTTGCAAAACCCCCAGAAGCCCACCGAATTTGTAAAAAGACTAAGAGGTGACAAAGACTTTTGAGAGTTATGCAAATTCATGCAAAATGACCATAATGCCCTTGCCTTCCTTCATCCTTCAGAGAGAGAGAGAGAGAGGTGAACCAGGCTCCAAGGCTCCATTTGCCATGACTGCCGAAGCGCACGTTCGCCGTCTTGACCATCCGCCGTCGACGCCCACTCGCCGCCTTGGACGCCACACCGGATGACGGTGAAAAAGGGGGGGAAAAACTAAGACGAAAACATAACCTTAACTTTTTCGATCGATCGCGTTGAGAGATTGGAAGAAGAAGACGGCGCGGGCGTGAAGGAAGAAGAAGAAGGAGGAAGGAAGAAGAGAAGGAGGCGAAAAAAAAAACGATTGCACTGGAGTACACAGTGCACTCCAGTGTTTCGTTTCACTCGAGTGCACTAAAAGTGCACTCGAGTGAACTCTATAGACTTTTTTTTTTTGCGCACACAGTGAGAGTGAGTGTGTACAAAATGTACACACTCGAGTGTGCATTTGTGCACACTCGAGTGAACACAAATGCACACTTGAGTGCGCACATTTTGTGCACACTAAGAGTGTGCACTTTTATATAAAAAAAAATCCGTACACAAATCTTTTTTTTTCCCGCCTCCTTCTCTTCTTCCTTCTTCCTTCACGTCGCTTTTCCTTCACGCCCGCGCCGTCTTCTTCTTCCAATCTCAATCGATCGAAAAATTTACGGTTATGTTTTCGTCCCAATTTTTTTTTCATTTTTCATCGTCATCCGGTGCGGCGTCCAAGGCGGCGAGTGCGGCGTCAACGGTGGAGACGGCAAACGTGCGCTTCGGCAGTCATGGCAATTGGAGCCATGAATCCTGGTTCACCTCTCTCTCTCTCTCTCTAAAGGATGAAGGAAGGCAAGGACATTATGGTCATTTTGCATGAATTCATAACCCTCAAAAGTATTTGTCACCTTTTAGTCTTTTTATAAATTCGGTAGGTTTCTGGGGGTTTTGCAAATTCAGATGGTATTTATTCGTCTTTTTCCCAAAAAAATATAATTCATTTATTATAAATAAATAGTTTAACTAATTAGGAAAAAAGTGTTTATAAGAAATTTTTTGCCAAACAGCTTATTTTTTAATTTGAGCTTTTAAATAATTTTTAAACTAAAAAATTTATGGCTAAAGTATACTTTTAGTCCTTTAAGTTTACATGAGGTATATTTTTTATCCCTTAACTTTATAAAGTATAGTTTTAGTCCTATAATTTTAACACCGTTAATTTTGCTAACGAAAAATGCAAACTCAAGTGATAACGGTGTAAACTTAAGTGATGATTATGTAATTAAATGCTACTCCTCTTAACCGATTTTGGAAAGATTAAGGAGAGAAGTTAAATTAGTTAATTTTATTCATTTTTCTAAAATGCCCTTATATAAATTTTAAATGACGTAAGTAAAAGTGAATCAACTGCCCCTACCACATACCTCTACGACCTAAAATTTTCTTTTCCACATGTTTTTTAATTGAAATAACGGTCTTACTACATATACATATATGTGTATGTATATATATATATATATGTAAACATATAGATATATGTGTGTGTACACATATATCTACACATATATATATATGCATACACACATATAAACCCACACAGATATATAAAAACATATATGTGTGTGTGGGCGCGCGTGCATGTGCGCACGCATACACACACATATCCATATATGTATACACACACATTTATATTTATAGCATGTGTGTGTCTATATATATATGTATATTTGAGTGTAGACCCACATACATATGTATCTCTGTGTGTGTCTATATGTCTATATATATTAGTGTGTAGACACACACACACACATACATATATACACAACCACACACACAGAGAGATATACAGATATGTGTGTGTGTGTGTGCAAGGGCGGATCTAAAATTTTTATGAAGGGTGGGCACCAGTGCTGCCTCCGAATTTTTTTTTTAAGGAAAGTTTTAAATGCATTAAAAAAAGAAAATAATATCAAAAAAATATTCATAAAATCAAGTGAATACTGATGATGTAATAAGAGAGGTAGTTATTTTATAAACCTGTCATTTAGAAAAGTAAGGTTAAGTGCTGTTACAAAAGCAACTACATAAATTACAATGAAGGATGAACACTCAATAAGTTCAAGTATATATATTTTAATAACAAAAGTATATTATAATAAAAAATAATTACAATTTCATCCTTCTAGGCCTTATTTTTCGGAATTCCATCATAATTGTCTTATTATCAATGCTTTATCAAATACATCTTTTTCAATACAAGTCACTAAACAATCATTCAACCATTCATCTCCCATCCGATTACGAAATGCAATTTTGATGTATTAAGGGTGGACACTTAATTTAATAGTGGACAATCATTCAAACATGTATTATTTTTATTTATTTATTTATTTTATAAATATATATATATATATATATATATATATATAAATAATCTCCAATTCATATATATATATATATAAAGGGCACTCCAATTCAAGGGTGGGCACTAGGGGTGTGCATGATGCCCACCGCCCCTGTCCATGCGCCCCGCCCTAACGAAAAATCACCCCGCCAAATTTCTAAGAAAAGCAAAAAAAAATTTAGCACAACCGGGTCAAGGCGTTTTTTTTTGGGTGGGGTTGGGACTGGCACTTTGGCGGTATCTTTGCCGCCGCCCATTTGGCCTTGCCAAAGTGTATATAATATTTTTTATTTTTTCAATAGAATAAAAAAATTATTTTTTATTTTTTATTTTTTTATAAAATAGTATTATATATTTTTTGCAAATTATACAACTTATAATATAAAAAAATATCCTCAATTCCTCATTTCTTCAACTCTTCCCTTTTCCCCACTCGGATGCCCTAGCAGAGACGCAGAGTAGCAGCCGCGACGCAAGCCTGTCTCTCCAGTCTCCTCTCAATCTCAACGACATGTGATTGTCTTTTTCATTTTAAAACTTCATTTGTAGTCTTATATCTGAATATTCCGAAGTGTAAAATTATGGATTTCATTTGAAGTTTGCAATATTGTTTATTAGGTATGACTAAAGCTATTTTTTTTCACATAGGGTGTCGCAAGGTTACAGGGATCGCCACTTGGCGGGATGGGCCGCCCAAATTGACCCCATTATTGCCCCGCCCATAAATTTTAGGGCTTCTATCGATCGCGGTGGCTGGCGTTAGGGCCGCATTTTGTTTGCCTAATGATCTCTTGGCGGACATCGGGCAGGGTCTCGCCCTGTGATGCCCTGCCCATGAACACCCCTAGTGGGCACTTGCCCCCCAATCTTATATGTGGGTCCGCCTCTGTGAGTGTACATGTATGTGTATTTTGGCAAATTAATCTCAGCTGATCGATAAATAAATTAAAATCCAACAATTTAAAAGTTTCATTGACGGAAATAGTCTACAGACCCATATGCATACCACCAAAAATCCAACACACTTGAGAGAATAAAATAGAGGTATTTTAGGAAGAAATTGACAAAAATTAAAATATTGTCCAATAATTAGAACCAAAACTAACTCCCAAATATTTTTCTATAATTAGGACCGGAGGGAGTACTAAGCTTAAATTTAAAATATGGATAAATTGAATAATATATAAAATTTATGTAATTAAATGTTATTAATCACTAAATCGGCTTGAGTTATTAACGTCGGATTTTCGAGTTAACATTAACGATGTTAAAATTTTAGGACAAAAAGATACTTTATAAAGTTAAAGGATCAAAACGATGTCTTATGTAAAACTTAAAAAACTAAAAGTATATTTTAACCAAAATTTATATAATCATCAAGACTCTTTAAACCTTTTTTAAAAGCTTTTTTTTTTAAAAACTTTAAATTTAAAAGTAGCTTTTAGGCAAAAAATAGAGAATCCAAAACAAACAAGCTTTTAAAAAACCAATTTCTAGATGATAAGATATTTTTAGTTAGATTATTGGCAGCCGTGTGATTATAATAATATGTTTATTGATCTCCTTCTTTTTCGAGACAGAAAATGCTTCACATGTTAGGAATTTTGCTTGGACGGCTTCACCGAAGCTTCCGGCAATCTGTTATAGAGATTACTATATATATATATTTCACTTTAATTCTTTATTACCAACGAATTTGCGGACACCAAATTTATTTTGTAAGAGAACCACGTGCACTGCACGTGATTGGCTTTGAGGGTTAGCGGGGGAAACGAAGAAGCAGATTGGCTCGTCTTTCTTGAATCCGATTTCCCTATTTTTTTTAGTTTTTCAAAAAAATAATTCTGGATTTTTAAAATTAGATCTGACCGCCCATAATTAATCAGTTGAAGGCCCACCGTAACCACACTGCGTCCGCCCGCATAGGAGAAGTTGCTCCTCTCTTTCCTTCTCATTCCCAGTTCACACTCACATTGTAAGTATCGCCACCCCAACCAGCTTACCTACAAACCCAACTTCCCCACCTCTGTTAATGACGATCTCCACGAAGCTTGCTTTCTCTCTCTTTCTTTTAATGCTTACTACTTAAAATTCCTCTCTGCCTTCCTACGGACGTCCAATCTCCTGTCTAATTGGAGATCGCTTTCTTTCCTCTTCCTTTCCAGGGATCTTCAACTTGGCTAATCTCATTCCGGTAATTTCTCTCGAAACCTGACCATTTCTTCCATCGTGTTATCTCGAGAAAATGCGGTTCTCTTCTTTTTTAATTGTTTCGTTCACTATGCATGTGGAATCTGCTTTACTCGGTAGTACTAGCAACGAACTTTTTTTTTTTTTTCTCTTTATCAAATCTCTTAGATACAAGATACTGGAATTGATTCTTGAATGCTTTCTTTACGTTTCGAGAATGGTGGAACGAATAGAAGTTGAGCTCGTCGTGTACAATTTTACTTTCAATTTTTGAACATGAAGCTTAGCTAAATTGGTTAATTCACTCGAATGATTTTAATCGAGATGGAACGCTGACTTCTTGTTATCCTTTGCCGTCATTATTTGCGTATTGTTATTTTTAGCCTTTTGGGTCTGGGTATGTTTGTCTCCTTTTTGAGAAATTTGCTTTTCGCTCCATTTTGGTTTTTCAACTTTTTTTGCTTTGAATTGAACAGTTTGCGAAGAAATTGACTGAGTAGTCGTAGCGCGATCGGTTACGGAGAATGGCTTCTGCATCGCAGGGTGCGTTTGCGTTTGCTGGGACTTCTGCTTCGGATCTTCTCCGAAGTTCGACAAACGGTGTTTCTGGTGTCACTTTAAAAACTTTTGGACGTCTGCCTCTTAAACTGAAGAGAAGGGATTTTACAGTTTCTGCGAAGATGAAGAAGGGGAAGAAGAAGTACGAACGTCCCTGGCCCATTAACCCGGACCCCAATGTGAAGGGGGGAGTGCTAACTCATCTTTCTCATTTCAAGCCACTGCAAGAGAAGCAAAAGCCAGTCACGCTGGATTTTGAAAAACCACTTGTTGAACTGGAAAAGAAGATCAACGATGTAATTTGGAATTTTCTGGTTTCCTTTTTTTTTTTTTTGCTTTTAAGTGAGATTTACTTGTAAGGGCGTGCCTCATTGAGATTGTGCTATTTTGCTTCCAAACAGGTGCGGAAGATGGCAGAAGATACTGGCCTAGACTTCAATGACCAGATTATCTCATTAGAGACTAAGTACCAAAAGGTTTGATTGTCACAAACGCTATTCTTGAGAAATCTGGATATTTATAGTACTGATGGTTGACCAAGAACAGACTATCGTATTCAATGTGCTTACAGTACTAAAAAAATTATAATTGATTGATTGTATTACTTTCGAATTACCCCCTGACCCGTGTTTCATTTCTCTTAAATAAATCTTGCCTTGTGGTGGGTACTTGCAAATAGGGCTGTAGCATGTATTCCGTTTATTCATACTCTAGATGAATTCACTGAACTTAACTGTTATTCATTTTGAAATTCTATCGTTGCACATCCCATGATCCCCTTCTTGGCTAGTTAAGCTGCTTCACACTTGTTTCTAGAAAATATTGATTGGACCGTTTAGATTCATGTCCTACTTTATTAAGTGGTATTCTTTGTTGGCAGCGCCGGGGTATGTTTCCTCTTTATTTTTCTGACACATGACATTGTTATTTCAGGCTTTAAAAGATTTATATACTCGTCTGAAACCTATTCAGCGGGTCAGCATTGCCCGGCATCCTCACAGACCTACTTTCCTTGATCATATCTTTAACATAACTGAAAAGGTCCACTGCATATCATCATTCTTTTATAGTAATTTTGCCTACTCTTTTGAACATCATTAGTTAATTAGTCTCCTAACAAACCTGGAGTAGAAGTCTTACATTTCCTAATGTTGCAGTTTGTTGAACTCCATGGTGATCGGGCAGGTTATGATGATCCTGCTATTGTTACTGGTTTAGGGACCATAGATGGTAGAAGATACATGTTCATAGGTCATCAAAAGGGTAGAAACTCCAAAGAAAATATTCAGCGGAATTTTGGAATGCCGACTCCCCATGGGTATGTTGGGCGCTAGAATTTTTTCCCATTACTGAGAAATTAACTAGATTTAATATAGTGCTCCACCTAACATATCTGAGGTATTATCAAATTTTTCTACATCTGATTCTGATAATGTTATTTTCAATTCATACAGTTACAGGAAGGCTCTTCGCATGATGTATTATGCAGAACACCATGGGTTTCCCATAGTCACTTTCATAGATACTCCTGGAGCTTTTGCTGACCTTAAATCAGAGGAACTAGGCCAAGTATTTAGCTGATTAAATTATGCCTTGTAAATTTCTAATTGTACTTTGGTTCTGTCTAAGCAGCAGGTCAACATATTTGACTGCTTTTCACTCATGCAGGGTGAAGCCATTGCTCACAATTTGAGGACCATGTTTGGACTGAAGGTGCCAATTGTGTCTATAGTTCTTGGGGAAGGCGGTTCTGGTGGTGCCCTTGCCATTAGCTGTGCTAATAAATTACTCATGCTTGAAAATGCAGTTTTCTACGTAGCCAGGTGATTTTGATTTTTTTGCCCTCTCTAAATTCCATTATATTGCAATTGTTCTATTATCCATGTGTCTCTCCATTTGTTTGATTCTGGTTAATAAATTACTTATGCGCATTAGTTTGGTTGATTTATGTTTGATTTACATGATCAGATTCGTTCAACATACATTTCAATTGAGAATATAGTTTTCCATTTGCATAAATTTTGGAATACTTCTGCTTGTAAACAAATCTTTGGTCTGACTTTTTCTGCTGCTTTCTGTCCATTTTTGTCATGATTTAGTCCAGAGGCGGCTGCAGCAATCCTGTGGAAGAGTTCTAAAGAATCTCCAAAGGTTTATAAATCCATATAGCACATAGCCATATCTTTGTTTTTTTTTTTTTTTTTTTGGGGGGGGGGATTATGTGGGGTAATTTCAATAGACCACCTTTCATATAATTGAAATTACACTAATATCCCTTGAAACACCAAAAAAGGGGGTATCTAATTTGAATGAAAAATCTAAGATAAGGGAGGTGCACACAATTTTCAAAACATTGAAGTCCTTGGAATTTTTGAAAACATGTGGTTAGATTATATAATTCACAATATAATAATGTTGAGTTGTTTTAAATTATGTTCTTTATTGCCCTTTGCAGGCTGCGGCACGAATGAAAATAACAGCTAGAGCGTTGTGCAAATTGAAAGTTGCAGATGGTTTTATTCGTGTAATAATCCTATTAATCATACCTTCTTGTCTTCATTTTCCCCATTTTTTCTCCAGCCTCCTTATTATCAATGCAATTTACTTTACGTCATTTCCATAAAGAATATCCAATCGCAAGTTATTTTTAAGAAAAGGCTAATGAAACCCGTATAACTCTAGAGGCAACTTGGTAATTCCCCCTGCTTTTATTTGCTCTCTCTCTCTCATATTTTCTATGTGATAGATAGAGCATTCATTGTATATGGCATCTAAGTGGAATTTCTTTTTTTTTTTCTTTTTGTTTTCTTATTTAATAGGAGCCGCTGGGTGGTGCACATAAGGATCCATCGTGGGCATCTCAAAAGATAAAATCTGCAATCAATAAAGCCATGGATGTAAGTTTTAGGTCAACAAATTTTCTAGCAAAATTAAATATATTGAAGCGTCTATCAATTTGAATCCTTGGCTTGTCTAATTTATAGGAGCTCACTAAGATGGAAACAGCAGAACTACTAAAGCATCGTATGCTCAAGTTCCGAAAACTTGGTGGGTTCCAGGAAGGAGTTCCTGTTGATCCTAAGAAGAAATTCAACATGAAGAAGAAGGAACTACCCGATACTGAGATAATTCCTGATGCTAAATTAGAGGGTGAGGTTGAGAAACTGAAGGATCAAATTTTGAAAGCCAAAACATCCACAATCAAGCCTCCAAAGTCAGATGTGGAAACGAAGATACAGAAATTAAAAGATGAGGTTGATCAAGAATACTCAGAGGCAGTGAAAGCCATGGGCTTGATGGACAAGTTGGTGGAGCTACGGGAGGAAGTTGCAAAAGCAAATTCAGAAGACCAACTTAGTGATCCGGTTCTGGTGGATAAGATTGAAAAACTAAAGGAGGAGTTCAATCAGGGATTATCAGCAGCTCCCAATTATGAGAGGCTTCAGAATAAGCTTTGCAAGTTGAAAGAATTATCTGAAGCGGATAAAAATAAGAAGGCTGACACATTGAAGCAAGAACTCCAGACTAAATTAGATGATATTGTAAACAGTCCCAATATAAAGGAAAAATATGAAACGTTGAAGGCTGAAGTTGAAGGTTCTGGTATATCCTCGCCAAGGGATTTGGATGAAAAGTTAAAAGAGAAAATCATTGAGTTTAAGAAAGAGATTGAGTCGCAGCTTGTTGATGCTTTGAAGTCAAAGGGTTTAGAGGTTGATATGGTTAAAGCAAAGGCACAGGACAGTATTGGGAAGTCATCACGGCCATTGATAAAAGAACTAAACACAGACATCTGCAAGAGAATTGAAAATGCCCTAAGCTCACCAGGTCTTCAGAGCAAGATAGAGCTACTGAAAATGGAGGTTGCCAAAGCAGCAAACAATCCAGATTCGACCTTGAAAAATAGAATTGTTGCTTTGCAGCAACAAATAAAGCAAAGCCTTGCAGAGACCATGTCTACTTCCAGCTTAAAAGAGAAGTTTGAGAATATAACATCTGAGACTTCCGTCATGAATGATTTTTCTGGAAAATCAGATGAAGATCCGGCAGGAGACGGTCTTACCCATGATGAGTTGAGAGATAGAGTTGGTGCAAACCGAACTTCTTCTTAATGTGAGTTCCTCATCTCTAACTTACCCAAAGATATTGTTTCTTCTGATCTTTATAGTTTTACTAGAATATGGTATTTCCTGTTACCTTCATGAGGGAGATGCGATTTCAATTTTCCTTTGGGTCAGTCATAATTTTCCCCCATGTGATTTGGCTCTGTGCTTTAAGTGTCTCGTTCAACTTTGTGATTTGTTTTGTTATCGCTTAACCACTGGTGGCACTTTTTGTCTGCTTCTCAGAAATAATCTCTTGATTGTAAATGAACAAGTTCATTGTAAGAGTATGTCTCAATGGTACCTTGAACCGCCAACTAATATTTTGAAGCGATTAATAATATTGGACTGCTGTTTCTTTTTCCACTTTGTCTCAACAATACCCATAGGACATGGCGAAAAATTGTTCAAGATACAAGCTACAAAAATAGTTAACCACTGAAATTTTCATTATCTTGATACATTGCTTTATAATTTTTGTCAAAATTTGAATGTAAAGGACTGCAGGATGTGATTTTAGTTTTTGTTTTTAACAGACAATATATAATAATTTTTTTTAGTAAGTTATATTATTTACAAGCCATGAACAATGTAGTTTATTTCTCGAATTTCATACATTATAGCAGCTTCTAAGCTGGTTTGACGTGATTTTGAATTATGAAGTATTGAACAGGATAAAATGACACTAGTTTTGTATTTAGTTTCATTAAATGTAAACTTATTTCGTGCAGTATATATGATATATCTGTGTGTCAGGCTGTGCTAAATAGTGCCGGTGAATATATTGCAGTCTTGAGATAAGTAGATGAATGGAGCTGTGGAAAATGGGGCAGTGTCTTCCTGATGCTGATACTGAGTTTTGGGATTCAAGGGAACACCACGGAGATTCCTTGAGAATGCCACTGATATTTTTCTGTCATTTTTCTCAAAGGAAGATGAGAAGGGGGAATAAAGCAAAAACCATTTTGTACTTGGATTTCAGTAAAGGTTGTTTCAGTTATCTTTAGAATAATCAATTTATCAGCCTCGTGTTTACCTTTCTTTTTTGGTTTTCTTTTGTTATATTCAGATTTATTTTTAATGGTGGATTTCTCCCTTAATATAGACTTGAATGAGCTGTATAGATTTCTTGAGTCTCGGAACCCCCTAATAATATGAATGTATGTGGTGTTTCAGATTAGTTATATCTTTTTTTCATTGGTGAATTGTTGTCTACTTTTTATTTTTCTACTGCCAGTATATTGCTATAATTTAAGTGGACCGCCAAATGTGCTGAAAGAAAAGTTCTTGGATGGGATATCTATGTGGTGTGTGAATTTAGTAAAATGAAGTGATACACCAATATAGGATGAAAACTCGGTTCCTCCCAAATTGGAGGGACATGACGGAATAAAAGATAAAGGTTTGGCTTCGTTTGGTTTTACATTGATGAAATTAACCAAATCAAATTGATCAGCATGATGAGTCTCCAAACTACAGATCTTTTAGGCTTAAATTAGGATCACTTTAGTTTGATAAGAGTCAGTGTAGTTTGGATAATGTTAAAATGAGGTGTTTCAGGGAAAAAATATTGTAGTTGTGGATAAATGAGATTTTAATTTATGGTCTTTTTTTCTTTGAAATTTTCAATAAAAGAAATGAAATTTCGAAATACGTTCTCTCTCTAGACCTTGTTCATAAGTGTTAAAATAATTTAAAAATAATAAATATGTAAGAGAATAAAAAGGGTGGTCCAATGCAAAAAGTTAGGAGAACAGATAGATGTATGCAACCGCGTTTCCAGAATTTGAAATAGAATGTATGAAAAAATAAAGATGAGGATAGAGAATAGAATTAATTAGGGATAAAAATAGTAAAATTATTGTTAATTTTTAGATAAATCAAATTGAATCTTATTAAATGGAGTTAGCCAGCTCATTCAAAAATTATAAAAAGGCCAGGAGGGAGTTAAAAATAATCATTCCTAATTCCTAAAAATTGCCCCGTAACATGCATGTCTTCGCGACTCAAAATATATTGAAAATAATGGAATCATTCTTTTCAACAGCTGAATATGGAAGATATAAAGATTTATTTAAGCAGTTTGGTTCGGTTCAAATTGAGTAAAAATAAAACAAAACCAATTAATTTTAGCATTATAAAAGCTAAACCATATCTCAAATTTAATTTGGTCTTATTTGTTTTCGTATTTGATTTGTTCCGGTTCAGTGTAATCAGTTTTATTCAGTTTCTAACAAGAATGATGAATAGTAAGTTACAGAAATCCCCAGTCTACGAAAACCTGTTTGGGTGATATAGTTGTAATGCTTGTTTTTGGGATCATATTTATCCCGTATTTATTCACATTCACATAAATCAAAATAAAACTCATTTCACATACTTACATCGTATATCGTAAATTACGATTGAAAATTGTCTGACCCAAATAAACATGAGAAAATTCCTTTCAGGTTCCGAGAGACAAAAAAAAAAGGTTAAAAAAGTCTCAATAGAAATTCAGATATCAAAAAAGTCCCAAGAAGTTTAATTGATAATCCCAAATGGAAAGTTGTTAATAAAACTTTTTTGACATCTGAATTTTCCTTATACTTTTTTAAACATTTCATTAATACTAGATATCAGATGTACACACACTTTATACACAGGGTTTGAACTTACCCAACCATTAAAAATAATAGAAATCCTTGCCTGAAGTGGGTGAAATACGTCTTTTTTACGCTACTCAATAAAACTATACCACATCCATCTCATTGAGAGATGGAGACACATTTTCTAATGAGGGGAGAGAGAAGGGAGATTAGAGAGACATTTTTAAATGTGGGAGAAAGTGAGAGAAGGGAGATTGAAAAAAACATTTTCAAATGATATAAATGAAAAAAAAGAAGAGAAATTAAACAAATACTTACATACTTCCTCTCATCCTAATTATAGGATAAAATTTATAGTAAAATTTACACTACAAACTTTATCCTTATCCTATAAGGGGGTAGTATTTAACAAAATTGATGTGTCAGGATTTTATGGGATGTGATATTGTTATTACCAATTAGTGTTACTACCAACGTTACAGTTTGTTTCACCGTTAGATTAAAGTTGATAAGATTAAAGTTGGGGTTCACATTAGGTGCACATCTCTTATGTGCACCTTATGTGCTTGTCCCTCTATAAGAGGGATGAGCACATTTTTTCTTATTTTTTTTAAATTTTTCATATATACTATTTATTTAGATTTAAATTATATGATCTTTCGGATATTTTTTTGACCCAAGATCTCATATTAATTAATTTTCAATCCCGCATACGTAAATATTATCCCGTAACACCAATATCCCGTAAAATAATTAATTTGAGATAATCGAGTGCAAAAAAATTCCGTAAAAGTTCGCATATAATTTAAATATAAATAAATACTATATAAAAAAAATTAAAAAAAATTAAAAAAATGCCCCATCCCTCTAATTGAGGGATGTGCATGTAAGGAGCACATAAGGGAGAAGCACCTTATGTGCTCCCTTAAAGTTGATAGTAACACTAATATTAGTAGTAATAATATCATATATATTTGCGAGCAAAAAAAAAAAAAAAATCATATACTGCTTTTATTAGTGATTTTATTAGGTAGTCTAGAGTCCACATAAAGTGTTTAGATCTTATGTGCTTATTACATGCTTATACCTCAAATTGAGGTATAAGCATATAATTTTTTATTTATTTTTATTTGTTTATATATTGTATTTATTTATATTTAAATTATGTGTTGTTTTCTGACCGATTTTTACATTCCAAAAGATCTCAAATTAATTAGTTTCCAATCTTTGCATTCAAAAATATTTGTATGTAACACCAGTATCATAAAAACTAATTAATTTGAGATCTTTAAAAAAATCATTACGTAAAAATAGCACATACATTTAAACCTAAAAAGTATGTAATAAACACATAATGCTTACCCCTCAAATAAGTATGTAATCTTGTTTCATGCAAGAATTTCTCTAAAAATAAACACACACAAATTGATTGTTAGATATTAAAAGCCGTTCATCATTGTTGTTATCCATGGAAAACTTACTATGCCTGAACGATGAGTTTCTTCCGTTGCAAGATTTATCCAGGGATGTAAAAATCAAATTAATACAATATATAAAAAAATGCCCAGAATCTTATACATTGAACAATCAATACAAGAAGGGAATAACAGCTTTCCTATTCTCAGGATAATCCTCTCCAAATTTATCCAAATACCACTCATGATTTGCTCTTGCCCTAGGCACCAAATTCGCAAAAGTGTAAATGAAGAACCCTAATCCAGCCCATGACCAACTCATCACTGCCCATCCAAGCCACTCCACAGTCTCCCCAAAGTAATTCGGACAACTCACCAGCTCAAAAATCCCTCCTCTCGGCACTACATATCCCTTCCCTTGTCGCTTCAGCCTCAGCAATTCCCTATCAGACCACACATTGATCCAAACCCCACACACAAACACTACAGCGCCGCCGCAAAATCGTAACCAGAACAACCCATCGCCTTCGGCATAATCCTTGTAGTGAGAAACCCATCTGGCTTGCACGTACGCGTTCAAGAGATTAAATAAGAACCCCATCGATGCAATGCTCAGAGGGAAACCACTACCGGTTTTGGATGAGGACGATCTGAGAAGGCGAAGGGGGTAGAGGATGGTGCGATTGAAATAGTGGAGGAGAAAAGGAGAGATGAGAATTAGGGATTTAGGGTTTGAAGAGTGACGGCCGTGAGGGAAGAGGAGAAGGGTGAGCCAGATTGTAGGGCTCTCCATGAGAAACCAGGCCAACGGAGGAGACAGATTGGGACCCCATCCTGAACGTTGGTGCTTTCCGTACGGAGCTTGGAGAAATCGGAGGCTGATGAATGTTGGGGGAGCGATGGCGAAGAGCGCGAAGAGAGCTTTGCGAAAGAGACTCTCGACTTCGATCATTGCTTGATTTGCTTCACAGCGTCGCTTTCCGATATCGGAGAAGAGTTGAAATGCTGACGAACGAGTGGGAGCGGCACAAGTTGAATATCTATCTATATATATTAGGGAAAACGAGTGGGAGCGGCACAAGTTGAATATCTATCTTTATATATATTAAGACGGAAAAATTTGAGCAAAAAAAAAAATTTTCTCTAATATTAAGACGGAAAAAGATTATAAGAGTTGGTAAAAAAAAAAAAAAGGAAAATTCCCTTTAACGTCTCCAAAAAAATGTCCGAAAAATCTCATAAAAAAAATAGAAAATCTTCCTCAGGCTCAAGTAACCAAGAAATTGTTAAGAAATGCCTCAAAAAATTCATATGTCAAAGGTATTATTTCATAAACGTTAATAATTATATCGATAACGTTTTTTAAAATAACACCGTAAAAGACCCCGACTTTTTTTTGACATTTGACTTTTCTTTGGCATTTTTTACAATATTTTGATAACTTAGGCCCTGAGGGAGATTTTTCTAGAAAAATTCCAAAGTCAAAAAGATCCCAAAAAGTTATTAAAATACACAAATGGAATTGTTAATCACATACTAAAAGAATTGTTAATAAGACTTTTTTTATATTATAATTCTTTTTGGGACTTTTTTAACATTTTTTAAATCTTTAATGCCATAAAGGGATTTTCCCAAAAAAAAACTCTTCACCGTTATACTACAAACAGGATAATATAACCCCAGAAATTGTTCCTATTACGGACAAATTACTGAATTAGGATTTAAAAGAAAGTACATTTATCTTATTTTTTGTTCTGATGTAGAATACAAATGTTTAGCCTGAAGGCTAATGCTTTGATATGGGATCAGTAGACTCCGCCCGAATATCTATGAGGTAGATACTCAGGGGAGTGTGGGATCACTGTACACAGGTTCGGCTCTCGCCAAAGGGGTTGTTGTGTGTGTACAGTGTGACTGAATGTAACTAGTTCAAGGTTTAGAATGTGTGCACCTTAATGGTCAACCCCTATATTTATAGAGAGTACCTTCGGTCCGATAGCTGGGGCCTATCGTGATCTTAGGCCGTTATATCATATCCAAGATATGGATTTAGATATACCTGGATTACCAGTAAGATGAGATTTCCCATTATCATAGGAGGATCCCAACATGAGGTCTATTCCTTAGTGGGCCACCTCGGTATTGGGCCTGATTGGGATCCGTAACAATTGCCCCCTGAACCCGTAGTTCAAGCTTTTGGGTCGGGATGTATCTTGCCATCGACCCCGGGTTACTCTGCCGAGGCCCCCATCTGATTTAATGACCCGAGGTCTACTCTCCAAGGTCGGGGCTGGTACTGGGGTGCTAGATGATCCTATGGTCATGTCTCACGGATCGGGGCTAAAAGCCGTGGTACTCAAGGGTCCGAGGTACTTCAGGATCCGAGGCGTCACTAGCTGTATCATTGTATTTCGAGGCCGCATCTCTCTCGCCGCGCTATCATTGCCCCCTGACACCTGTCTCCTCTGGATTGGCTCGGGAATGCAACCGCCTTGCCTCGCCGTCAGCGGTTTTCGTGCGCATTCAATGCCCCTATTGTGCGTCCTACGTCACCCCTACGAGTAGGGTGAATTGTCTCTTTTACCCCCGACGCTTCAACTTTGTTTTGTATTTCCCTCCATTTCTCACACTTCACTATTCATTTGGCATTCTTTCTCTACTTTCACGACTCTCGTTATTCCTTGCTCCGATAGTTCTCCTGCAACTTTTGGTTTTTCGCTGCTTTCTCAGTCTTTCGAGCATCCCTTCTATTCAGGTATGCCCTCTTCTTCTTCTCTGTTACCATTTTTATAGTTTGGCGGTTTTTATCCATTATCCCTTCTTTGGCCGTGTGGATTTCTGGATTTCTAGCTTATTGGTGAGAGTTTTCTGGGTAGCCATTGGGTTTTGGGTTTGTTACTTTACCCTAATATCCCCCATCCTCATAGGCATGTCCTTGTCTGTTTTGGTTTCTTTTGCATCTTATCGACCCTTTTATGCCTATTCTAGGTTCCAACTTCTGCATTTGATGGATAGGATTAACCCTTCGTCTCTTTCGAACCAAGCACTAACCCCAGAAGAGGAAGAGGCGCGCCCTAGGGCCATTTATTGGATATTGGGTTCCCCTCTGCCTGAGGAGGAAAGGTTGGACACCCTACTCCATGGTGGGTCGAGTAGGGGAAGCGTTGGGGGGTCTCGCTCTACCACCGCTGGGATCCCGAATGATCGTCCTATCCCAGAATCGCCGAACGCCGAGATCTAAGGTGTCCCCGAAGCCATCCCGGTCCAACCTCTCAGCTATTACGAGCCTCCTCCACGCGCAAGGCCGGAGTCCCTTCCTGAGGGATACCTCGGCCCATGCTGGGATTGCATTGCCTCCAGCTCATATTATATCACGAGCGGCCAAGATTCCCTGGCGAACTCTACTCTAGGCTCCTACCGACATAGGTCCTCCTCCGCTCCTAGCTCGGTCTCTAGAATCCGATCCGTCCCGATCCTGTCAATTTACCTCCTCGCCATAACTTGCATGCTTCAGGTACAATGATGGGATTCTGATTTTAGTTTTATTGATGTTTTAGGTATAAATGGGGTCATCGTCATCATCCGATCAGACGCCCTCTGTCACCGGGGAGTCAGCTTCTGGGAGTCTCCATCAAGCTCTTCTCCGAAAATATTCCAAGGTTGCTCGTGGAATCTTGGCAACACATTCACTAATGTCCCAGGCCGACATTAATAGACTCGAATTGGACGATATTGCTAACTGCCTCCTACGTCTGCCTTCCGATGAGGAGCCAATATGTTCCGTTCATGAAGGAACCGACACTTCTTTCTTTTTCTTTTACCGGGATTATGTCACCCGGCTCGATATTCGCTTCCCGTTTACCGAGTTCCAAGTATCCGTTCTTAATTACCTCCGCCTGGATCCTTCACAGCTCCATCCTAACGGGTGGGGTTTTATGCTTGCTTTTGAGAAGCTTTGCAACTCCTTTGTGGAGCCCATCCCTTGTACAACCACCGTAAAGTGAGGTCATGGTGTAAAGTCATATAATAAGGTTTTTAGTGTAATTTGCACTACAAAATATAATACATATTTACTTAATTTAAAACTTGTTTGGGCGATATATATAGTTGTAGTAATGTTAGATAATCATTTTGGTCTTTAACATAATACACATTTACCTAATTTGATTAGATTAAATAAGTTGGTTAAATTAGTTAATATGACATGTATTTTGTAAAACACCCTAGTCATCTTCCTTAATTCCGTCATCCATTCTTGTAATACCCGATTTTAGCAAATCTGGAATTTAAAGAGATAAAGGAAATTAAAAAATATTTTAATGAAGTAAATTCATGAGATAAAACTATTATAGAAAATTGTTATAATTATAGAGTAAATTTTTGAAAAAGTTACAGGAAAATCTGATGAAACGTAATGACTAAAAATGATATAATGGTGATAAAAACAAATCTAAAAGTATTATGATAAATATTGAAAGATCATGAAAAATTATGAGAAAAATATGGAAGTGATATCCCTAAATTATGAGAATTTAATAAATTATTTCAGAGGAAATAACTTGAAGAAAAGTTTAAAAAGCATTTTAATCATAAAGTAACTTTTTGGGGTAAACATTTTTAATATTTTACACAGGGATATAAAATGACAATATCAAGATAGAAGTTTGTAAGATAACAATATACTGTAAATTAGTAAAGATAAATATATGAAGAAACCTAATCCTAAAAAGATCACTAAACGAAGAAATTAGGTCGATTAAGCCCTAACGGGCGCAAAGGTAAAACGAGAATTTTGGTAAAAAATATTATATTTTTTAAAAAATGGAAAAAATTATAGAAAAATAAATAAATCTGAATTTTTAAAAGAGGGGGTCGAAATTATGGTTATTTTTAATTAAAAAGAATTGTTTAAATAATTAAAATGGTAATTAGAATAAAATAATAATATAATGCGGTGAGTCGGCATATAAAGGATCGAGGGAAAAGTTAGAAATAAATTCTACAGGTAAACCAGGTAAAAGTCTTTTCAGACTGATCAAATTAAGAACAAGTGAATTTTTACCCGAAGAAAGAATTTACCAGACGTCGATTCCGCAACCGAAACCCTAATTCCTAATAAGACGGAAAGGCGATCGATAAAGTAGAGCCGGATAGGCAAAGTGAGAACCTATAGAAACAATTGCGTGTTTTCAAACACGGATTAAGTTAGGCAACCACCGGACGTTTTACGATTAAATGAATTATTGTCCAAGTTGGTTCTATCGGAAGCGATTTCAGAATCGGACGCGTTTGTCCGAATATCTTCCGACGCACCGAGAATACCTGGATATGATCAAAAAGAGGATCAAAATAGATAATATGAAAGAGGATGAAAAGATCTTCAAAGTTACATGCCCATTTTTAAGTTTCAAATAAATCGCGAAACGGCACCGACGGTAGCTTTATCGGACCGGAGGCCATAAAGCAAGATGAAAAATCAATCTTTGACTTTTGGGGGACCAAGAGGTCGGCCAAGACCTTGAATGGTCAAGATTGCATCTTACAAAACCCTAGATCCAACTACGGCGAATCATTTCTCAAGACTTTTGTTAATACCCACCTTGTCCTCCCTTTTTCTATAAATAGACCCTTCCTTCTTCATTCTTCACACCTTTTCTTCTCTCTACCTTGGCCGAAACTTAGAGTGAGAAGCTCTCGCAAAAGTTTTGCCTTAGCTCCGAGTAAGTTCTTCCGTCCTTAGTTTTTAGTTTCCGTAGTTCTTTCGGTAGTTATAGTAGAACCGTTGTTTTGATCTAGGAAGTTTCGGAATTTGTTCCTATGCTTGTTTTTATGCCTCATTGCATTGAAAGATGCCTGACGAGGTAAAAACATAGTGGGGATAATTTTGAAATGGAATACGGTCAAAGTAACGAAGTTCCGCGAAATTCCGCCAAATTAGGGGTAGAAGGGCAAAATGGTAATTTTTACCTAAAATGCCGTTATGATGTCAAATCACTAATGAAAGTGATATTACTCGATAGGGCATCGAAACTCGATTTTCGCCACATTCTGCCGCCCGACGTGCCGTTGTCGAACATTTCACGTTTTTCCGTAAAAAGTACGTTTTCCGCGAAGTACCTAACGTCGTCAACGAAGGTACGGACGCGTCTTCGTAACACTAATCTTGTACTTCTTAAATGCATATATGTGATAGATACGTTCGTAGACCGATATACGACAGTTTTACACGGGTTATAGTCATGATAACGCCGTATGTTTTTCTAGCGCCGAGAACACGAGTGGTATCGTGGCACCGGTGAATAGTGCAAGTGTTATTGTTGTTTTACATTGTGGGGCTTTACATACTGCGTAATGCTTATGTTTTGTCGGCATAATGATCATGCATCCGCCGTATGCTTATGTAGTGATATACCGTTGTATTGTCTAGAATATCTCGTTATCTCGTATACTTGTATTGTTTGGGTTTGAGATTAATTACGAGATTCAATGCGGTGAATTGAATCTCAGCTATAGCTTCGGATCCGAGGAATACGGATCGAAGATCGAGGCAAGCGAAGATTAGACGTGCGGCCGGAGACTTATCTATCTTTACCGCTTTCAGCTTATCCAATTTCAAACTCTAGGATTACCGTAATCATTACAATGTTACACTATGGTTGATGTTTGTTATGAATCGCTTACTCACTCGCTCCAATGCTCTACTCGACTACTCGCTTGAAATATTTGGAAACGTTTTAAAAAAAAAAAAAATTCCGCCGTTTTCAAATGGGATGTTACAATTCTCCTCCATGATTATTATTGAGACAACATCAATATCGGTGAATTAATAAAATATTGAAAAATATGAAAACTTTGTTTCAAATTTAGAATTAAAATTAACTTTTTAAATATGTCTTATATTTACAATTGAAAGAGTATTATATACATACACACTTATACACAGGGTTTGAACTTGTCCAACAAATAAAAATAAACACACACCGATTGACCCAATGCGGGTTGGCCTGGCGGTAGTTGGCTAGGCCCTAGGATGTTCCCCCACCAATGAAATGGGAAAGGTTCGATTCCTAGAGTCGCTCGTTTGGGGAGGGCTTTACCGTTAACAACTCCCGGCCCGGAGTGGTTGCACACTTTGCCACCATTTTAGATAGGCTGATGGCCTCGTTTATACCAAAATAAAAATAAAATAAACACGCACCGATTGATTGTTAGATATTTGTTTTTGTTGGCCAACAAATTACAAACAATTGTATTAGTTGCTATTCAACCAGAGGCATTTATCAGGTTGGACCTTGAATAGACTTGAGGAAATTCGTAGGCATCAGGATAACAAGTTATTTGTAGATTAATGGTTTTAATGTAGGGTTAGTGTGCTAAAATAACTTCTAACTTTTATCAAAAGTGTAAACGTAACAATAAAATATTTTTTTGAAGTAAAAGTAACCATGAACTTTTAAAATTGGAGCAAAATTGTTAAACGCAACTAAGTTTTATCTATTACAATAGGAAAAATTAATCTTTTGTCTCTTAAAGTTAGGACTCACTTAGAACCCATTCCTTGATGTTTCTGAGTCATCCTATCTGACAAATATAAAATATATATTGTTAAAACTTGCTTAGGTAGATTTTACATAATTTTTTTTTTTTAAAAAGAAAAATCAGCGTCCTCTTTCTCACTAACTCATATCCCCCTTCGCCTTTGTTTTACAGAAACCTCATTAGGCATTTGCGGCGTCCATGACAGATCCTTCAAGGGCCCTTTCAAGCATAAGGTGAGATCAATTTATTAAAGGGCCTTCAAAATGATGAGCATCATGTAAAGGGATCATGGCTTCATTATTAAAAAGAGAGATTGTGAGCCAGGTATGTTGTGAAGTGAGTGTACTTAGACTTTTTCTTATATCATCCTCTTCCAAGTGCTATTCATCATTTATCATACAAAAGTTAAGAAATCTCTTTTTCACAATGATTTTTTCTTACATACTTGTGTGTTTTATCAGAGTTAAAAGTATAATAAATGGCTTCAACCTGTTCTTCAATCTGAGTCGTTCGCTACCCCCTAGTTCTTCAAAAGGATCTGTCATGGAATTGCAGGTGTCCAACAAGCTTTTTGGAAAATGGAGTAGGAGGGGATGCAAGTTGTTGGGGGCGAGACTCTATTTTTAATTTATGTAAAATATACCTAAGCAATTTTTAACAATATTTTAACATTTTTTTGCCACTTAGGATGACTAAAAAACATCAGGGACTAAGTTGCAAATGAGTCAAAAATTTAGGAACTAAGTTATAAGTGAATTATAACTTTAAGAGCCGAAAGATTAATTTTTTCTATTATAATAGATGAAAATTAGTTTAATTTAACCGTCTTACCCAAATGTTAAAAGTTCATGGTTATTTTTACTCCAAAAAATAGTTTATGGTTATTTTGGCAGTTTTGATAAAAGTTGAAGAGCACCTTAACCTTTAAAATTTATGAAATTATTTTGTAAAATTAAGGCCGTTCTTTAGAAAATTTACACAACAATTAAAATGCTTATGCAATAGACAATTTATTTTATCTGATAGCCACACATTCTAAATTTGGTAATAAGATGGACAGAATGTAATAGTCACATATAGAAATTTTATTGTATTTGACCATGAATTTTTTGTCAACAATAAATGTCCTATATATATGCCTGTTAAATTGCTTATGTGTAATATTAAACAAGGATAGACATTTTAGGGAAGGAGATCTTCTCTTTGTCTTGTTTTTTATTTTCTCTCATTGGCCTCATCTGGGCCCTTGATTGGGAGAGTGAGAGAAAAGTCAAACTGATATTATATTGATTGGATGGATGTGATTTAGAGATTATAAGGGATGATGAGAAAAGGATAATGAGAAAAACTCAACCCGACATTTTAATCATTAAATATATTTTTGGCTCTAAAGAACGATTTGGGTCACAAATACAAATCATTCTAATAAAAAGAGTATATAAGCTATCAACTTTGAAGGATTTCAAGAGTATATGGAATTTAATCAACTTGTTGAAGTCCCCATGTGAAACTAAAACATCAATTTAGACTCTGATTATGTTACATAACAAATTTACCAGCAGAGATGAAGAGAATATGGATCCTTACACTAAGTTGAGAAAGCAGTTTTCCAAAGAGAGGAGAAGTATATGATGGGTTACATTTATTGATTCTCTCAATTAGGAATCCCATATATCACATATATTAAAAAGTTATATGATTCAATTTTAAATTAGAAAAAAGAAAACTACCTTGGTAATGTCCATACTTTTCCTTATTCTTATTTGAGCCAGCTTGTACTAAGTTCAGGCGCTAATCTACTAAGGGGATTAGGAATATCCAACAACGTTTGAATTTACTACACTCTTTCTGATCTTTAATATAAGATATATTTACTTAATTAAATTAAATTAAGAAAGTTAGTTAAAATGACATGTATTTTCTAAAATACTCTAATCATCCTTTTTAATTTCCTTTTTTCTTAATTATTGTTGAGGGAGTATCAATAAGAGTAAATTAGGAAAATATTGACAAATATGAAAAATAAGTATTATATTTAGAAACAAAATTAGCTCCTAAGTAGGTCTTATATTAAGGACGAGAGAAGTAGTATTAGATATTAAATACTCTTTCATTTTCATTCTTAAACATAATTTTACCATATGGATTGGGCTATATATATAAGGTTTAATGTTTCTGTTTTTACTACAGAAATATTTTTTCTGCACACTCACATAAAATTGAGTGAGTCACAATAATATTTTTTCTCTTTTTTCTTTATAATGGGACCCACTCACTTTTATGAGAGCGTGACTATTTTTACAAAAAAAAAACAAAAACATTAAAGCTGTGTGTTAAAAGTAGTATCCACACTCATTTTGAGTTTTTGTATTGTTACTTTATTTAAGCCGTACGTTTAGATCAGATCGAAGAAAAAGTAAAAGGAAAATAGAGAAGATAAAATATTAAGAAAAAAAACTTGTCAAGTTTACTGAGAGTTATCGCTTGCATAATCCTTTTCCCTCTAATTCTTTTCCATGTATTATTAATTTCTCAAAAACTAATTCATTAGTTATCTATATAAATTTATAGGGGTAGGATATTGTCACTACCAATTTTATGTCACTATCATTTTTTCACCGTTAGATTAGAATCTCATATACCTTTTTTATTTCTCTCTCCTATTGAGATTCTAATCTAACGGTAAAAAAGTGGTAATGACTTGGTAGTGACATAAAATTGATAGTGACAATAACCTATATCAAAATGATAAATGTAAAAAGTGATGAAGGTTATTTTAAAGTTTTAGATATTATGGAAGTTATTAATATACTACCTCTAGTCCTAATTATAAGAGTTAGTTGATTTTTTTGGAGAGATTAAGGAAGCTAAATAAGTTACTTAATCAATTCATATGTTGTGTTTTCTTATATTATATATTAGTTTATTAGTCAAACTATTTAGTTTGAAGAAAAAAATAAAAAAATATTTTAAGCTAATTTAATTAGTTTATTTAATTTCTCCAAAAAAGTTAACTAGCTCTTATAATTAGGAATGGAGGGAGTAATATATAAAGTTAGGGTTTTTTATGTAATTTAACTAACACGGTAATTTAGCTAATCAAAAGAAATTATGCAATTGAGGCGCGGATATTAAAATTAAGTCTTAAAAATTAATTTCTGAAATCTCTGAGCTTCGCGTACTATTTTTCCTCGTGTGCCTATGCCTGCCTTCGTTGTTCTCTTCCTCTCTTCGTCACATGGCTTGATTGATTCATTCATTGATAGAACAAAAGCAAAACCAACCTTTACTTCTCTCAAATCTAACCTTTTCGTTCCCCCTTATTTCTGTTTCTCTTTGGTGTCCGATGTGAACTCTCAGTGATGAAGAACGAGCACTCGTTACCGCAATTGTAGGGTTTTTCATCATTTTCCTTTTTTTTCTTAATTGAAACTTGATTACATTAGCTCTCTGTCACTGTGATCAAGCGACCCTCATTTTTCGATCCGATAGGAGGGATTTTACTCGCACTCTGCGAGCGAGGAGGGTCGTCATTTCACGGGGGAATTAGCCATTCAATTCGTTTGTCTAACGAGGTTTGCAACTCTTCTGTGCTTTTCCTTCTCTGCTGTCCAAGTATGCTATATTTCTGGCTCGAGATTTGCTACCTAGGGGTTGAGTATTTTGCGGTGATTCTGCTAATGTTTCATTCCTTGGAAATGGGGATGCAAGGAAAAGAAATGCGGAAGATTTTTATTGTATTTACGTGATTTTGTTTATTGGATTGCGAAGAGAACACTGATTTCGACGGGGACTGTTCTCGGTTGGTAGGGAGGACCAAAAAATTGATTTCTCTACTCTGTTTCATATGGTTGTCGAAAACATGGCAATTTTGGTCGTTTCGTCGAACTGATTTTTTCACAATATGCCGGTATAGTATGTTGGTAACATTTTGTCGTGCTGGACATGTGGATGTGATGGTTGGCTATTTAAATGATGCAGGCAAAAGGATTATAACTTCTAACATTCTAAGGTCACTGTGGGCTGTAAGAGTTTCTACTGCAGCGAATGTTGCTTGGTGCTTAATGATTGTCTCTATGGACTTGAATGCCTCACCGGTGCCCGAGGAGGATGAGGATATTTTTGAGAGGCATATAGAACAGTATATCCAACCAGAAGAACGCATAGAAACTGCAGTTGATATAGCACGCCGGGTACAATTTCTTCCTCTTTTATATTTTAGCCCTTCCCCTCCTATCACATTTTCTAAGTAGGTTCTCGTGCATGATTCACTGGAAATTATCAATTATTGGGATGAAGCTATTACAACATTTTTTTCCTATTTAGTTGGAACCTTTATTAGTCATTTGTTTTTCTTAAATGGAGGCAATGTTGGTGCTTACTTTTTCTGTGTCCCTGGTTATGGGAAGAGACATTTTTTTCTTGCAAAGTTGGTCTTCCTTTGTTTCCAAATCTTGGATAGGAGTATACGTCGTACATAATATTGTACATTTGGCGGTTATCAGTAGTTGGCCTGGAAAAATATCAAGCATATGTTGTAATTTTGTAACAGCTGATGGAAATTGAATGAGTTAAATTCTTATATATCTTGCCTCAATTAGAAACCGCATCAATAACCAATAACTATAATATAATACAACAGTTGCAGTAAATGTATCCAATAAACAGCCTTTTCTTATACTTGCATGTATCTATGCAATTCCGTGTACGTGAAGTAACTTTTGCTGGAATCCATCCTGATGCTTGCCTTAAAATGCTCTTAGATATTGAGCATGCGTCTGGTTTGTTGTATTGATAGAGTGCATAATGAAAATGCTTCAAATTGTCTTGTCATTGTGAAAGGACGTTAATTTGATCCCCCCAAAGATTGTTGTGCTGAATTTCAACTGATGCATAGTATCTGAGTCAATAAAATTATGAATTGAAACTAGCTTAGGATGGATGACTTTAACACACTGAAGTTGATTGGGAGACTGAAGTGATAACTACTTTTGAGAAGCAGAGAAAATAAGTGGGAAACGTAAATCCCAATAATTGGCTTTTAGTATTTCTCATTTAATTAAATAAAAACTGATTGCAGTCCTGATAAATCTGATGAAACAATGGGCCGAGTATGAAGAGCAACCTCAGAGCACCTAATTGTTGTTTTCTGATGTCAGAGTGTGAGGGCAGGCAGTATGTTTTTAGGGGATTGTGCCAGTTGTATGACATGCAGGGAGACAGAATGATATTCAAGGAAGTTATGAATCAAGATTTATTGGTGAATAATATATCAGAAGAGTTGGATGTAAATAGAGCATAATGGTGTTGTGCAATCAAGAAAGCTTGTTGTTGTTGTGCCAGTAGGTTGAGGTAGGACAATTGGTTGCTTGGTTTGGAGAGGGCCTGGCCTCTCAAAAGTTAGGTTTACAAGTCTTTCTTTGCTTTTTATGTGTTATTTTCAGTATTATCAGTTATTTTCTTACAGTCATCAGCTATAGCTCAGTTAATTGGTTTCTTTTTGTGATTTTTCTCTTTCCGTTCCACAGTACAGAGGTGTAACTGATTCCCTAGTTAAATAAAGTATCAATATTATCAAAATTCCCCAAATCCCCAACAATAATTTTTTTCTTTGGCCATCTAATGATATCTGACCCCTTTTATTTTTGGATAAAAGATGTTAATAAGCATTCATGCTAAAACTATCCATAAACATTCAAATTTCAATTGTGTTTTCTCTGTCCATGTGTTGTGTTTTTCATCAGTGTGTAATGGCTTTTTTCCTGCTTCTTTTCAGGAGCGTGAAGAAAGGAAAAGGCGGTTGAAAAGAGAACGGGCTGACGATAGACCTGCCCATTTATCACAGTCAACAACTAGTTATGATCAGACATTTAATGCAAAGTATCTGAAGTCATATGATAAAAGTAGGCTTCCGCCAGGTAAACTGCTGCCTTGATAGTGGTAATTAGTAATTTGGTTGCAATCATATCTCCTTCCAGTAATTTCATAACAGCACTTCTGTTTTCTGAAGTGTAAAATTCAGATAATTACTTTGTCAAGTTTACTACCTGATTAATACTATATGAATTGATATTCTAGATTGCACTTTTCTTTTGTCTTGACTCTTTAGTTTTCAAATGTGATATGCAGTTCATGTAACTTTTAAGAGCGTGTCATTACCTTGTATAAATTGTAAACTTTTACATTCCAGGCCAGTGCTTTGAAGCGTCCAGTTCAATGTGCCTTATTGAATTACTGCTTTCTGTCATAAATTTAAGTATATTAATTTACTACAGATGTCAATCCGACGATTATCAAGAATATAAATTGATATTAAAGGATCTATATGACAGCACTAGACGTCGATTGATGAATTGGCCAAGCTTTCCAATTATATAATGTCAAAAAAATATGGACTTTCCTTGGGAGGTGGATCTGGTGGGTCTTCGAAGGTATTGGAAAGCTCTTGAGTTAAAACAGCAGATGTTTTCTTTAGTTTCAGCTTTCATTTAGGGAGGGGCTCATGTCATCTGTTATGTACTTTATCCATGTTGTTTATTGTCTTTTCTTTTGGGGCAGTGGGGAGGGGGTTGATAGAAGTGGTTATATGACATTATTTGACTTTGGTCTGTTCATCTACAGCAGAAGGATGGGCAATTTGTGCTTTGCTTTAGTGTTATTGGAGATTACTGGAATGTGTCTTATGTGACCGGTTACCAATAGTTGTATGTGTAAGTTAACAAGTGACCCTGAATTATTATATTTTTGGTTCACCTGCAGGGTGGTTGGATTGCCCTTCATTTGGTCAGGAAATATATTGCATGATACCTTCCAAGGTTCCACTTGGCGAATCATTCAATGACTGTATTGCTCCTGGTCGAAGATACTCATTTAAACAAGTGATACATCAACAAAGAGTTCTAGGGAGAAAAGTAAGTAGAATATAAAAACTGTGTGGTTTACTTGCTAAATGGTTTCTTGTTCATTGTTGGTCCTGCACATATTCTCTTGTAGGGCATAATTGGATTTTTCATTCAATTTTTACGAGTTAGTAAGAGTATGAAAGGGGGAGCAGAGGCGAAAAAGATCCCTGGATGAATTTGTTTATGGAGTTGCTATTTATACTTCTGTTTTCAGCATTAATTTTTTTTTAAAAAAAATTAATACTCCATTTTGTATGTTGAAACCTTTTGCTACGTCCTGATTTCCTTTTTCATTATCTTATGATTTGCAGCTTGGTTTGGTGATTGATCTGACGAATACTACTCGTTACTATCCAGTTTCAGATCTGAAGAAAGAGGGTATCAAGCATATTAAGGTTTATAGCAGGCGATTTTCCTTCCTGAGCCTTTTTAATTATGTCTCGAAAAGTATGGTGCCTTTTTGTGGTTCTAATATTTTAAGATCATTTTAATGGTTTAGATTCAATGCAAGGGGCGTGATTCTGTACCTGATAATTTGTCTGTGAATCAATTTGTCCACGAGGTTTGTTTCATTCTTATGTTCTTGTTTCCCTGAGTTAGTTTGAAGAATGTGAATTTTTTTGTTCTTTCTATGGTAGACATGTGATGTCGTTCACTGCTTGTACAAACATATCTATTGTTACCTCACTAATGCACCCTGGAAGCGAGTTCCTGGTAGTTTCAAGATATTTTGTTTTGTAGTTTCGACACATTTTTTTTTTGCCCAAAAAAAATGTTTTGTAAGCATTATTTTTTAGATTAATTCATGTTTGAAGATAAATGTAAACTACAATTGATTCTCTAGTAGATGCTGGAAAACTTAACTGGCACAAACTTCTCCTTTTGATACATCTATGTAGAATCGTGATGGTTTTTTATAATGTTTTAATTGCATTTGATTATGTGTGAAAATCATAGAGTAGAAAAATCAGGTTTCTTTTTTGTTTATGGCCAACAAGTAAAATTAAATTGCTCGAGTGCTTTGTTTGACTTTTGGGAAACCTAAATTACTGACTTTCTCCTTGTTATTTCATCAAAACTTTGTTTACAAATCTTTAAATATGTGATTATCTGCAATTTTAGGTTACTCAATTTCTATCGCGTCAAAAACAAGCAAAGAAGCATATACTCATCCATTGTACGCATGGACATAATCGTACTGGCTACATGATTGTTCATTATCTTATGCGCTCTATGTCTATGTCTGTCACCCAGGTTTGTAACTCTTTATGGTTTTCTCTCTCTCTCCCTCACACGCACATACACGCAGCATGCACAGATGTTTGAAGTTCTGTTTTGTGTTTGTTAACTTTGACTGTTCTGCAGGCAATAAAAATATTTTCTGAAGCACGCCCCCCAGGAATTTATAAACCTGATTATATTGATGCTTTGTACGCTTTCTATCATGAAAAAAAGCCTGAAATGGTAGTTTGCCCTCCTACACCGGAGTGGAAGAGATCCTCTGAATTTGATCTTAATGGGGAAGCAATGCCTGATGATGATGATGAAGATGGATTGCCAGACCCTCCTCATGTATGGATAATTTACGAAGTGAATTTATCATATTTTGGCTTGTACTATTATCTGCTGCCTTTTAAACGCCTTCTTAAACCAAGGCGAGTGAGTGATGATGGATACTTTCTTTGAAAGTCATTGCATACATCTCTTTCCATCTCATTTTTCACTTGTTCATTTTTTACTCCTCCATCTAAGCACAAGGAACATACCTGGAGGCTGTAGCAAGCAGGACTTGGCTTCCCTCATCCCACCTCCCCCTCCTCTCTGTCTACCTTTCCCCCTTAGATTTTTTCTTTAACGACTGCAATTTAACATATTATAAAAGTATTATTATAATATTAAAAAAAATAATAGATGAATACATTTAAACTATTAAAATTTGATATGAACAATTCAGAACTATAGTGAAGAAAAATATTTTAAAGTAAATTTTCCCTGTGTAATTCTGAACTGTTCATGTCAAATTTTAACAATTTAAGTTTATTTATTTTTTAGTATTATAATAATTTTATAAAATATTAAATCTCAAGGTGGGGAAGGTAGGAGGAGAGTTGGAGGAAAAGGTGGGAGGAGGGAATCCAAGTCCTAGCAAGTAAAGGGTCATCTAAGATAGCTAATGTTGTACATTATTTTGATGATTGTCGATCATCTTTTGAATGTGAATTCCATTGTCGGCCTTTAATATCTGATCAAAACCGGTAGATAACACCCCATTCAACTCAATTAGTGAAGCATATGAGGCCCTTGTAGGATGGCAGCAGTCAGACTTAGAATTTTGCCAAAATCCAAGAATCTAAACAAATAATCATAACTGAAATAACCACTCCTATATATCTGAACAGAACAATTTAAAACTGAAAAGAAAAGGGGAAAAATAAAACTCTAATAGGCTAAGGACAAACAATCTAATTCCAACATGTTATGGTACTTCATTATTTTTCTACACTTAGTTGTCAACTAGTTTCATGCTTAAGATGCTTGTTCATCTGATGGAAACTTTCAATAAAAAAGCTGGCACATGGCTTTTTTTTTTTTAAAAAAAAATAATGTTAGCCTGTGTTTCAATGATCTCAGGAGAACCATGAGACAGACGCAATAATGACTAATGATGATGTTTTGGGAGATGAAATACCTATTGATCAACAAGATGGATTTCGACATTTCTGTTATCAATCTCTTAAATTGAGTTATGGGGTAAGCCTTTTATAGTGTTGGTTTCCATGTTAATTGTTGGTTATTATACTGTATATATCTATTTTTATTCAACTATATTGTGATAAATTGATTGATGGCATGTATACTGCAAGTGCTTGTTCCAGCGCAATTGATATTTTCTTATGTGGTCCTGAGTTATTATATCACATTGCTGATTTTGTTGGCGGTATCTTCGCATGCATGCTTTTAATTATGTTTTAGCTGTTCTTGCTGTGATATGTATACTGATAGAGATTTGTTGGTGTGCAAGTTTGATGTGAGGACCAATACTCAGGAGTCAGGAAGATATTTTTTGTTTGAATAATTTGCGCAATTTTGGTGTCAGAAGCCTCCAGTGTTTCATGTTCTTTCTCTAGGAACAGCTGATATTTCCTTTCTGAAATGGCTTTGTTTAATTTTTCATAATCATGATCATATGAACTAATCAGATATCTTATTTGTATAGAATACAATATGTTATGCTATATTTATTAAAATAATAATGCGGGTTTCATGCTTTGCACAAGTCTAAGGTGAGTCATACTGTTAATGACTTGTGAACAGTGTTACTTTTTATAGTTTTCTATTATGTACAGATAGATATTTGGATTCGAGGACTCCAACCATCATCTCCCCCTCCCCCTCCCTCCCACAAAAAAAAAACACTCGTTACATTTGATGATTTCCATGTACTGATTAAGCTAATTATAAACCACTTTTACTAATTCTCTGTGTGCAGGCTAGATCACATGCACATTTTCCAGGTTCACACCCAGTTTCTCTTAATAGGTCTGTAGGCAATTTAAATTTTTGGTTATTTCACTTTTATTTTTTATTTGAATCAGTAGCATATTATGTATATATACTTTTTTTAATCTTTTAAATTTAATAGTAGAATTTGATGAAGAGAATGAGCATAAAGATTTTTCCAAAAAAGAGCTTTCTATTCTAATTACTTTGTAAACCTAGAAGGGACATACCCCTCCCCCTCTCTAAAAAAGCCATTGACTGCAAACCTCAGGGAAGTACAATAAAATAAATCTCTACCAGAGATTTAGCGCACAAGACTTCTGAATTTGATGGTTCTTGTTCCTTTTTGCTCAAGCCACTAACCACATACATCACAATCCTTCAGAAAAGGAAGACTGCTAAAGGACTTTACGCTGCTCTTTATTCTCAAAACCATTGAACTTGATAGTTAAAACTTAAAATTTGCTTTAAGACAGCTGGATAAACCCAGTAATCATTGAAGATGCCGAACAGCCTACTTCCAATCTCTTGTGCTACTTCAGCATGCAGATTATCTTTTGTTTCGAAACCTTGGTAACTAAAAAATCAAACATATGATGAAATAGCCTTATTTGGCCTTTGAGTCAAACTCACTTGGTAATTTTACTGAGTGCTCTAGTCCAAATAACAGTCTTTACCTTGGATCCTTGATCTCCCCAGAGCATTTGAGCAAAGAAACGCTTTGGGCAAATGGGTTTTTAATTAAAAGGTGATCATGAAATGACACTTGTGTAATTCTGAATAATCTAGATTCCAATCTAAAAGGACAAGTGGAAATAATTCCAACTACAAAATCAGAAATAATAATTCCAGGGCAAATGATTGGTCTTTCCAAAATTTCAATCTAGTACCATTCCAACTTATAAGAAAGCAGAGGAGAAAAGAAAAGATATATACCAGAAAGATGAACTTCTATGGTAGCGTGTGAACAGCACCAATTCCTGAGATAGCGTCCCAACTAACGTGTTGGATTCCATATTTGTTGCTAGTTAACCCATGCCATAAAGAATAAGGCTCCAAAGGAAATGGTTGAAGCCATTTTGCCTCAGGAGAAATTACTGTAGACACAATCAGGTTTGTAATTGATAAGAAAATTTGCAAATTTGAAGCTCCTCTGTCAAATCCCTTGTTTTTTACTGCAATAGTTAGAAGGATAAACACTGAAGATATGCTGATTTGATGGCCCTATATAACCATTTCTCTTTATGTGTATCATGTGGAATTCTGATTTAGAAACTTTGCCCTAGTTTTTTCTTCATTGTTCATCATTGAGTCACCCTTCAAACAGGCTCTTTGGTATTTTAGATAATGTTGCACCTTGGATCAGTTCCAACAAATTTCTAACAAGATTGTTTTTTGGGGGGAGGGGGTTGACGTTGTGATAAGGCACAGTTTATGAGAATATGTGGTTTATTGTTTTGAGAGGAATGTCCACATCTTCAAGGGCATTTCTTCGCCTTCAGAAGTTCAGATTTGTCATCTATCTATATACATCCATAGTTTTTACATTTTACTTGTGGTAATTGTTTAGTTGATTGCAGAGGTTATTTCCAATGCCTCACTCCTTATCTTTTAATTTGATTTGATTGTGTTAAAATTGCAGGGAAAATTTACAGTTACTACGACAGCGTTATTATTATGCAACATGGAAAGCTGATGGAACAAGATATATGATGCTAATAACTATGGACGGGTGTTACTTGATTGATAGAAGTTTCAATTTTCGAAGGGTACAAATGAGGTTTCCCTGCAGAGGCTCAAATGATGTATGTGTGCAACTTTGTACTGAAAGTTCCTGGGAGTGGCTGTCAGAGCTGTTTTAATTTATTGATGCCCAAATTGACATTTTGTTACGTTTGGCTTTAAGGGTTTGGCTGAGAAGACCCACCACTACACATTACTTGATGGGGAGATGATAATTGATACATTGCCTGATTCGCAGAAACAGGAGAGGAGATATCTCATATATGATATGATAGCAATTAACCATGTGTCAGTAATAGAGGTTTGGTTCATAACTCAACTCATTATGATGCTCGATGCTCACCTTTTGCTTTTAACTAATAATGGTTCATACTTGTGGAGGAAAAATTTATGTTCCCCACTTGCTGTTATCTCTAACTTTGTGATTCATTACTAAAATATTTTTGTACTAGATTTGTCATGCAACTAAACTCAATTTCCAGGTTTATTCTTGATTAGGTGGTACTCATTGTCAACTGATAACCCGTAGATGGATTCTTAAGGATTTCCCACTAGATTGTCTAGCTCCCTTCTTATGTTAGCAAAACAGAACTTTATGTTGCAATCTAAATGTACTTGTTGCTTCTCTGGCAGTTTCAAGATCAATATGCTTTCTCATTTTTCTTGGATCCTTGTAGGGAATGAAGAGAACTGTGTTTCCTTCAAGCTTTGTAAAAAGTAAATATAATAAATAAATACTTTTGTTTTCTTCTTTCTTAGATGTTCAACCTGTTTGTTATCTTTTTTTTTTTGGTAATAAACGGGGCACTTCAGCCCATTCTCATTCCTGATTCAAAATGTATCTTGGGTATGAAATACCCATACTGTCTCTATACAAGTATTTATGGACTAAACTAGGAGGACTATCATATACAACATAAACATCCTCCTGTGTAAAACTACTATCAGCAAGTATATCAGCACTGCAGTTTCCCTCCCTATGCACATGGGAAATTACCAACCTGGAAATTTTCTTCATAGCATCTCTGATTTCCAGCAGCAACCGTGACTCAGCTTCCTCTTCCAACTGCAATTTCCGTAGTACCTGGACCACAGCATATGAATCACTTTCAAGCACAATTCCATTTTGATGCTTGCACAGAAACAATGTTTGTTATCTTTGTTGTTAGCTCTGTATTACGTAGAAACAATGGATTGCTTCAATTAGAAGAGCCAGGTATATGCTACGTATGCACAATTTTGTGGTTATCAGAGGTTTTGGTGTTCAATATCCTCAGTACTCACTAGTTTTCTCTGATAAATTCCTATTTCCTTTCATATTATGTATAGTCTGATTCTATCAACCATCCCCTAGCAAAGAAGCCGTTAGACATTTATTATTGCAGAGAGGAATATGTGGTTGCATAAATTAGCAATCAATGATATACCACATCTCTCGTTTTTTGTCCAAGGCTTTACTGCCTTGAAATTGTCTTTACGTGGGGATATTCATCCTGCCTGACTGAAATTTCCTTTCCATCCTAAGCTTGTCTTTAATATTATTTTTGTATGTTTACTAACATGTAATATGTTTTCTTATTTTGTTGATTCTTTGAAAAAACTGCACCTAGTTTGTTGTGTTAAAATTTAAATTTTGGTCCAGCGACCATTCTATGAACGGTGGAAGATGCTTGAGAAAGAGGTGATTGAACCTAGAAATCAGGAACGACATAATACATGCCAGAGCAGAAATCCTTATTATAGATATGACCTGGAACCATTCAGGGTATGCATCACTAACCTTAGATTGAACAGTGTTTAAGCTTCATGTCATTTTCTTTTCCATCTAAATTGTCTATTAATATACTTGTATTTTTAATTAGGTGAGGAGGAAAGATTTTTGGTTGCTCTCTACCGTTACGAAGCTTTTAAATGAATTCATTAAGAAACTCTCACATGATGCGGATGGCCTCGTATTTCAGGTGGGTTTTGGATCAGTGTTAATGTACTTAAACATGAGAATCAGCGCCCCCTGTTATCTGTTAAGTTGATAAGTTATTTCTGTCTCAGTGCTAACTTTTTAGGGTATTTACTTTGCTTTCATTGGCTGTCACCTCAGGATATGAATACTACTGCATGACAATGAATATCTTCAGGGCTTATAGTGTTCTACTTGTCTTTTCTTGTTTTTAAAATTGAATTTAGGTCCTTACTGATGGTACTAATTGTCAGGGTTGGGATGATCCTTATGTACCCCGCACTCATGAAGGCCTCCTGAAGTGGAAATATCCTGAGATGAATTCGGTAGATTTTCTCTTTGAGGTATATCATCAGCTTTTGACATATGATGTTGGGATATTGCGTTCAATTTCCCTTGCTTTTTTATGTGTTCTTGGTCACTTCCTGTTTGTTACTAGTGATCTTCCTAATTTGTATCTGCTGTGGACAGATTGATGACGATTGCCAGTCACTTTTCCTTTATGAACGAGGAAAAAGAAACTTATGGAAGGGAATAAGGTTGCATTCAGAGGTCAGTCTGATGAGATCCTTTTCTGTTAAAAAAAGCTAAAGAAAACAAATGCCCCCCAACTCTTCATTTTGATAATGTAATCAGTAATCTGCCTTCTTGCATGGTACACTTGCAAGACATATCTTTGACTTTGTTAATTTCTGTGTTGCACATATTCATATGTCACAAGTGTTCAGTGAAAGCGCCTACCATATAATTGGTTAGGACAAAAATGGTCCCTATCAATGTCTTGGGATCATTTTTTAACAATAACATCCTCTGTAATTTGTTCTGATGTGAAGTCGGATTTTAGCTCATGACTGATTCTTTTTGATTGGTTTCATTGTAATTGCTCACTCGATAGTCCTATTTGCAGATGGTTCAGATCCATTGCTTCATTCGGGGAAGATTATAGAGTGTTCTTGGGATTTAAATGAACAGGAATGGGTATACATGCGAACCAGGACAGATAAGTCAACTCCAAATGATATCAATACTTTCAAGAAGGTCCTAGTTCCTAAACTGGCCCTCTCCTCTCTAGCTATATTCTTCCGATCGTCTTAAGCTGTACCTGAAGCTTAGCTTTTCTTCTGTGTCTTTTAAATATAATACAGGTTATGAGGAGTATAAAAGACAACATCACACAGGATGTCTTGTTGAATGAAATTTACGAGATAATTCGCCTTCCGATGTATGCTGACAGGATAAAAAATGACAGCAAAGCTCACCATCATATCGGCGCAGCACGCCGGAGGTGATTGGTGAGACTGGGATTTGATGTGCATGACATTTTCTCTGTTGGTAGGAATAAGATGCCAGAAGTGCATTGGATCAGGAAAAACAAGATCAGCCGCATCTATTGATATTTGTGGGATTAGTTTCATTTTGTAATTGGATTTGACTATGATGTGGCCATCACACATATAGGCTGCCTGCTTCCATTCTGTAATTAGCTAGGCCTATTATATCCAGTTTGCATAGTTAAAAATGAGGCCCGAGTATTCAGATTAAGGGAATTAGGGTTAGGATCACAATGTAAAGCATCAATTTTCTTCTCACGTAGTGATTATGAGCCATTCAAAAAGGTTGCTGTTTCCTAGATTCTGCTTCCATTACATGAGTCAATTTTCATCCTGTGAATATTAGTACAAAACATCCTTCCATTGTCTATCCAGCGTTCTTGCTCAGATGATGTTCTCATCAACGCCTAAATAAATACTAACTGATTGGTTTTGTTGTTCTTCCATGAAAGTGATGCTAGCAGCTGAATCCAAAATTCTTATTATGACTGATTGTATCAAAGAAACAAAAAATTGAGTATTCTTACTAGGTCCAAACAGTAACTACTGCTCAGACAACCCCCCCCCCATCCCCAACAAAAAAAAGAAAAAAAAAAAGAAAAAGATGAAAGAAGTACCTATTTAAGTAACAACAAAGTAATCCTTTTCACATTATAAAGCATATTAGAACAATTACATATGGTCAAGTTTTTTGACAATTGGATTTTGTTAATTTATACTGACTTGGCTTGGACACATCCCAAATATTGTCGCATTCTAAAGCTGGTTTTAAACTAATTAATCTAGTTCTTTATAATAAGTATGTGTTAGTTTCTTAAAATACATCCTTGTAATCATTATCGCTATTAATGATAAGCTCCTGCAATTTATACCCCATTTTATCCTTATTATAAGGTATCAACTAACAATTTTCACAAATAATAAAAACAGTTAAAATCAATAAAATTGTCCTACAATTTAAGTAATTTCTAATATTATCATTACTAATTGCACTAAACTTTAATATTATATTAATTATTATGCTCACCCACTACCCTTATTAATTATGGACATATATGAAAAAAATAATTAATACGCTTTAAATAAATAAAGTCACTTTATAAAAATGAAATCAAATACAATTGCTAATTAGTGCCTTATAATAAGAACCAGAAAGAGTATAACCAATCAGGAAGCAAAGGAAAAAAATTATAAAATTCAAAGACACTGTGAATTAAGACCTTACATTTAGTGCTAAAACAAATTCTTTAATTAACTCTTACATTTAGAGTCAGGAATATTTTAAGATGGTTGAGAGTGTGAAATAGATTGTAGTGTTAATAGAGACACTAGTAACGCACTTCAATTTTAATATATGGACGCATATAGATTCTCATTTGCAGGTTTTTTTTCTTTTGTCTTCATAATAACTTAATAGTAACGCACTTCAATTTTAATGCATTTTGTTTCATTGCGCAGCAATTTACTAAAGGCTTTTCACTTATAAGACAGTCCTAAGAAACCTTCAAGACAATAGAGCAGACAGAATATGTATTGATAAATCCTATTTAATTATCTCATAATCATGGCCTGCTAGTTAAATGTTCTATAATAATTTTGAGGGAAGAAAAATCTTGATATTCCACGTGCAATCTAGTGTCTTTGTTTTGTTTTTTGATACAGTGTGTCTTTGTTTTGATTCAAGTCCAAAGCATCTTACTTCCAAGAATTTAGCCTCCAGACAAGTTCTGCCGAGAATCTCAGATCATTACAGAGAAAGGAATTTATTGAATCCATGCTAGCAAGTAGCAACTAGTGTTTCAGTGGACATAATAACCCATAGAATACCAAGATATCACTAAAAATAATTACAGTCTCCCAGATATGTGGAGTCAACTTGATTGTTTAGACTTGAAATTCATACAATGATTTTGATTTTGATTTTGAACAACACAGCCTTCCCAGTATTGGTTGGCCAACGACAAAGCACTTCTTCCCCACTCAACACTGTAACATATGCATCTTTCTCATACTGGTAATGGTCATGACATCTCAAGCCATGAATTCATAAACCTGCGAACATGATATGCCCATAAAAACAAAATAAGGCAACAAACGCTTATGGAGAAATTCTCAGGTAGACACAGTTTAAAGATGACAAGAAAATATAAACAAATATGAACAGAACTGTAATAGGATCCCAAAAAAAGCGACAGTTACCAGAGAGCAGTATAAAAAGAAAAAGAACTGTAAACATGCCAGGTTGACTTTACAGTTGAGTTCACTTCTGAAATATTTAAATCATCATCATTGGCTTGATCTACCGAACCAAGCTTTAATAGATTAGGTGGTGGAACCAGAAAAGATAAGACCCAAGAATGTTTTTGAACTCAAACAATTCTTTTCAATTATTTCAATTAGATAGAGCTGATAAACCTAGGTATACAGTTCTATATACATATGAGCTTAGAAGTTTAACACAGATAGGTTATGGACATAGACTGCGGACACACTAAACATACTGAACTGAAATCTCGCAGACTCAATTCTGGGCAGAAAACTATAAAAGAACTATGTTCCAAAGAAAGCATGAAAAATAAGAACACAAGACAATAGTGATTTTTTTTGCTGTCAAGCAGGTGCTCTTGACATTATCAAGATTTCAACATTCTGGGGGTAAGCCAGGCAGATTCCTCTAGTTCTCTTTTAGCTTGTAGGATTAATTTTCAGTTATAATGTGCTAGCAAAATCATCCAAACCAGCAATCTACAGCATAGCACACCACCTGGTTCCCTCCCTCAGCAATAAGAAATTAATAAAATCATCCCAGCCCAATAGGTCATAGCATAGATGCCAATGAACTCATTAAAATCAATCAAGTATATGGCCAACAACTACTACTACATACCAACATCAGATATCACATTTATTACAAGCGTTCCTCAATTTCTGTGAAATGCACGGGGCACCTAGTTTTGCAATAAAATAAATCAAGAAAAACTATTTTGCTTGAGAAGTAATTAAAAGACCTAAAGTTGCTTACATCGAAATCAGAACACTTGCAGAACAGGTTTTTTCCCCAGCCTTTTGATCTCTCTATCCATTCCACCTGTAAGCATTAACCCAAACATCTTGTAATCGCAGAGGAGGGACCAAAACGGATGCCCAAAAGTGGCCGGAACATTCCCTTCGACGAAGAAATGACTGTACCAAGCACATCCATACCCAGAGAGAGGTGCGAAAACCAAGAACCACCAGCTAAATAAAAGAGAGCAGAGGAAGAAGATGATACTGAAGAGTGTGCCCACAAAGTGCCAACGCCTTGTGGATGGCTTGGAATGTTGGCTCATGTAGAAAGCCCAGAAATCTTCCAAGCTTCTAAAATTCATGGCTTCCAGAATCACATAAGCAAACACACTTCGATTTGATAGAGAAAAACAAAACCACGATTAGAAATGAAGCTCAAAGACGCAGGTGGGTCCAAAATTGGAGGGAATAAATTCAAAGCGGCTGTTGGGATTCTTGAAATCAGTAGTATGAAGACGATAAAAACGAAGAATTTTAACGAGGTTCAGAGCTGCGGACTCAGAATCGGATAGCGATGAATTCCGTGGCAGACTCGGGATCTTCTCCAAGAATTTATTGAGCAGACTTCAACGTCAAGCGCTGGTTGGTTATAACTTTTGACTACGCTTCTAGTCACTCTCTATGCTCTTTATTATAAGACACCAACTAACTTTTCTCACAAACCAATAAAAACAGTTAAAGTCAATAAAGTTGTCTTACAATTTAAGTAACTTCCAATATTACCCCTCCTAATTGCACTAAACTCTAATATTATATTAATTATTACTCTCACACACTACCCTCATTAATTATGGGTAGACATAAACAAATAATTAATGCCATTTAACAAAACAAGTCACTTTATAAAAAAGCATAAAGCTTTTAGTTAATTGGTGCTTATAATAAGGACCAGGAGGAGTATAAGCGAACATTCAATTTTCAAAGTAATTTAAAATAGGACAAGATATTGTCACTACCAATGCCACTACTACTTTTTCACCGTTAGATCGGAATCTCATCTATCTTTATCATTTCTCTCTCCTATTGAGGTCCTGATCTAACGGTGAAAAAAATAGTAGTGACCAAAATTGGTAGTGACAATATCCTATCCCATTTAAAATTACGGCCATAGCATAAAATATGATATTTTAGTCGTCTTTTTTTTTCCCCCTTTAAAAGTTTAGGTGGGGTAGACATCAGTAACCCATAAGGACCCAGACACGTCTCTAGATTCAAAGAGTGTTTATAGAGATACTTACAGATCGTCCACCAACACGGTCTTCACATTGACCAACGGGATCAAACCCTTTTGAAGTGATGACCAACTACTCAATGATCCCCTCATATTTTAGTCTTTTAATTTTATAAAATTCTGATTTTATAATTATTAATTTTATTCAAAATAATGACATTTAAACATTACTTAAAATAATTAGGCTTAAGGCAAGACAGCGGATTCAACCTTTGATTTATGTTATTGGTATGTTATGAGAGAACAAGTCAAACCAAACTAGTCATATAATTTGTTCTATTCAACCAAAAAAAAAAAAAAAAATTAAAACCTTTCTTAAGAATATTTATGCATAGATTGTCACTTTTTACGAGCTGGAATTCGAATAATCGTGGTTTAGTTTTTGCCGGAAGAAGATACTATCATTGTCCCCTTTCTTGTTATCTTGTCAGCACCTCATTTTCATAGTTAGATAATGAAATAGATGTTTAGATTTAATATTTTATAAAAATATCATTATAATATTTTATTAATTAAAATTTATTTATTCTGTACGGATTGCAATTATGAATGCTATATATTAGATTTTAAGAGTTTAAATTTACTTATTTATCTTTATAGAAATAGTTTTATAATAGATTGAATCAACCATATATTGTTTTAGAGTAAATACTCTAACCACCCTCATTTTACCTTAATTAAACAGACCTCCTTTTTATTTTAAAAACTCATATAAGCCTCCATTTAAATAAAAAACGTGTTACACAAACCTCCATTGAATTTTGAATATTCTATTTTCCTCCATCCAACAGTTAGTTGGCCAGTTAAATTTGACTTATAAACACTTTTTTTTTAACAAAAAAACCCTTATTTAACATAAGAATTATTTAAACATTTACATTGTCTAAAAACATTATAAAACCAATAAATAATTCTAATATTTATTTTTTTCAAAATATCTACTATATTATAGAATTTATTAATTTTTATTATATTATAAAATTTTATATTTTTTTTGGTATATAAAATTTTATAATTTTAATTTTTCATCATATTTGTTTGAGATGATAAAGGCTATTTTAGTCCATAAAAATTATTTATATAAATTATAGTTAAAAAATTTATTTTTAGAATCATTTTAGAATATTCTTGACGAGGTTAACAACTTGGACTTAAGTGTAGGTTTTGCAAATAGAGAGGATGTTTGTGTAATTAAAACAAAATACAAGGGTAGTCAGAGTATTTTATTTATTGTTTTAATCTAACGGTAGATATGAAATTATGAGAAGAAAATGAAAAAGTAGACAATCAGAGAAACCCAACCCGCTTTTGCATCTTTATGGTTTATTAAGAACATAATATAAAATATATATATATATTATTTTCTTAAAAATTGTTCGTATATATTTTTCATATTTATTAAATATGATAATTCCAAAAAAATCGTGTAAATATATAGCTAATTAATTTGGTTATTTTTTGCCAACAATTTGTTTACACACTAATTTAGTTATATTTTTAAAAAGATTATTATGCGAATATATTATTTTATAAATTTTGCAATATTAGTAAAAATGTAACTTTAATTTGATAAATTGAGTTTAAGATCCACTTCTTTTGGTTGTACTTAAAACAAAACGTAGAATGTGTATATTGAGAGTGTTATTTGGTTTTATTTACAAATGATAATATGAATAAGGATATTGGTTAGTGTATGCGAGAATAAAATGATTATAAAAACCAGCATCCATGATTTATATATATTACAACTTCTTATTAGAAAAAATGACAGAAAAAGAAATTTTATATTGCAAAATCTCAAATTAGGTTTGTTACTACTAAGATTTGATGAGGTAATAACAACAGTTGATAAACAATTCACAATTTATTATATAGAAAATGGGATAAGATATTGTTACTACCAAACTACTACTTTTTTCACCGTTGGATTAGAATCTTAATAGGAGAGAGAAATGATAAAGGTAGATGAGATTATGATCCAACGGTGAAAAAAGTGGTAATGACCAAAATTGGTAATAACAATATCCCATCCCATAGAAAATATATGTTCTTTTTCTGCCATTTTCCTTTCTTAGAAATCTTATATTTCATATTTACTTGACTATAAATATATTTTTCTCATCATATCTTAATAAAGACAACATTAAAAACAGTATATGAAGACACACATATCACCAAGAAATTTACTTTGGGACAAAAAAAAAACAATCTTCTGGTCTTGCGGGAATTTGCATTAGCTAAAAGAAAGACACCTTTTACATAAATCAGAAAAGAAAAAAAGAAAAAAAAAAAAGACTTCAGATCCTAAGGTTGCAGATGGGTCTTCACTCCAATTTTTTATGCCTATATGTTTGGGAGCACTTAAGTGCTTTTGCGCTTTATAAGATAAAACTATTCTAGAATATTATTTACCTTGTACAATAAAAAATTATTTAAAATAAATTAATCCAAATAAGCGCTATGTCAAAAAACTGGCTCGCCTGTGGCGAAAAGATTCCAAAAGATGGTGGTTACAAAATAGAGAGCTGCTGTTACAGTTAAGAATGCTTGAAAAGATCCCAACCATTCAACAAAATAACCAGTTCCAATTGTGCTTATGATGGCTGCTAGAGTTCCAGCAGAGTTTGAGATTCCTGTAGTGATATGTTGGAAACACAAGTGAAAAAAATATATATATAAGTTATGAAACATATTATCATAACATATTTTTACATGAGATTGTGAAAATAAACATACATCTAAATAAAGATTGCTGAAAGGTTAAAAGCAGCAGTGAAAGGAAAGACTTACCATGTAGGAATCCAGCATACTGGGGAGCTATGTCCTGATAAGTAGAACATAAAAAGCTGTGAATTTTTAGGACTCCTATTATATATGCATTGTAAGTTCATTAGTTTTTGTTTCTCTTTTCAAATATATAGCTATATGATTATGGAAGATCCAATTTGTTTTTTCTGCAAACACTTTTTTTTTTTTTTTTTTGCGTGAGCACTTGGTATCCTAGCCAACTCCTTGAGAAATTATAAACCACTAGGCTATTGCTTTCTCAAAGGATTGAACCCGTGACATTTGGTTAAGCTAAAACAATTTCTATCAGTTGATCCAAGTTCTAGGTGGTTCTGCGAACATTTAAAAAAAAAACTAAGTGTACCTAAGAATCTCTTTATTTTTGGCTATTCATGTTGGCTTGGTTTAGCTATATATTAGAATGATAAATTCTTGCCAAGAATCAATGTTTGAACTTACTTGAATATTGAGCATAAAGCCAGCCTGACTGAAAGAACTCAAGCTCAAAGCTGCAGTCATGAGAATAGCAGAAGTTGCTGGTGTATTGGCATAGTTCAAGCAGAGCAAGAACACACCAGGTCCAATGAACCCTATGGACTGTAATTTACACAAGTATGGAAAAAGATCCAGAACACAATAATAAAATGATTATTATATTTTCTGATTTTCCATGTAAAAACCTACATTTTTAAGTCCTTTAATTTAGCATGAAGTTGCTCAAGAATTAATTACCTGCATGAACTTTCGGACAAATGTTAGAGGGTACCCTTCCCTGATTAAGGAGTCTGATGTTGCACCAGCTATATAACCTGAAATTGCCATTGTTGCCCATGGAACTGCACTAAACCAGGCTGCCTGCTTCAAGTTTACATTATATACCTATATGTATATATATAAACAGATTAACTATGTATCTTTGGTAGATGATGCTAAATGCATTTAAAGAGGAGGGGGGGGGGGGGGGGGGGGAAGAACTAATGACAAAAAATTGAGGAGATAATTACGCTTTTTAAATAAACTGGCAACCATGAGAGAAGAACAAAGTATCCCTGCAAGGAAAGTGGCCCACATTAGTAATGCCAAACTAGAGTTAATACCGTCATTGATACCTATAATTTGATCAAATTTTAGTTTTAACCCCTATAGTTTCAGATCGTGGTTTTTAGCCTCTATAGGGATCAAAACCAATATCAAAACTCATTAAAAGCACAAGGACAAGAACCAAAATGTAGTTTTGGTTTTGGTCCCCAAGAGTTTTGATTTTAATCCTTATACTTTTTAACGAGTTTTAGTTTTAGTCCATGTACTTTTAACACCATTAAATTAAATCAAGTCTTTATAAAACTATGGGGAATAAAATCAAAGTTCGATCAAATTATAAAGATCAGCGATAGTATTAACCCGCCAAACTATATTGGATTCACGAGAACACACATAGTTTTGTCCACCTTAAAGAAAAGAAACAGAACTCACCCAGTTGTTCGTTGCATTGGCAAAAATGATAGCCCAAGATGGTAATTTAGAGAGCAAAAGGCGCAAGGGAGGGAAGTTGGTAGTTTGTTTGGAAGAAGAATAAGTGATTTTTCCAGCTTGGATTAGTCTTAGCTCTGTTCTACTGATGAAATGACTGTCTTGAGGATCATTAGTGACTTGGTATGCCCATGTTAACACCCAGAGAAAGCCAATAGATGAGAACAAAAGAAAAGGACCAGAAATCCCAATGGAAGATAACATAACTGGTGTTAGCAGCAAGCCTACGACATTTCCAAGATGAAATCCAGCCATTGAAATTCCTACTGCACTTGCCCTTTCATGACTTGGAAACCACCTATTCACATTTGAAGATTTAGTCATCTTTCAATTTGTAAGAAATTTGAAACTTGACACACAAATGCATGTACAAACACTCTTATAAAAAAGGGTTAAGGTGCGAATTTACTTCAGAAGTTTTTTTAGATTCAGTGTTACCCTAAGTGTAGAAATGGAGCAAAATTGCCCCATAACAGGCAACATTAATTTTTTAACACCACGAGTTAGGTTTTGAAACTTCTAAATGACATTGAACCAGAAAAACTTTTTTAGGTAACATTGCTTTCTCTAACTAAAACTTCCAAGGCAAATTTATACCTTAACCCTATAAAAAAAATGGGAGCAGCTCAGTGCACAAGACTCCTGCCAAGTGGCACGGCCATACCCCTACAAACAAAGAAGTTGTTTTTTTAAAAGATTTAAACTCAGTGACTTCTAAGTCACAGGCAGCAGCAACCTTACAGCGTTGCCGGGACTCACCCTCAACAGACACTCTTGTATACCAGAGAGAAATTACAGACATAATTTATATGGTGAAGCAATGTGTGGTTTTGAAGTGAGAGGAGAATGAGGAAGAATTGAAGGAGACATCACCTTGATAAGAGAGTGGTCATGGAGGGAAGAGCTACTCCTTCTGCAAGTCCGAAGAAAGCTCGAGCCATCAACAAGGCGAAAGTGGAGTGGTTGGCAGCCCAAGGAGTCATAAGAGTGGCTAGAGACCACAAAACCACTCCCCAAGACATCACTTTCTTTCCTCCATATCTGTCTACCAAAACTCCTCCTATCACTGACGACAGTATGTATCCCCACAAGAAAGATGACTGATGCATTCATGTTTTTTTGGGGGGGTTTTATGTTAGCCACTAGTTAGGCTCAATATTATTGCATTGTTAAAATGAAGGATTAAGGTGTAAAAATATACGTATAGTTTTTTTAAAAGTGCGTCCAGTGTTTTTTTTTTATATATGCACAAGTGACTATGTAGTTTTAAAAGTTGAGCAAAAAATACATATTGACCGTTAATTTGACTTTTTTATTGTATTTTTAAAGCCTAATATGAACGATGACTTAGCTAAATTTTATCCCAAATTTAGTAGTAAACAACCTGGGAGAAAATTACGAAAATGACATATATTTTGGATATTTCGGTTCAAATTCTTTCTTCCAATCCCAATCTTACCCATCAGCCGCCCATCTCCGCCTCATCATCGCCGCCGTTGACGCCTTTCTCGTAATTTTCAAAACTATTTGGCCCCTTTCCGTAATTTTCTCCAGTTCTCCACCGCGCTAGGTTAGGATGAAATTTAAATTTCAGTTATCGTTTACGTCAACCTTAAAAATACAAAAAAGTCAAACTAACGGTCAATGGGTATTTTTACTCCATTTTTGATTCCACATAATCCATTTTCCACACAAAAAAAGGCATTTGGTGTTGGATGTACTTTTGAGAAAACTACATATATATTTTTGTACCTGAAAAAGTTATTTCTACGGAATGCAATGGAGGCAATAAATCAAGAAATGCGCTGCTTGATGGTGATACTTGGTTTGCAGAACAGTACATTCTTAAAGTATGAATAAGGTTAAGGTTGATCCAACACCAAAAGTATTTTTCCAAGAAAAATTTTGCCCTTAAAATATTTCTTTGTGCAATTTTATTATTAGAGTATTAATTTTTCAAAGGAAAAATCTGCCCTTGGAGTATTTTTTTTCACGAGCAATTTTTACCTTTTCATTAACTCCTTAAATAAAGGTACATCTAGCATTTCAAATTATATTTTTAGTATTTTTTAAGGATTGGATGCACCTAAAAAAATATTATAATGTATTAGATGGATCACAAAATACTTAGGGTTAGTTTGGTTTTAGGGAGGGGAGGGGCTAATCTTTTACCTCCTCTTTACCAAAAGCCCATAGAAACTTTTCAATATTCTAAAAATATACTCTCAACAAAAAAAGAATATTCTCTTCATTAATGGCAATTTGGTCAATTCCCTACTTTCCACTCCCTTCCCTCCCACTCCCTCCCCTCAAACCAAACACACCCTTAGACGCTGGCATGATAACAAAAGGGAAAATCATTTTCAGGCCCTTTTTAGAAAAAAAAATCCCAAAAAAAGCCCTCAGAATTCTAAAATTCGGGCCTTTTCTGGGATTTTCAGAATCTTGCGTGAATTGTTAACGGGGCTGATATAGTTGTTAATTAACAACTAAATCAGCCTCATTAACAACTATATCAAGATTCTCCGTAACAACTATATCAAATTTCAGTTAACAACTCACGTAGATTCTGAAAATCCCAGAAAAGACTCTTTGCCTTTTCTGGGATTTTAGAATTCTAAGGGTCTTTTTTAAAAAAAATTTCTCAAAAAAGGACCCTGAAAATGATTTTCCCATAACAAAATGCCATACGAATTCTATATCTATTGAGTATTGACAAGTTAGGAATATTACTATACATTTTTGTTTAGGTGAAACATGTACGTGTCTTTATGAGAGACCCGAAAGAAAAAGACACATTATGTGGTAGTTGATGAAGCTTGTGTGGGTTATAGAATGAAAATGAATAAAATAAAAGTTATTTTCAACTTTAATTTTTAAGAGATACAAAAGTTATTAAAATATTAACAATTATTGCGGAAATAAAACGTAACTTGAGGAGGTTTTGCTGCAAAGTCACTCCACGTGCGCCATAACCTATTAATCTTATTGGAAGAGATCTGATTTTTATTGTTTGACCAAATTTCAACCAGGCTGAGGCTAATATCCTATTGTTCAGAGTACAGATCTGACATTGAAAAATGTGTATAAAACTACACCTAAGACACAAATTAACAAATCTCACCCACTAATAAAAACAGTTAAAGTCAATTAAATTGTCAAACAATTTAAGTAACTTCTAATATTATTTTTACTAATTGCACTAAATTATAATATTATATTAATTTTACTCTCACCTACTACGCTTAGTGATTATGGGCATACATTGAAAAAAAATCATTACTGCATTTTGAAAATAAGTAAATGTCTTATAAAAAGGACCAAATACACTTAGTAGTTAGTGCCTTATAATAAAGACTATAAGGAGTACAATAAAATAGAGTGAATCTCGGTTATCATATACTCCCTCCTCCTCCAACAATCCTTCTTATGTCATATACCTCTCTTTTTAATTGTACCCTTATTTATAAGAAGGGTATATGAGAGATAATGGGTGACTTATATTTAATAGAGGAAAAATGGGAAGACTAAGTTAAAATTTCGGACAAAAAGAATTTGTTAGTTATAATAAGGATCAACCCTATAAAAAAGATGTTGGTTATAAAAATGTTAATTAAAGGTAATAAATGTGTAATAAACAAGGTTATTAAACATGACCGCCACTAAACCGATCTAGAAAAGACTTAGATTAAGGGTAAGTAGGTCGTTCTGAGTCAAATCGTAGCAACCAAAGACTAAATTGGTGAGAAATTGAAGATTCATTTTATGATTATTAATATGAAATTCTAAAAAAAAAATTAAAAATTAAAAAATCGATTTTTTTAAGAAAAATAGTTAATCAAGTTAATGCTCAGACGGGACTGGTTTTTACTAACCAGTTCGTCCGTTTTCAAAACTTGATAATAAAAGTAATAGATCTGATTTTTAATTGTACATTTATTTATAAAAATGGTATATGAGAAATAATGAGGGCCCGTTTGGTTGGCTGAAAATCAGCCTAAGGAAAAGAAAACTGGCTATTTTCCCATCATCTTCCTCATTTGGCGTTACGCTGAACCAATTTTCCCATGAAAAGCCATTTTCACTTGCATAATGGAAAATCAGTTCCTTCCACAAATCATGGGAAGCCTATTTTCCAGTGGGAAAATGGTGAAAAAAGACTTAAAAAACACCCCCCCAAAGCATCTTTGTCAGAACCGATGGGCTGCTGCACACCGTGTGCGGCACACCGGCTTATGTGGTGCAGGAGATGTTCGCCAAGAAAGACTACGACGGAGGGAAGGTGGACGTGTGGTCGTGCGGAGTCATCCTGTTTGTCCTCACTGCCCTTGCCATTCAACAACCACAATCTAGCGGCCATGTACAGGAAAATCTACAAAGGGCAGTTTTGGTTCTCGAGATGGACGTCGCCGAAGCTGCGATGTTTGCTGTGTCGGCTGCCGTTGGAGGACTGTGTCGTTGAGCGGTGGATGTACGGTGGGGTGATGTAGTTTAAAATATTATTTTATTTTATTGGGCAAAATGATATTTCGTCTCATTTTCTTCTAAGCAAACCAAAATTTTCTCATCAACCTATTTTCTTTTCCAAAACGAACCAAACGCATGGAGGCAAAATATTTTTTGTTCTATTATATTCATTTCTTTTCCATTCCTACCTTTTCTTTGATCTAAATGGACCCTGAGTCACGTATAGTTAATAGAGAGAAAATAAAAAGACTAGGTTAAAATTTCCAATAAAAAAGAATTTGTCCGAGATGTTGGTTTTAAAAAGAATAAGAGGTTAGTGTTGGACCTAGTTGAGTTGGGGCTGCTAAAAAAACGTAAGTCAAGATAAACCTCATCTCATAAACTTACTTTATATATCGTAAATCGAGTTAGAAAAAACAGTTTACCTACCGGTTAATCCAAATCGGCGCTACTTGCCCCACCATTCACAAATTTTAATAAGCTTTAACGAGGTTGTGGTCTTAATAACTCCAGCAGGATCAGGAAGTTGATGGTTGATGAGTAAAAAACCAAAAAGTGCAAAGAGAGAAAAGCACACAATAGCCTCGAAGTACCTGAACGACGCCCAGGAAGGTACTGGACCATCCATGTTTGGCAGCCAGAGGCACGACCGCCACGGACATCACAACCCTGTCCGCATTACACAGACACATCACGCACGCCACCAAACACGCCACTTTGTACCTCTCCGGCACCATCGTCGTCCTCACTTCTTCTCCTTCTATCCCCTCCGCCGTGCACCTCGCCAGCGCCGCCCATTTCCGCCTTGTCGTGCCTTCACCACGCTCTGTCCCTGCTCCTCTGTTTCTCCTCACATATCTTATGGAAACTGGCTTTCCCAATACTCTAGAGGTGAATCGTAACCGAGTATCTCGAAAATAGGTTGAACCAGAACGGGAAGTGAACGGAGAAGAAGAAGAAGAAGAATGTGGTAGGAATTTTGTGGAGGTTGTAGCAGCCATGGAAGGAAGGAGGAGGCGAACTCAGAGACAGAGACGTGGGATTTGAAAATGGGAATTTGTAGAGAGTTGGCGAGGCCTTGGATAATTAGCTTTTTTTTTTTTAGTTGTTGGTAATGGTATTGGTAGGTGAGCTTCATGATTGAATACGACCCAGGTGAATTCGAATCATAAATTTGTAACTATTTTGAGTATAGGATTTCTTTCGGTACTTTTTTATCGTATAAATTTACCGAAACATCTTTTATTAATTCATCTAAAATTATAAATACACCTTTCATTAATTCAAAACGACGTAGTTTTAGGGGTCATTGGAGATAAACTTATCTCAAAATGAAAAAATACTTTTCCCTTTACTTTTATCATTAAATAGATATTGGGTAAAGGATTTTCTCCAAGTCCTTTGAAGATAAGTTATCTTCAAATTTTGCCAAAACTACGTCGTTTTGGATTAATGAACGGGTGTTTCCGTAATTTTATTTATTTTTTTATCATATAAATTTTACCAAACACCCTTTATTAATTCACCTAAAATTACAAAGACACCCTTCACTAATTCAAAACGATGTTTAGGGGTTACTTTGGAGATAAGCTTACCTCCACCTTTTCCTATAGATATTAATAATATATAATTAAATAATTACAATATAAAAACTAATAACAATTTGATTTAAACATTTTTAAAATCTAAATAATTGAAATTAAATTCATCAACATCCATAATTTATTATATTTAACAAAGAATTTTATATAAAATTTATATTCAAAGTCAAATATAATCAAATCAAAGAAGTTAACACAAGTTTAAGGGTGAGTTAACATAATTTTGTAAGTTGGAAACGTAAAAATGATTATCTCGATATATAAACTGATGAGTTTAACTAAGTTTACAACGATCACGAGTTTATTAATGACTCTATTCAATTTTATAAGCCAAAAACTTACAAATATTAAACTTAAAGAATCCACACGTAAGTTTGAAGTTTGATACTCCCAAGGAATGAAAGTAAGGAAAAGTTGTTTCCTTTCTTCTTTCTTCTTCTGGGTTGGGGTTGGTGAGATTATGAGGATATATATAAATGGCAAAATATTTTATTCCAAATATATTTCAAATGGCTTTGCAAGTCAACCTACTCGTGTTTTGACATTCTTATCCTCCGGTTAAATTTCAAATGGATTTGTAACAAATTCCCTATCATACTTAATATAATATATATTTATCCGATTTACTTATATTAAAGTTAGTTAGTACTAACGTATTTTTCAAAATATTCGAGTCATTTTTTTAAATTTTCTCATTCTTTTCCTTGATTATTGTTGAATGAACATCAATAGGGCGAAATTAAAAAAAATGTTGATAAATATAAAAAATATATTTTATATTTTGGACAAAATCAACTCCCTAAATGTGTTATATATTAATAAACCAGAAGGGTTAGTTCTTTGATAAGCACAAGAAATAGGGAGGCATCGGCTGGATTGAGTAAGGCATGACTTTTGCCCAATGCTCGATGAAGAATTAACAAAACGCATTTTGCAACTCGTTTCTCCAGCCGCCAAAAAAAGCCCAAGTAATTTTGAGCAGGGCAAGAGTGAGCAGGGCGGGCTTCCCAATCCAAGTGTTGAAATTATGCTCATAAAATCATAGTATATGAAACAAAAAGACTCCAATTAAAATTTGATAAACAATACTTAAAACATGAAATATATTCCACAACTTGAAACATTAAAAAAAAAAAACAAATATATATACTAGTAGCTCACATAATTTCATTATTAAACGTCGCATAATAGGTCTTAACACAATATCCTTACTTGAACAAGAAATAAATAACATCCACTAATTTATAATCCATAAAAACGCAATAAAAATACTATAATGAAATATGTGCATACACACACATATATTATATGTTTTTATACATATATATATTATATTTTATAAATAAAAGTATATAAATTCCATGGTTATCAGATCCAGACCGGCCAGTTCGGACCGGAAACCGGCGAACCGGCCATGAGACCGGTCCGGTCTGCCATAGAAACCGGGGTCAGGGTCAGAGTCTTTAAAAAAAAATCATCCGCAAAGGAAGCCATTTACAGGGAGAGAGATGAGAAGATGAGGGTATTATGGCGGCCAAAGACTTGCTTTTTCGCCGGCTCCGGTGATGGCGTCGAAGACTCCGAAAACAAAGAGACATGGAGAGAACAGAGGAAGAGGCCGCCAGTATGGCGTAGATGTAGCTTCCTTCGTCGTCTTCCTCTTGCACTTGCCTTGTATGTGGTTGCTTGAGGTATGATTCACGGTGAGGTCACAGTTGAACTTCAAGAAGAAGCCAAGGAAGGAGTCATGGTGAGAGAGAAGAGAAAGAAGGGTTACACAGTATAGCGTATGGGTTCGGGACTTTGGTAGATGAAGATGGGAAAAGATGAAGATTGAAGAAAGAGGGTTCACGTGCTTTGTCAGTTAATTGACATAAAAAGAAGTGAAATGGCATTGTAATAAATGAGAAGCAGAAGGTACGTTTTTTTCTCTCTTTTTTTAGACTTTGTGGGACTCAATGCTCATTAATAAACATTATATAATAACTCTTCAAGACTTATTAGTTACCCGGTTTGACCCGGTTCAACTCCGGTTTGACCCACTAACCCTTGACCCAGTACTTCGACCGGTTCAATGACCGGTCCGGTTTTAATAACCTTGATAAATTCTCTAGGCAAGGCAACATACCGCATCTGATGCCTAATCTTACCCGACAAGTGGCCTTGCCCAAAAACGCCCAATGTTCTTTTAGGCCGCTACTATTGGGCAGGGTGCGGCATTTTTCTTGTGAGCTCGGGTGGGCATTGTGGGCTACTGAGTCACGTGCTCACCCCTAAGTACAACTATTTTTGTGTTAGAGGATGAACAGTTGGTAAGAGCAGTAGGGATCCGTACATGCAGCGGAAGGATTTCATCCATTAAAACTTACGAATCCCATAGGAGAGGATCTATCAACGGCGTTTAAATCGGGTTCGTTAGAAACCGTACCTATGCGAACTCGTGAGCGTCTCGTTCAATTCGATCTCATGTGGGTCTCGAACGTCGTCTGATCTTATTCGATCAAACAAGAGCCGACTTTGCAAATCTACTCCCTTTACCGATATCCACACCGAATAGTCTCCAACACCGACAGCAGTGTGCTAGCACCTTCAGTATTTTCCCGTCTCTTTTTTTCTCTCTAGTGTTTCTTGCGGCTTTTCTAATACGTTTTGCAAAATGTCCAGAGGGTTTTTTCAAAACCCGATAGGCGTATTATATATTCAAAATTAATCCTTATTAATCTTGAAGTTTGAATTTGGATTAAAATAATATATTAATTAAATCTATCCAATAGATCTAATCTAATCTATTTATTTAATCCGAATTAAAGCCCGCGATTTAATTTATCTCTATAAATTAAATCGAGATATGATATCTATCTATTTAATTAAATCCGAGATACTATATCTCAATTCAAATTAAATCAAATATATGATATCTTTATTCGAAAATTAAATCGAGATACAATATCTCTATTTGTTTTTAGATATTTAATTTATCAAATAAATTAAATACAAAACAAATATTATATAATAATATTATAATCTCTATTAAATAATATTATTATATTATTTTCGAATTTAATAATATATATATATCCATCCTAGATTAAATACAAACATTCATTAAATCTTAGACATATCTAAGATTCAATGAATCTGACACTATTGTTCGTGTTATTCTATTAACGTATGCGACCCTACAGCCCACATGAGATTGGCGGCGGTTAATATCGTACCAGCCCACAAGTCGCAAGCGCCTCCTAGCAAGACATTGCGAATACCCAATTCATAATGGGGATCGATGATACGATACAACCTATCATACAACCATGTCACGTCCCTTTTGTCACGCGATAATTTGGTCATGGATGAGGCATGGATAATGTCAACTTCCTGTTCTTAACCATAATTTTCTCAATTCTTGAGTAGTCTAATAATTGAAATGAAAACTCTTTTCCATCGTAGTATGGCCATATTTGCACATGTTTGCTAGTTATTGTGGAAAGCAAGATGTGTTTAGTTGTTTGAAGGTAAATCAGCTACTCCAAAGGAGGTGTTTCATCAGTGTCAACATCTCTTAAGGGAAGAAGTTGTGCCTGGGAGATGGAAACATCAGTTGCTCGAGGAGACAACAAGAACAGAGGTCAAATGGAAGAAGCCAAATCCTGGATATGTTCGGCTGGATGTGGATGCATCAATAAGAGAGCATAACCAGGCAGCAGTTGGGGGCTTGATTAGAGATGACAGTGGAAGTTGGGTCACAGGTTTTATGAAGAATATTGGGACCTATCCAATGGCGATCGTAGAGGTATTGGTCATTAAGACGAGTCTTGAGGTTTGTCAACTTTATAAATTCCCAAGAATATAGGTTTTCTCTGATTCTTTGGAGGCGTTAAATATTTTGTTGAGAAATAGTATGTTGGAACATTCTTTTAAAGCTGAAATAGAGGCCACACGCCAGCTATTGTATGCAGATTGGCAGGTTGTTTTGTCTCACGCAAATAGGAAGATTATTGAATGTGCAGATATTTTGACCAAAAAGGCGCATGTAGATGATTTGCAGTTACGGATTATCCCGGTGATGCACACAAGATGTAGAACTAGGTTCATACTTGACCAAATGCTTGTTGGGGATGAATTTAGTTCTTTGTCTTAGGGGATGTGTATTTTGAATTTTCAAGCTTACACTTGCCACTTGTATAAAAAAAAATGATATATTGATGAAGTCGGAAAAAGTCGAGGGAGCTCGATGCAATACTCGCAGACTAAGGTGGTTTCAAAATAAAGTCCAAGATTGCGAGCTAATTGATCTTGGTGCTTCAGGGCCAAAATTTACTTGAGGTCCGATGAATAGGGGAAGTCGGAGACTTTTCAAGAGATTAGATAGAGCCTTAACGAATCAAGCTCTGTTTTCATATATGGTTGATTGCATGGTGAAGGTGTTGCCAAGAACAAGTTTTTCTGATCATAATCTGATCACGTTGAATTTTGGTGATTCGATTAGGGGCAATCCCCTAAGGCCCTTTAGGTTCGAAGCTATGTGGATGGCGTACTACAATTTTGGTGAGTTTCTAAACGACCAGTGGTGTATGGAGGGTGATTTGGATTTAAAGTTGAACAGATTAAAGACCGAAATCTCATTCTGGAATAGGAATACCTATGGAATGACTGAGAGGAAAAAAAGAATCCTACTGGCTAGATTGAATAAATGAATAGTATCTAAAGATCATCTGCATACTCGTATTCTCACTTTCTGAACAATTTAGAAGAGCAGTTGCAAATGAAGCTAGAGGAGGTATCTAGGATGGAGGAAATTAAATGGTTTCAAAAGGAAAAACGGAATGGATAGCTAAAGGAGATAGGAATACGAGATATTATCACCTTAAGACCGAAATTAGAAGAAGAAGGAATAGAGTTATGACTCTACAAGATGGTAACGAGAACTGGGTTAATGGAGAAGAGGAGGTCCGGGAATTAGTGGTGTCCTATTTCAAGTCTTTGTTCCAAGAAGATTTGCAAGCTGAGGAGACACTAAAAACCGAGTCCATGTTTCCAAAGGTTGATCAATTAAGTATGGCTGATTTAGGCAAAACGCCTTATGATATAGAGATTTATGAAACTATCAAATTAATAGGGCCTTATAAGGCTCATGGTATAGATGGTTTCCCCCCAATATTTTTTCAAAACAATTGGGATATGGTGGGAGATGATGTCTGTAGTTTTGTGAAAGGTGCCTTCGAAGAGCAGTCAGAATTTTCAGAGGCCAACCGTACCCTTATCTCTCTTATTCGCAAAAGAGATCAACCATAAAGAGTATAACACTTTAGGCCTATTTCCCTTTGTATGGTCTAGTACAAGTGTATTATAAAGATCATTGCTCAAAGATTAAGGAGTGTTATGGGAGATTTGATTTCTCCATTCCAATCCAGCTTTATCTCAGGGAGGAGAATTCAAGACAACATAATTATTGGCCAAGAATTATTACACAAGATGAAGAAAGCTAGAGGGAAGCGAGGAATCATGGCTATGAAAATAAACCTTGAGAAGGCTGATGATAGAGTCAATAGAACTTTGTGATGAAGGTTCTTAAGGAAGCAGGAGTTGAGGAGAGGCTAATAGGTATTATTATGAAATGCATTTCAATCTCTTCTTTAAATGTGTTGTAGAATGGAGTGAAAACAGAATTTTTTGAACAAAAACGAGGCTTGAGACAAGGAGACCATTTATCTTCGTTTATGTTTGTTTTGTGTATGGATAGACTATCCCATATCATCAGTAATGCGGTTAGTGCGAGTAAGTGAAAGCCATTTCTCATGACTAAAGAGGGTCTAGCTATTTCCCATTTGATGTTCGTGGACAATATTTTACTTTTTGGGGAGGCATCGGAGGAGCAAGCTAATTGTATGATGGAGTCTGTTGGGTAGTTTTGTAGAGCCTCTGGTGGAAAGGTGAGCATCTCTAAATCATCCATTTTTTTCTCCCCTAAGGTTTCTACAGGGATAAGGGGTAGAATTAAAAACATTGCGGGGATGAATATTGCTAGTGACATAGGTAGATATTTGGGGTTTCCTTTATCTAGACAAATGAAAAGTAAGGAAACATTCAGATATGTTGTTGAACGTGTCAAAGATAAGCTCGCAACATGGAAGGCTAGTTGTCTATCAGTGGCGGGAAGGATTACGCTTGCAAAATCTGTCCTTAGCTCTATTCCAAAATACCCGATGCAAGTTACGTAATTGCCAGTGGGGATTTGTGAAGAGGTTGAGCGTGCGCAACATAATTTTATTTGGGGTAAATATGATAATGGGAAGGGTTTCCACCTTATGAGGTGGGAAAAAGTTACTGTGCCTAAACAGTATAGAGGTCTAGGAATTAAAAGGTTGGTTTCGGTCAATCAAGCTTTTGGTGCTAAACTGGCTTGGTCTTTAGTTCAGGGATCAAGTGGTCTATGGGCGGATGTTTAAACAAAGAAGTATATGATGAGAGGTGAATCGTCACTGCTGAACGCTAGACCGGCTGATTCAAATCTATGGAAATTTATTTGCAAGCAGAAGCATATTGTCGAAGAAGGGACAAGATGGCAGATTAGAAATGGTAGGTATGTTCTTTTCTTTCTAGACCGGTGGCTGTTCAAGGATACTAAGATCAAAGAATTTTGCATTCGACCGTTGATCATGGAGGAAGAGAACAATACTGTAGCTGATTGGGTTATTTATGGCACTTGGGATCTGAATCATCTCACTGGTATTGTTAACAAAGAGGTTATACAGAATCTTATTACACGGCTATCTTATGATTTGGAATGAGACCTCCAGTGGTGTTTTTTCTATTAAGAGTGCCTACTATATGATAGAGAAACCTCATACACAGTATTTTAACAAGAGATTCAAGAATATTTGGTCTTGGCAAGGAGTGGAGAAGATTAGAGTATTTATCTGGCAAGCCCTCAATAATAGGCTTCCCACAAATGAATGGAAGAGTAAGTGGTCCATCTCATCTCCAATCTGTAGATGTTGTGGTACTGGTGTGGAGGATGTGTTGCATATACTACGCGACTGTAGCTATGCTAGGCAAGTGTGGTTGACACTTATTCAGCCAAGGTTCGTGTCCAACTTCTTTTCCTACTCCTTGAAGAACTAGATATTTTATAATTTGAAAGAGAATCTAGGGGAAGTCGGGAATGAAGAATGAAATTTGATATGGGGGGTGGCTATATGGCTCTTGTGGACGTGGAGGAATAAATTGATATTTTCTGCAAATTTTGATAAACTGGAGACCGTTGTGGGATTATTAGGAAATGTTGGAAATCCTTCTGCATACAATCTGAGATGCCTCAGATGTCGGAGCCAAGAATTGTGGAAGGAATAACGAGATGGAGTATGCCACCTATTAACTGGGTCAAAGTTAATATTGATGGAGCTGTTAGTAAACGAGATGGCAGAGCAGGCTGTGGTTGGGTTATTAGAGATCATGGAGGAGTCTGGCTTGTGGGGTTCACTCAGATTGGCGTGGGAGGAGGGTTTTAAGAAGATTGTATTGAAGTCTGACTCTAAAATCCTTGTGGATAAGGTGAATCAGGGCCGTGATGATATGACTTGCAGTATGGTCTTCCTGCAGATCAGACTTATGCTCAAGCATGAGTGGGAAGTGCAGACGGGCAATAGGCTTGCTGATGGTTTAGCCAAGCAAGGAATGTTAGCTTCAGCTTTTTTGACTTCTTGCCCGGATAGTCTAAAGACTGTGTTTCACCATGTATGAGACTTGATCCTCTTTTAGTTCTGATTTAATATATATAAGGCGAAAGCCTCTCTTAAAAAAAAAAAAAAAAACTATTTTTGTGTTAGAAGCAATCTTATTTAAGGCTATGCTAATTAAATGTGACACTTTTTTAATAGAACATACTTTCATCTTGTAAATAATGTTTTTTATTATTGAATTTCAATATTAAAAAAATAGTTAAAAATAATAAATCTAAAGGAAATATATTTTTTAAAATGTACCTTTATTTATAAATGAACGAAGAGAGTAATAATAAAAAAAAACGGTGAGAAATGTTTAAACTTTAAACACAAAAATTTGTTTACTTAAGCCACCAGGTCATATTTGTGAAGTCTTCAACAACTTGATCCGTATCTTGTCATCTTCTCACCAAAGGTCGATGAATGAATCTTAACTTCTTACCATGTCAACAATAATTTGTATATTTTATATTAAAATATTGAATCTTAATGTTAATCACTAAAGGTATATTCATAAGTCATAAGTGACAGGTATTTACTCTTATGCGTTGCGCTAGATAGATATAATTTAATGTTTGTAAAAGTGAAAAAAAAAAAAAAAAAAAAAAAAAAAACTTCTGAAATTTGACCATAAATAAATAAATAATTTTATTTATATTCAAAATTTTACAAGGAGCTACAAATTTTTCCAAATTTTCTAAATAACCTTCTTAGACTTTGGAGTTACCTATATATAATTTTTCTAACTTTAAATCATATGCAAATAAACCTTTATTTATATTATATTATTTTAACGAAATAAAAGAAAAATTAATAATAAAAATTTTATCGTATAAATATAAAAGTTTAGGAGCTTTATTATAAAGTTTTAAAGTCAAGGATTTTGTTTTAAAAAAGGAAGAAAAATAAAAATGAGACTGTCGTATTTGGAATAACTGTGCTTCTCTGTCTTGCGTTTTGGTATCGTAACGGTCGTTTGAAGTTTGAACCGGTAAGCCAATCATCTGCATTTTTGCATAATTTCCCGCTTCTCTCTCAGCGCACACCAGCGTCAGTGACGAAGATGAAATTTTGAAGTTGAGACCATTTCGAAGGTTCAAGCAATTTCTTAATTAGGGCTTCTTTTGTCCTGCGATCAGAATGAAACCAACTCGCAAGATCAAGAGAGACGATAATTCATCGAAGGTGAGGTTTCGAGCAAAAAATGTGCATTGCGTTTCAAACCGTTCACCCTACTACGGGTTGATTTCTGAGAAAGACAAGCTAGGAAAAAAGAGTACTTGCAATGATTAACAAGATTCCTTTTCAGCTATTTTTCTTATGCCTAGCTTCACGTCAAAATAGATGCCCTTTTTGATATAATTTATGTTTCGAGTTTTGTAGCTGGTTTTGGAGGAGATTATTGGATTGACGACCAAGAATAGCAATGGACTAGCTTCCAATGTCTCGAAATCCACAATTGCCTATATTGCGGGTTCTGTTGTAGTTGTTTATGATCTCAATTTGGGTACTCAGTCGCCCCTCATGGTGTCTCATCGACCACCAAAGCGTTTGGGCTGTGTCGCTTTATCACAAGACGGGCAATTTGTTGCAGCTGGAGAGGTATTAATCTATTTTTAAATATTATCACCATGGGAAGTAGAGTCTATACCCCACTCTTAAATCTCCATCCTGCTGCGAGTTATAGTGCATGGAAGGTGTGCCTTAAAACATTAAATGTAATTATTATGTATCATTTCTGGGTTGACATTTCCTGTTCTTTGCTTAGTGATGTTTTACTCAGACCAATAGAAACCTTAATGAACAAGAGGAATCATTGAAGCAATCTTCAGGCACTTGTATTTTCCATCACACCGATTTCGTCACAGAGTTATTTAATTGCCAAGTATTACACTTACACTCGAACAGGAATGTTCATTATTTTTCAGTAACTTAACTAGAAACAAGTTGTGTAATGGGAACCTCTTAACAATTTAAACACAAGGTAATATTCTGCATTTACAAGCTTGCATCTGATGAAAGTTAGATATGACTGTGTCTCCTTGATTTATTGTCGAATTTGCTTGTGACAAAACCTTTCCTTTTCCATGTTAATGGTAACGGTGAATTTTCTGACTAACACATGGTGACTTCATCAGTGACACTTCTGATCTGACAACAATTTAACTGGGTTTGTAGGCAGGGCGCCACTCCTCCGTAATAGTATGGGATTCTGTTAATCTATCCTTTATCTCTGAATTAAAAGGTCATCTATATGGAGTTTCTTGCATCTCTTTCTCACCAAATGGTTAGTTACCTTTTAGCGATTTCTACATTCTCCTTCTTGATTTATATTTCTTCCTGTTTCTTACTTATTGTATAATATCTTTCCCAGGTAAACATCTGGTATCCGTTGGGGTATATATATACCTTTGGGACTTCCGAAGTGGTGAGCTGGTTACAAAGCTTCAAGCAAGTTCATCTTGTTCTAGTATCACAAGTGTCGGCTTTTCTTTAGATGCAAAACTTATTGTAACTGCTGGGACAAGGCACTTGAAATTCTGGGTACTTGGATCATCTAGAAGGACTCAACTGAATGGAGGGAGGGCCAGGACAACATCGCTGGCAATACATGGAAAGCCGGCCAACCTTGCTATTCAGAGAGGAAGCTCATTTATATCCATTGCTTCTTCTGTGTGGAGTAATATCAGTGATAATAATTTCAAACAAGTGGGTGTCAGTTTTCCCATATATGCATTGACTGATGCAGGTTTGATTTGGTTCAGAACTACTCTAAAACTGATATGTTTTGTAATCTGTACTGTTAGAAATTAGTATATCTTGCATAAGATCTAACGATTCTCTCTGTTCACAGGAATTTTGTACCTTATAGATTCTGGGGTGGCCGTCAAAAAGTCAGTGGATTTAAAGGTATTTCAACTCTGATCACTTTCTTAAAATTAAGCATGTTTTATTGTGTCTTTCCAATGTGGGAATTGAGAGATGAAATGTCAAGTTATTTCTTTGATTTGGATAGACTTAAAAATAGATTTCTGGTTGTTTGAAAATTGTTTTTTCAAAAAGCATGATAACAAAGAGGCAGTTTACAGTTGTCCAAATCTTCTGATAGGCTTTTTAAGCAATGTTGTTAATATATGTGACAATTTTTGTAACAGTGATTTATTTAAGTGGTTATTTTTGTCAAAGAAAGAAAAACTCTACTTCTGGTTTTGCTTTATTGCAGAAGTTCCAGTTCCTTCCTTTTCTCCCATGGCTAAAACATAAATTTTCTGCCGTTTAGTCGTGACATTTTGTGTTGGTCAAACATGCAGAAAGTAAAAAAGTGTTTTTATCTCGAGTGTCGCGGTCCAACAGGCACTGATTTTTGACAAAAACAAAAGGCATTTAGTGTTTCAAGACATCCTTATGTAGGTTGTAGGCTACGTTTGGTACATGGAAAATGGATTTGAGGAGATTGAAAAGGTGAGGGAAACAATGTTTAGTTGTTTTCAGCAGATGGAAAAATGAATTTCTTTAAAAGAGAGTTTCCCGTGTTTATAGGAGAGAGCTTTTCCTTTGTCATTCCCTTTCATATTCCTATTTTGTAACAAATAGGCCCCTAATGTAAGGGAAAACTGGTGCTTTGGCTTTATAGCTTGATGTTTCCTGAATTATTAACTTGTAGTAGATGAAGTTTTATTTCCGTCTGTCTCTGAATAGTCAGAAGCGGACAAAGATACACCATTTTTTGTCACTGATACTTAATGTATTTAAATACTTTAAATTGCTTGAAGTTGTTGGCCGTAGCAGCTGAAGATTCAAATTGTTCTTGTCATTGTCAATTGTACTAGATTGAAATTGCTATAAGTTGTTATGGGACACTTCTGGTGATCTTTTCTTCATTTTCTCTTACAACGTCCACTATATATTACAGGTTAAAAAAGCTTTTGCATTATCATTATCGAGGAAGCTAATTGCTTGTGCATGCAATAATGGAAAAGTCCAATTCTTTTCCCCCGATTCTCTAGAATACGCCGGAAGCATATTATATTCACAGGCGAATAGGTTTCATGATGAAAAAAATATAGTTAGCCGTGCTGAAGTTCCTGAAAAGGACTTACAACAGTTGCCTCCCCTGCCAGATGCAGTGGCGTGCCAGTTTTCAGCCTTAGAAAAGCTCGGTGAGCAATCAAAATTATACTATTTTGATAATCGCACAAGCCATAACCTTGTGACTTAAAATATTCTCCGTATTTCACTACAGTGGTTATTTATGGGGATCATAGCCTATACATTTGGAGCATCCAAGATGTGAATCAGGTAACTGTTTTTCATGGTATTTGCATCATTGTAACTTCAAATGATTGATAATTTTTGTCATACAGCTACTAAAGCCCCCCGCCCCTTAGAGAGAGAGATAGTGATTGATGAACAAAATCTTTCCATATTTTCCAGGCTGCAAGGTGTTGTGTGCTAGTTTCACATTCCTCATGTATATGGGATGTCAAAAATCTATGTTGTGAAAATTTCCATGATCCATCTCTTGCATGCATTGCTAGAGGATGTTCTGGTGGAATTTCATTTGCAACATGCTCTGCTGATGGTACAATAAGGCTATGGGATCTTGCTTTGCAATCTGATATACCAAAAGATGCTGCAGAGCATTGCTCTATAAAGGCTGAGCTCATGAGTTCTTCAAGTTTAGGTAATGTGACCGATTCACAAGTCTTCTGTTTAGGTTCTCACCATCAGGACTACCTGCAATATATTTTCAAATTTTGTATTTGTGTTGCATCTTTCCTGTTTCTTGTTGCAGTAACTACTGGGACTTTTGAACGTGAAGCTGTTGAAGCAGATGTTGGCAGGCAAGGTTTTCGGTCTCTTGCGGCTAGTTCAGATGGAAAGTATCTTGCTGCAGGGGATTGCAAAGGAAACCTTCATATATACAACCTTGAAACATCAGATTACACCTGCATTCAGGTAAAATGAGGTGCCCTAGTGCTTTTTCAAAACTACTGAGCCATTAAATGCTATATGTGGACATTCTGTTCCCATCCCCCTCCTGTTAATGGTCATTTATACAATCTTTTAAAGAGTAAAGATTGGCTGCTCTTTCAGAGTGCTCATGGTGCAGAGATCCTTACACTGAGTTTTGCTTTATGCGGCCAACACATGCGTAAAGAAATTGCCAAAAACGGTTACTATCTTGCTTCAGGGGGTAGGGATTGTATAATCAATCTCTATGATGTAGAAAGGTATGTCTTGTTAATGTTTTAGTTATCTAAGGGGTTGATGATCATTCAATGACTCTCTCTATTTTGCATGTGGCAGAAATTTCAATCTCATTGACAGTATTGAGGATCATTCAGCTGCAGTGACTTCCATAAAAATTACAAGCAACAACTGCAAGATTCTCAGTTGTAGTGCTGATAGGTATGCTGGCCCACCTACCTTATAAAAGACACGTGCACTCAGCTTTTAGTATCAGTTTCACATTTCTTTTCTTTTCTTTTTTAATAAGAAAAGAAAGCAGAAAATGCTACTCTACATTGCAAGAAATAAACAAACGAAAATCATCTAAGAAACCAAATGAAATCCAAGGGGCATTGCTAAAGCACGTGTGACTAGCATATCAGCTTTTAGTTTCACATTTCAAGATCCTATATTTATGAACATCTGGACTGTATTTTTTGTTCAATCCTATCAAACGATTTCATCCCTTAAGTTCCCCATAATGTATTTGAAAAATGTCATTTGATAGAATCAACAGCATATTATTTTTCTTTCCTATAGTTAAATTTATGAACAAGTGGTGTTTAAGAATGTTGCTACAATAAGAAGTCAGCCCTGCTTTTTCATTTTTTGATATTGAATGGTTCCCTTTATATTAACTTAACCCTTTGTTTCTACTTTTAGTTCGCTGGTGCTTCGTGACATTAGGATAGCGGACCCTGGTTATAAAATTTTGCAGCAACATTGCTTAAAGGCTTCGCATGGAACTGTTTATGACATGGATGTAGATCCAAGATTGGGGATTGTAATCACAGTTGGGCAGGTAATATAGGTAATGGTTAACCGAAGTTATTATTCTGTGCTCAACGTTGATTATTCAAAAAACACAAAGTTTAGTCCACCTAATTCTATATGAACACATTTTTCTTTTTTTTTAAAAAAAAAAATTATTGATCATAATTCCAGAATGTTTCATCTTGAAGTTACTGATTTTGTTTTCCTAATCATAGGATAAGAAGGTGAACACATTTGACATTACTGATCGAAAGCTAATTAGGTCGTACAAGCAAGGTAAAGATTGTGGAGACCCTATAAAGGTGAGTTATATGGTCAGAAAAAGATTCCAAAATGTTAAAATAATGTTTTGCTAAGAATTAATTATGTTTTCAGGTTACAATGGATCCGAGCGGCACTTATGTGGTCTGCTCTTACTCTAACAAGTCCGTCTGCATATATGACATTTTCACGGGACAAATGGTTGCAAATGCCTTGGGACATGCTGAAGTTGTAACTGGAATCATCTTCTTGCCTGATTGCAAGCATATAGTTTCTGTGAGATTCCTTCATGCTGAACTTTCCTTTTTTATATTCCTATTTTAGAAAAATATATGCGATTCTAAGAGTTGTCTGTTTTCAATTTTCTAAAAGAAATTAACTATGCTTACGTTCAGAAACATATAACATTAAATCACATTGCTATATAAAACATTTCAATTCTCATGAATCCATGGTTGATATTAACAGAGAGGAAAAGGGGACAATTCATTCGTAAAAAAACCCAAAAATGAGGATGGTACAGATAATATATTCTGAATACCCCTAACATGTGCCAACCTCAATGTTCTAGAGTGTAGGTCTAATGGAGGGAAACTACCAAAAACGAAGAGAAATAATCACAGCTCAACACAACTTCGACCAAAACCTTCCTTAACCATCTCCCACTAACGAACCCCATTTTTACCCCTCCCATACTCTCTTTCCTCTTAACGGTCATGCAGAAAATACCTCAATTACCCTTTACTAAATCCTTGGGCTTCTTCTTTACATAAGTCAACCGAGGCCCATGCCTACCACAATGTCAGGATCAAGGAAAAGTTCATTTCAAATTGTTCATATCAAAGACAACATTTCCTATATGGTTCTTGAATCTTAAAAATTAATGCTCCATTTTAATGTCATTGAAAGGAGACACCTCACAGGCACAATTTTTAGGCAGTACTTTTTGACATTGTTTTGGCTTTATACGTGAAGTAAGGCTTTGCATTTGACATGTGTTTGCAGATAGGAGCTAAATGCATTTACAAGAGTGAAAAAACACTGCATAAAATGTTCAAAGATCATGACGTTCAGCAACTTGAACGTGCATATTTAAGACCAAATAAATAAAAGATGCCTTGCCAATGAAAATAACTTTCTTAGTGTTTTAGACTCTAAAATAGCTTTTCCTGTCGCCGTGATAGAAAAAGAAGGTTGTCAATATCTTCTTGTAAACCACCTACACTTTTTTATTGATGTGTGCAGGTAGATGGTGATGGTTGCATATTTCTATGGAAATTGCCTGCTTCTTTGTCTTCTAAAATACTGGAGAATATCATGGGAAAAAGTAATCCATTGTCTCCAAGAAGCTTAGCTCAACCTTCTACTTTTTGCCATCTACCACCCTATGGAGAGCGGATTCAGCAATCAATGATCAATCCTGAGGATGTCTGGGCATTGGAGAACAACAGCCAAAGTACTGGGAGAATGCTTTATCCAGGAAGCAGTGGTAGGGAGGCTAAAGATTTTAAATTTAGTGTTTCAAGACTTCCAAAATGGGCACAAGCCAAAGTGACCGGCTCCAATGTTGTCTGCGGGAATATGAACAACACTTTATCAGAGGTATACGTGTTCTACATTCTTTCTGGGCCCTTTTAGAATCCCCATCATGTTTCTATATCGGTTTGCGCCCTTATTGTTTGGTGTAAGGCCTGTGACAGGTCTTTTTTTATTTTTATATTTTGTTGGGGGGGGGGGGGGGGGATGCGGAAACCTGGATGATTTTATTCAATAATAAAATATAACCACAGTGAAAAGATAATATTTGAAGTTTGGAAGTTTTTAAAAGTACTAGAAAATAAAAGGGTTAAGTAGCAATTTTGCCCTGGAAGTACACCCCCAAGAGCAATGTTGCCCTGGAAGTTTTTTTGGGCTCAATTTTGCCCCAAAAGTCTAAAAATATAACAATTTTGCCCTCCACTAACAGTCAAATTGACAGAGTTAACACACTTGAGTGTGCACGATCGTTTTTTTGTTGTTGCAATGTGCACACTCATTTTGAGCACGATGAGTGTGCACAATTCACATTCGAAAGTGTGCTAACTCGTCAATCTAACTGTAGTGGAGGGCAACATTGCTACGTTTTTAGACTTCTGAGGCAAAATTGAGTCCAAAAAAAAGCTTCCAGGGCAATATTGCTCCTAGGCATGTACTTCCGGGGCAAAATTGGTACTCAACCCAAAGTAAAACAGATAAGTTAACTATATCAAGAAAATGGAAATAAACTAGGTAAATATCTAATGTTGCATTACCAGATTGTGTTGAATTCCGTGTAATTGCAATTATTTGTATTTAAAATTATTTGTATGTATAATCCTAATAAAAATTGCACTTGTGCATGTGCTCTGTGTGTGTGTGTGTGGGGAATTCTAAAAAATGTGGGAGGAGGCTATGAGACGGTTTTGACCATGGCCATGTTATTCCAAAAAAATGAGAGAGGAGGTAAATCTCAAATTCCTCCTACTTTAGTGGAATGGCAAGTTCTTTGAAATTTACTTGATTAAATTATCTAAGCAATTTAAAAACTGATCCTATCCAAATCTAAATAAGGAATTTTCTAATTACATAATTTAAATTCCTTCAAAAATACTTTCCTCTCTTAAATTACTCTATCCGAAGTCCAAATAGACTATAAGAGAATCCTGAAAAATTAGCACTCGAATACTTGTGGTTTCAAAATTTGGTCTAAGAGACTTTATCATAGCTGTTTCATTGGTGATGATCAGGCCTGTTCCCTATCCCCAGAAGTTCTTATGCCAGTTGGTCGTTCTTCTTCATCACCAGAGCATACAGAAACTCAATGTCTTTCAAGGCCTGAAGGAACTTTCAGGTGAGCATTGAGTCTCAGTCATTAACTTCTGATGGCATGAGTACTTTGCTGATGGATTCACTATAATTTCAGAAACTTTGCTTTAAACAACCGTTGGCTCTCTGTTTATACTGTTTGCATGGATGCTTTGTCCTCTCCAGAGATGCAAGGTTTAATGGATACAAAGATATCAGAGTTCTCCTCAAGTTTAAGTAAGTCAAACCTTAATGCTTACGTTATTTTTCTCCCCATGAAAGGAAAGAAGACCAACCTTGTTAATTAAGTGTCTTTAATATTTTATTTGAAGACTGTGTTTTTGTTGACAAAATATGGTGTTTCTTTTGCAAATCTTATAACTATAATCACTTGCGTGTGGCTTTTGGATGCATTTAGTGGAAATGGCACTGCATGCAAAGTGTTTAGTGAATTGCTGTTTGATTTTATAAATACTTCTGATGGTAAATTAGGAAGAATTTATTTTTATGTTTTATTTTGTTTCCTACTAGGTTTATTTGATATTAGGTTTAAGTTGTTATTATTGTTGTTGTTGTTGTTGAATTTAGGGCTCTATAAGTAGCCCTTGATTACTTCCATTTTTAGACCTTTTGCAGGATTATTATTTAGGTTGGATATTTGCCTTTGGCTCTCTCCCCTATCTCTCTATTTCTCCCACCTTTCTTCTTCCTCCTTTCCCCTTTCCCTCCCTCGTTCTCCATCAACTTCTACATTTACGGTATACTGCCATTATGCTTATGTATGTCTTGTATAAATATTTCTTAAAAGCGTTGTTCCATGTGAAATTTCTTCAATTTGATCTGCTTATATTAACTTTAAAGTGTTGAAATCTCCTGGATGAAATTTTTGTGCATAATGTGCTGAGATGCGATAATAACTAGAGATTTGAAAATTGCTTAGCTTGCTTTGACAACAGAGTTTTGTTGAGATCATATGCCGCGTCACTGAAGTTTCTTTTGGCTAGTCCTTGATGAAGCAGTAAAAGTCCTTGTTTTGTCACAACTAACAGCTTCAAATAATTAAGATGTTTACTGTGACAAACATTCTCTACGTTCTTCCGATAGTAGGTGCACTATGTCTACTTTCTGTTCGGCCATTTCATAGATTATTTGAAGGTGAAATAATAATGAAAATCTTCAGTTGAAGCAATTGACTATTTCTAGAAAGGACCTCAATTTTCCTGTAATATTGCTGTTGATATGTGGTGCTAATCAGTCTTTATTGTCACCTGCATGATCTGCTACGATTTTTTTGTATGTATGATTTGAGCACGCATGGCAGGCTCTATAAACTCCTGATTTTGGAAGCATGCCAAACTCTGAAGCTAAAAGTAAACAATTGTGAATTCATGTAACTAATGAGCTTCTAAAAGCGATGCTTGTTTTACAAATGGTGGCTTTTTGCAGGACAAGATGAAGCTGAGATCAGAAATGATCAAAACTCTTCTGGGCGCAGTAGCCATATTAAACAAGAGAAGCAGGATTTCTCAGACCAACTTGCAGGTTCCAACAGTAATAATGAATCATGGTGTGAATATTCAGAACAAATTTCTGTGAGCACAACAGAGCAGTTACATACAGATGAATATGAAAGTGGTTCAAAAGCAATTACTGAGTCTAACTTACACAATATGCATCCTGAAGAAGATAGTGAACTATTTAAGCAACATTTTGGCAGTTTATCAAATGCAAAAAAGGTTAGTCCTTCTGCATATCGTGTTGCAATATGTATTACTAGACTATTTCCGGGAAGGCTCAAAGGGAAAGGATGAAATTTAATCACAACCAAGAAAAGTCCTGTGTCTAGTACTCCAATTTGGTCTCATCGAAAGCTACCTACTATAAAATCAAAATAAAATTTATGTCAATATACTTGTTTATATTGTTAGATGAAAGTTTATCTACAACTTCCCAAATGCACTACTAGCGATCTCCGTAGACAAGACAATGGTGCTCTTTGAGGCTTCCTGGCTCAGCTGTGCTGTTTTATAATTATTATTTTTTTCTAGGATCCAAAACCTCAATTTTTAATAAAATGGTTAGTTATCAATTTCCCGATTTGAGTATTGAAGCACTAAAATTTGAGTTGTAACAAATGAACGACTAATCTTTGTGCATGACACTAAGATCGGGTGTGAGATTTATAAACAGATGTGGTTGAATTGCTCCAAAATCTCAAGGGAAGCATGACATCCTCTAATTGATTTAAGCTACAGCTTTGTAATACAGTATTTTTCTTCAATGTGTAATTGTGCAGATGGAGACACGAAAATCATTATTGCATAGGTACTCTGCAAGATTTGTTGTGCAACATCATGGTCCTGGGGACTGCAAGAGGCTATTTAGCACTCCAGTCAGAAATATAGCTGATAAAACCAGTAACTATGAGAGAGACGCCACGAATCATAGTATGTTGGAAAGTGCATCCTCTCGGATGATGGAAAATGAGCAAGTGAAAAATTCCTTGGAACAGGTACCTTGAGGGGCATAAAACACACTCACACACCTATGCCTTACCTTTAGCTATCAAATTTGATGAAAATAATTTCATAGGAAAGGTGGATTGGAAATATCAAATAAATACTACCTCGGGTCCTTTATATAAGATCTGGTTTGTACTACAAATTTCACTACAAAGCAGATGATATATTGAAGACCAGATGCAGTATATAGTTACTTTTACAGGATCATTTAGTTCATTGCGCATTTTCATAAGTGAATATGTTAGTGTCATTTGCAGTACTGACTGTCTGTTTCCTTTATATTCCTCAGAAATTTCGTTACTTTGCTTACATTTTGCCTTTTCAACAGGACCTCATGAATTCGACACATATCTCAGCAGATTCAGTATGTGCATTAGCTAGATGCACAGTCAAAGAAAATTTGGTTGACGATGATCTGAGCAAGGACAGAGATAAAAAGGAAAGTCATCGTAAAGAGAATAAACCAGAGGAAACCATAATTTCATGCAAGGATGCATTAAATAGATTGGATTCTGCAGCTGAGAGTACTGTGCAGTTATTTTCAAGATTAGAAATTAGTAGTTGTGGAGATGAGATTTTAGAAGGAGCTGGAGCTCAGTTATATAATGAAGCAGCTGAACTTCTTCCATCAATCATAGAGAAAGTAAATGCAATTACTAGATTAGTTAAAAGTAGGAAGAATGATTTGTTTGATTCAACATTGCATCAATTGTAAGGAAATTTTTTCTGAAGGCTGATCAGAGAAGATTGCCAAAATACCAAAGATAAAAGCATTCATCAATTGTAGGGTTCTTATTGCTTAAAAACATAATAATGCTAAATTAGCACTAACTACGTTACTGTAAAGAATCATGGAGAATTGTTCTGGTGATTATATTTTCAGATCCTAAAGAAAGGAGGAGGACAAATCAAGAACTAAGGTTACTTTTCTTTTCGTTGGCCCCTCTTTTGTCTATGTAGCATTCCTTCAATCTTTAATATAAAACCCAATTGATTTTTTTAGAAAGACTAAGAAGTTAAATAAATTAGTTAATCAATGTATATATCGTGATCATTTGATTATATATTAATTTATAAGTCAAACAAATTAATTTGTTATAAAAAATAAAGATAAATATAAATACTTTAAAATAATTTATTTAGCTTCCTTAACATATCTAAAACAGTCAATTGGGTCTTATATTAAAAGGTTTTCCTTTTCAAAGCTTAGCGTAAAGGGTTTTCACTTCTTCTAACAAATTCATTTTCTGGAATTCGAATTCTATTCTCTTCCTTATGGGGCGCTTCCCACCTCGACCAACAATTTGTTGGTAAAGGGAGTATATGTTTAATTGGCTCAGTCAAACTTACTTTGTTTGAAGTGCCAAAAAAGAACCCGAAAAAGCAAAGTTGGCAATGGGCATAGTCTAACTTATGAGCAATAACTTGACCCAAAAGTAAAGCAACTTAGCAGCACTGATGGCAGTAAAGGATGGCAAAAGCTTTGTTACATGAGGAAAGCTCTTACCATTTCTATCACTTTAGCTTTGATTTCTTTACCTACAAAGTTGAAATGTGTTGGGGAAGACCATGGAGAAAGAAAGAAAGAAAGAATGAGAGGCAACTCTTCATATTTTATTGGTAAAGTTTATGAGATTACAAGGAAAACATGCAATCACAAAAAAAAAAAAAAAAAAAAAAAAATACTTAGATTAAGTTCTCCAATCACATGTGAGCATATGTTTTACTTCCGAATTATCATCATTTAAGTATTATCCATATGAAAAGAATATAACATGTGACCCTGCGATTCGAGAACTTGATCAAATGAATATAAAAAACTTAATATAAGTATGGTGTCCAATAAAAAGTTTATTGAATAATAGTTAAAATATATAATAAATTAAAAACAATAAAAAGAAATTCTTTTCAAAAGGCGTTTAACTCTCTTATAAATATTCAACCTTTCATAAATAATTTCATTACTTTCACCACTTTATTATTCAAAAAGATTAAAAGGGCTGCAAAAGAGAATTTCATCTTTTCTTCCTTCAATCCTTTCAACATAAGAAACCAATTTTTCTCACGCACTTTGAATACTAACATTGTAATGTAGGTTCCCATTCCCTTTGTTTTCTTTTTAATTATTATTTTAAAAAATTATTTATCTATTATTTTTAAAATATAAATGATACTCTATTACTTACTTTTTTTTTCCAATTATAATCTTGTCCTTGCTAAATTCAATTTTTCCTTACACGGCTATCAAAAAAATTGGGTAGTAACAAAGTAAGAGAATAATTAAAATCTAAAAAAAAAAAGAATATGACATATTAATTTTATTAATTAATTATTAATTTTTTTGCTAAAATTTTAAACCACAAATAAAAAGAATATGAGTGAGTACCTACCCCTCTCCTTTAGCTATCTTCTTTTGGCATTTTTTTTTTGGGGGGGGTCAAAGTTTGCTGCCAAATTATCTTGATCTTACACAAAGTAGTAATCTAATTAAGAATGGGACCCACTAACCACGAACTTTAGGTGCTAACATTCATTGATCACAGTAGTATAGCTGTAATCTGTTCCTGCAATTCAAAACATTTGTATGATAATAGTCTCTAGTCTTTATTATAAGGCACTAACTAGCAAGTTTATTTGGTCCTTTTATAAGACACTTACTTGTTCCCGAGGAACATTAATTATTCTTTTTTATGTATGCCCCTAATAAATAAAGGTAGTACTCCCTCTGGTCCTTATTATAAGGCACCAACTAACTTTTCTCACAAACCAATAAAAGTAGTTAAAGTCAATAAAGTTGTCCTACAATATAAGTAATTTACAATATTAACCCTACTAATTGCACTAAACTATAATATCATTTTAATTATTACTCTCACCCACTACCCTTTTAATTATGAGCAAACATGGGAAAAAAAATAATTAATGCTCATTGGGAACAAACAAGTGCCTTATAAAAAGGACCAAATAAACTTGCTAATTGGTGCCTTATAATAAGGACCAGAGGGAGTAGATGAGAGTAATAATTAATATAATATTAGAGTTTAGTATAATTAATAGGGGTAATATTGGAAGTTACTTAAATTCTAGGCTAACTTTATTGATTTTAACTGTTTTTATTGGTTTGTGAGAATTATTAGTTGATGCCTTATAATAAGGATCGGAGAAAGTAATGCATATTGATTAGGAAAGCTATTAAATAGTAGCTTTGAACTTGGCAACATTTCTTAGTATTTAACGGCAAACATTAATCCTTCTAGTCTTTACTATAAAGCACCAACTAACAAGTTTATTTGGTCCTTTTTATAAGGCACTTGCTTGTTCCCAATAAACCTTAATTATTTGTTTCCATGTTTGCCCATAATTAATGAAAGTAGTGGGTGAGAGTAATAATTAATATAATATTAGAATTTAGTGCAATTAGTAGGAGTAATATTGGAAGTTACTTAAATTGTATGACAACTTTATTGACTTTAACTGTTTTTATTACTTTGTGAGATTTGTTAGTTGGTACCTTATAATAAGGACCAGAGGGAGTACCACTCTAGTTCTATTTATAAATCCCTTTTGACCAAAAAATTTGGTCCTTTTTATAAGTCCCTTTTGACCAAATAAATGAGATTGTGACACTTTTACCCATTAATTGTCCCCTCTATGGCTCTATCCATTCCTTTTCATAATCTTGTACCAATGAAAATAGAGAGAGAAGAAAGAGTTAAAATGCACCCATTCATAAATGAGGGTAAAGTTGAAAATTTACCCCATAATCATTGAGCTACCTACATTTTCATGGTATGTGTGATTTGATCAAAATGAACTTATAAATAGAACCAGAGTGATATATATATATATAAACACACATGAAAAGTAGGTATACAACTCGTGGGTTTGAGGTGTAGGATATTATTCCCTGATAGATAGAGAGGACCTAACGTGTGAATAGCCCTAATTGCTCATGACATTAATTTGTCATCATTAAAGCCTAATTTAGGCATTGCCTTATGTTTATGGGCCCACAGAATTGTGAAGGAAATTAATTGAATATATTATTTAGAATCTGCTGAGTGATGAATGATTATATATATATTTTAAAAATATATTGTTTTAAATTGGTAGAAAAATATTCAATTAATTATCCCTCATTTGCAGTTGCAGATGATGAATAAAGTCTGAATTTTTATGTATTGATCGCTTTGTTGTCTAGTAGAGACAAATATATAGACAGCATTTGCGAAATAAAACTAAATTCGTTAAGTTGATCTTTGATCCAAAACGATTTAAAGTTTTTTATTGCTTGCATTTCTAATATTTTATTCTGCATTAAAGCAAAATACTAAACTAATATAATGGAACACATTTTTTTTTATTATGATAATATTATGAATACAACAACAAGAGGCCTCTCTTGTCTTTTTTAGTGAATGTTTGGATAACTTTGAAACCGTAGTTTTATAAACCTTTTTTCTGCAAACCGAAACATAACCCTTCTTACATGCTCATGTCGTAAATCATAAGAATTATTATTCTCTAAAAACTAATTCAAAGACACTGAAGTAGGGTTAACCACATGAATCACATGATGTTATTATATATTATCAAAAACCAAAAAAAAAAAAAAAAAAAAAAAAATTGGACAGATCGTTTAGCAAAATGTTTTATTTAATAACTTAATTGAGTGTTCTCTTTAATTTTATTTTGCTTCTTTTCAAATGACTCCATATTATTTGATATGCTTTATTTATCGACTTTTCCAACCACTCTCTTTATACATGTTTGAACTACCCTAAACGATTTTCTAATAATTTTCTTTAATAAGCAACTCACTAACTCTTCTATGTACATGTTTATTATGTATCTTATGAATACATTTTTAAATTAAAATTTGAATTAATTATGATCAAAAGGGTGGTGCTTTAATTTCATTCATTATGTAGATAGGGTCGCCATGTGGCGTGATTAGCGGCCAAAAAAGAGGATTCTATTCTAATTATGTTACACATGCATTTGAAAACATGGGATGGTAAAAAAGAATGATGAGGAGAGAAAAAAAAAGGCATAAAGATTAATTAATAGTGATTAATTTTGATATTAATTAATGATTAAGAAGCAAATGGTGCCAAAATAATGAGTCCCATCAAGAGGGAACAAAATGTGAAATAAGGTTTTAGGATGAGACACATTTGGTCCAAGGTGGAGGCTTTGTTTGGACTTTAAAATAAAAAGTGTTTGAAAATTATTCTCATCTTTGGATTTTTATGTCCCAAAAACAATAAAGCCTCTGATTTATATGTGCCCTATCTTTGTGGGGCCATTTCCTCTCAATTACATTGTCCTCTCCTATCAATTTTTACTTTTGCAATCATTATTCTTGTTTTTTTTCCCCTTAAGTATTTTCTGGTATTAATTAATCATGAAAAATTATATAAAATTTTTAATATTGAATGTTTACAACCGAATGAAGAATATTTAAATTTGGAGGAAAAAAAATTAAGGTCATCCTTAGTTTAATACCATATAAATTTATCACATTATTGTAATACCTGAAAACCTTTTTCTTTTAAAATTATAAAAGTTGGTAATTTAATCTTAATATGTTAGGGGCATTGTAGTCTGATAATACCAAATTCGCCTCTTAAGAGGCATAAATCATCGTAGTCCTTTAGCTAAGTAGGCCACTGTTAAGTCCTCTCACTTATGGGTTGACTCCGCTGGCTTTTTTGTCCAACTTCATCTAAAGGCTTCATTTTGTAAGCTCGGCGCTTGAAAGGTCGAAACTTAAACCTACGACCCGATTTCTCGACTCTATACGTGAGAGGCATATATCATGTTTGTGGAGTTTTAACTCGATTTCACACTTAAGAAAGACTTAAGGTAGGACTGATAAAATATTCTTATTATATATCTAATACTACTTATTTGCATAAGATTCTTAAGTTATAGCATAATTATTGGTTTGTATACATCAAATTGTTAATGAATTAATAATGACATTATCTCGGGAGGACCAATTTCTTTTATTTATTTGATATTGTTAGAAAAAATACTAGTAATGTGGAATGACCACTTTTTGGTGAAGAGTGATTATGGACAATAATGATCCAAACGTATATTTGGACAACAATTATTATTATTGTTGTTGAGAATAATAGCTTCCCCCAAACATCAAAGGAATCTTATGCAAATGCGCATGTCTCTCATCTCTCCCTACATTTTCCCACTAATGACATTCCATTCATAATTATGACTCTAAATCTTTTTTTAAAAAAAAAAAATGCTCCAATTTCTATCATGATAATTAATGAAATTAATGGATATAATTTTTTTTTTTAAAAAATGAAGAAGAACAAATATTTCAGATAGGTTTTGATAAATAGAAACAAGTGATTCCTCTAAAAATTCACTTATAAAAAGGATTGGATGGAGTGTACTATGTATCAACATTTGCATATCTATATATATTTAATTTATCATCATCAATTCATCCTCATTCTAAAATAGGTTAATATCATTTTTAATCTCTCAAGTCTGCTTTCATTTTGATTTTAGTCTCTCAAGTTTCAAACTAATGGTTTCTATCCCTCTAAAGATAAAATAGTCCAAGTTTTTATTAAGTTATAAGGACCCGTGTTTTAAATTAAATGAAATTTGAGTAACCAAAATCAAAATAAGAGAAAATTTGGAAGACTAAAGATTATATTAACCCTTCTAAAATTGATATAACTTTTTTTTTAGGCCTAGGTATCCACAGCCGGTGTAGTGACTAGTCATCTCACACCGTAGACTTCTCGAATGCGGCTTTAATGCTAGCCATAAGACCCTCTTTGTTCATACCATCAGGGATTAAATCGTTAACTAGATGTTTAAGAAATCTAGTTAAGTATTAATTGTGTTAGGCCTCATGATTCATAGAGAAAAAGGAAGACTTCAAAATCTCATATGTGGTCCAATTCGGATTCTTTGCACTTATAGTAGTGACAATAAATAATATAGTAAAAAAACATAAAAAAAAATGATAAATTTTATGCCTTTTAACTTAAAATAAATGATTATATATATATAATTGTTAAAATATATAGTGGCAATAATTATCTTCTTTTGAGAGGATATGGTTTTAACCCAGGTAAAATGATTTTGTAGTCAAAATTTAAAAGAAACACAAACCCCATGAGGCTATGATTAAGCAACCTTTTAATCTCTTAATTATTCTCGATTTAAACATTGGTGAAAGGGGTCAACTCATTGAGCTGGTAATTAAAATCTAATGGTAATTAAGTGGTTATTTTGTTCCTTTTACATATTAAACAACTTTTATATATCATGGAACACATCGAACGTGTTATATATTCAATTTTTGTATTCTTTATTTTTATTATCTTCTTTTTAGGGCTAAAACAAATCATTTACTTAACTCTTAACTTTTCGTTTTAGCCTAAAAAATATATTCGGATGGTGATATATAAATATCAAATAAAATTCCAAAACTTATAAATGTCTACTGAAAAAGGAAAAGGACCAAAAGGTAAGGAGGTAGGAATTTGAGTTTTAAATATTTAGGCAAAAGACCAAATTACCATTCTTTTCACTCTTCTCTATCGCTTACTTTTCTCTCTCCACCGTGAGGCACCGCGATTGAAGAATACCACCATCCCGCCTTCTTCCTCATCATGAGAGTCGCGACGAAGAAGGAAGAAGGGATTCGAACAATGAAAAGGAGGAAGGGGACGAAAAAAGAGGTTCGGGAAGAAGAAGACAAAAATAATGAGTTTGACAAGTTTCATAATGAGATTCACAAGTTTAACAATGATTTTAACAAGTCTTGTGATGAGATTAACAAAAGCGTTTTCTAATAAAAAAAAGAGGTTAAGAAAGAAGAAGGTAAATAGTAAATAATGAGTTTGACAAGTTTTATAGTGAGATTCACAATGATTTTGACAAGGCTTATAATGAGATTAACAAGGTTTTGATAGTTTATATAATTTTAAGTTATTCTTTTTTGTGGTTTTTAGTATCTAAACGTTAAGGGTTTTTTTTTAATAAAAAAAATATAAATTAAAAAACAAGAAGAAACGTAAATAATTAAAAAGGAAAAGCTCATTCCCACCGCATGGAAGTTTGGAAGAGAGACAGAACAATTAGTCTGACTAAAGATTTCTTCACTAAAGAACAAAATAATAAATAAATAAACAGGATTAAAAAATAATAATCCTTGCAAATCTTAAGTGTAATCTTCCTGATTAATTTAATTTGCTAGAGTCTTTTTTTGCGTGCTAGAATAGGACAAATCAAAACCTTTCCACGTCATAAAAAATGGCACGCTTTTCAAAAAAAAAAAACCTTTCCACGTCATAAAAAATGGCACGCTTTGTTTTTGTTGGTGTGTGGGGTTTTCTGTACGTAAGGGATTTTGCTGAAAAATATATTTAAAAATTACAATTTCTATAGATAGACTAAAAAGGAGATAGTAGTTCTTTTCAGAATGCATGCGTGATTGCAGTTTTTGGTTTTAATTTTGGGAAAATCTTTTTAAGATCCTAAAGGATAAAAAAAAAAATGTTAAATTTTTTTTTGGAGTTGTTAAAATCTACAGATGGAGTTGTCAATTCTCTATTGAAGAAGTTGTCAATAAAATCTTTTGACATCAAAATTTTTCTTGACACTTTTTTAACATTTTTTTGTTTCATTGGGACTTTAAAGGGATTTTCCTTTATTTTTTTTTTTTATTTACAGTAAGGTTTTAACTTTAAAAAAGATACTCCCTCCGATCCTAAATATAAGACGAGTTAACTTTTTTGGAGAGATTAAGAAAACTAAATAAGTTACTTAATCTTATCATATGTTGTGTATCCTTATATTATATATCGCTTTATTAGTCAAACTAACTAATTTAGAGGGGAAAAAAGTAAATATAAATACTTTAAAGTAATTTAATTATCTTCCTTAATCTCTCTGAAAAAGTCAACTCTATCTTATATTCAAAATTAGATTGAGTATTTTTTAGGCTATAAGAAAAACCAATTCTATGCTTTTAAGGAAATACAGGGAAATGTTTGGGTATTGAGAAGGAGTGATGGTAGTTGGATTTGTGGGTTCGGTAGGAAGTTAAGACGATGTCAGACTTTGACTGTTGAGATCTAGGGATCGTTTAGGGTCTTAGATTGGCACAGGGATCGGAGACTCAACGATGGTGTTACACGTGATTCAGGATGCTTGGATCCAAAGAAGGAACCAGAGACAAAACTTTGAATGCATGGCTACGAGACAACAACAATGAGCTACAAATGTGCTTTTCTCACATTCTACAAGAAGACAATCTTTGTGACAAATTGGTTAGTCAAGGATAGTTTTATTTGTAATGAGGATTTTACTCGCTTTTCGATTCTCCCCAAAGCAGAGTAGTAGATTTTTTGTACAGGATACTCGTAAGAGTCATTTACCCACGATTAAATCTTGGTTAATTTTTTAGTTAAGTAACGGGCAATTAAACCTCAATTTTTATCAAAATAAAAATAAAAATAGCTCTCATACAATATTTAACTTATATGTTTCACCAAAAAATAATAATATTGAACTTACATAATAATTACTTCGCGTGTTGTTATGTAGTAATAATAATTAAATTATGGGCAATAATTTCTTGGTACTTGTTTCATCCTCCTTATATATAACATTATTATGCGTATCAAATTAGCGAAAATAATAAAAATATTATAGCAAGCATGAGACCCACATCAGTAAAGAAGATAATTTTTGCTTAAATTTTTATTAATAGTATTTCTCACGTTTTACCATTTCCGGTCATAAATATAAAATTTATTTAACTTTTTTTTGAATAGATTAAGGAAGTTTCCAAGTAAGTTATTTAATCGTATCATACGCGCATGATTAAATTATATATAAGTTTATAAATAAGACAAATTAGTTTGACAAAAAAAAAACGATAATTATAGATATTTTAAAATAATTTAATGAACTTCTTTAATCTCTTTAAAAAAATCAACTAAGGCTTAAATTTACGACATGAGGTAGTAAATTCTTTTGATAATAAAGAAGATTCAGATGGAACGAAAATAATTATAACTAAATTGGTGTTTTTTAATTTTTTGTAATTAGTTTTAGTGTTAAATTTGGATTAAAAGATGTTTTGGTGGTTGGATTTATATGGAAGACAACAAAAATTGATACTACCTCCTATTAATTATAAGGCACTAATGACTTTTTTTTTTTTTTTTGGAGAGATTAAGGAAGATAAATAAGTTATTTAATCATTTCATATGTTGTGATCTTTAAATTATATATTAGTTTATTACCAAATTAATTAGTTTGGAAAAAAATAAAAATACTCTAAAGAATTTATTTAGGCTTCCTTAATATCTTCAAAAAAGTCAACTAAGCCTTATAATTGGACCAAAGAAATAATACACCTACATACATAACGTCAAGTTTGGATATGGGAATGATCGGGGTCAGATCATGTAACTAAATCTTTGGCCATAAAAAGACAAACCCCAAAACATCTTTTCCACTCATTCTTTAATTTTGTCAAACACTGAGATTTTTAAGTATGTAATGTTCCATGGATAATATTTGAGTTGACGTATATGTCCTTGACCAACTTAATAAAAACAAGACTTTCTTTTAACTATGCTTTTTTTTTTATTTTCCTCTAACCCTACATTGATTAGGAATTTAAAGAGAATAAATGTTTGGGGGGTGTTTTGTAAATAAAACATTTAATTATTTTCTTACCAAAAGAGTCAACCTTTCATCACAATCTAAGATTAGACTTTAGTATAAACTTAATGGTTTTTATTGTGATACTTTGGAGTTAGATAACAAAACTGTAGAAATTAAAAAAATTAATTAGTTATACTCGTTTATGTTTTAAATATAAGATTTAATTGATTTTTTTTAAAAGAGATTAAGGAAAGAAAATAAATTACTTAATCATATCATATGCCGTATATTATTAAATTATATATCATTTTATAAGTTAGACAAATTAATTAAGAGAAAAATAAAACAAATTAAAGTAATTAAATTAAATTTCTTAATATCTAAAAAAAATCAATTAGATATTATCCCTAGGTGGGAACTCTCTAATATATGCAATAAATATGGATAATTTTTTTTAGTAGAAACGGGTTGAATTCATTCACTAGTCAAAACAACCAAAATAAACACGAGCCTAGTTTTCCTCTTCAAATGACACCTCATCTAGGGTAAGTGGAGGTTGATCAATAACACAAAAACTATGAATTTGATATTATAATTTTTGGAAATAAAATAAATTGAGATTTTATAGTTTATGTTAAAATAAATCATTTAACAAACTCTTATTACCACCTTGATAATTTTATAAACAACAACTACCAAAATAACCCTATTTAAAATGTTACTTAAAAGTAATAAACATGTAATTTATATATTTTTCTTTTCAATTCTACCCTTATTTAGAAAGAGTATATATGAGAGAGATGATGAATGGAAATTTATTGTAAAGTGATAATGAGTGACATATATTTAACGAGGGTAAAAATGGAAAGAGCAGTTTAAAATTTTAAACAAATAATTTTTTTTTATATATAAAAAACAACCCCTATAAAATAGAATGTTTCTTATAAAAAAGGACATAAGGGAGTACTCCCTCCTGGTTCTTAATATATGTCATATTTAAGGAGTTAATCTTGGTTCTAAATATAAGACAAAGTTTTCATATTTGTCAATCTTTCTTAATTTACTTTTATTGATGCTCTAACAACAGTAATTAAGGAGAAGAGGGAATGAGAGAATCAAGAACGAGACAAAGTGTTTAGAAAAATATACGTATATTAACTAACTTAATAAACTTTCATAATCTAATCAAATTAAGTAAATATGTTTTATATTAAGCGACCGGATTGAAAACTCTTCTCCGGTCCTATTTATAAAAACCCAATAACCGAATCACACTACGGTTTAAGAAATAATTAAAATTAGTTAAAAACAATAAAGATATTTAAAATAAACTTTTGTTTTCGGTATGCTTTATTTATTAGAGGTAATTAAGAGAGAAAATGAAGTAACTATAGGTATCAAAACCTTTTAACTAATAAAATATTTATAATGAATGAGGGATAAAAATTAAAATATATATTAAATATTCGGATAACTTTTATTGTATTTTTTTTTTTTATAAATATTGTATTGAAATTTAGGATGGGAGGCTATATTAAACAGACAAAAAAGAGAAAGCAGAATGTAATGTGAAATGTGTGGGGTGGTGAGAGTGATAATGAAGGGTGAATAGAGCGTGTTTGGTGGAAGGAATAGGAAAGATGGAAGAGAGAGAGAGAGAGAGAGAGAGAGAGAGAGAGAGAGAGCTGAACAACACAAAAAAGGGGAACTGAGATTGTGGAGAAAAGCAAACAAAAAAATTAAATTACAAAAAAGTAAAAGACAGACAAAAGAAAAAGAAAAAAGCAAGAAAGCGAAGTGTGAGAAGGAAGCCCCTCTCTCTCTGAGACACAAATAAAGAATCTTTCAAATTTGGAACCATCTTCATCAAACCCTTTTACAAATTCAATTACCACTCTCACCCTCAAATTTCCATATTCACATATTAACAGATTGTTGGTTGGGCGGTGTCCGAATAGGTCGACTCTTATCAAACGACTTACACGGTTTGTGCTTTTAGGAGTCTGATTTCGGGCTGACTAATTTATTAAAAAGTCGGGTCGCCTATTTAAAGACTTATATATGTAAATACTGCACCTATTTTTTAAGCGCCTCACTTGTTTGATATTAAATAAATATATTTATATTTGTATCGTATAAATAACATAATATTTATTTTTTATTCTTATATTTATATAGATTTTGATAGGTTGTGCATAAAGCCGAATTATAACCTTTAAGGCGCTCGCAATATGATAAGATTTTTAAAGCGCCTACATCAGGTAAGTAGGCGCTTTAAAAGCGCTTTCAAACCTTCTTTACAAAGACTCGGGCGCTTAACCTAAAAAAAAAACTTGCACAACTTAGACCTTTTACCCCTATTACGGGTTTAAATTTTAAAAAAACACCCGACCTACTTCCATACGCTTATATAAAAGGAGGAAAGTATTAATTTAAATATTAAAAAGTATAATTGTTAAAAGAGACGAATAAGTTTTTGAAGGGGAAACTCTTTATCATATTTTTTTAAAAATCATATACACATTATTTATTTATTTATTTGCATACTTATTTGTTATTTCCCTATATTAAGCTAATTATTAAATTACTTTATACCATAATTTTATATATCCATAAACGTATTGAACCTTGTCTTTATGAACCTTGTCCTATATTTATTAAGAACCACATGATACGTTATATTTTGGGAAAATCTTTTTGAGGCCCTTTTTAGGAAAAATTCTAAAAAGCGCAAGATTCGAAAATCCTAAAAAAGCGCCCAAGGTCTTTTTCAGATAAATTCATTAAACGTTAACAACTAAATCAAATTCATTAACAACTAAATCAATACCAGTTAACAACCAAATTAACGCATTAACAACAATATTTTAACAACTAAATCACCACATTAACAACAATATCAACCTATATTAACAACAAACGTTTTAATGAAAAATTCTAGGGGCCTTTTTTTTTTAGATTTTCATAATCTTAGGGCCTTTTTTAGGATTTTTTCTATTAAAAGGGCCCCCAAAAAGATTTTCCCTTATATTTTTCACTCCTCTCACATAGGAGATTGTAGGTTCTATACTTTTTAAAAAATAATGGATATATGTGGGTCCTTCCCTTATGAGGATGGTTAAAATGGTTAGGGAAAAAGACATATATTCAATCCATGCTCATATATCATATATGTATTTATATATATATATATAATATTTTCTGATCTCATGTAAATTATTTTAAAAAAAACTTATAAACTAATATTAATCTAAGTATATATAATGTATGATATTATTGAATAACTTTTTAAATTTTATTCATCTCTTGAAAAAAATTAATTTTATATTATAATTAAAATTAAAGGGAGTATATTTTTGAGTGAATATAAATTAGAAACCTTCGGACAAAATCCCAGGGTGTAAAGGTAATTGGGGAAATATTATGAAACAAAAAATATAAATAAGGGAGAGAATATGAAGTACGAAACCATACATAGTGAATCTGAAGACTATCAAATCAGAGAATGACAACGTCAGTGTTATTTCGGTAAATAGTGACACCTCTGAGCCCAATACAATAAACATCTTTCACACATGCGACCTCACTCACTCGGTGTTAAAAAATGTTGAATTTCTTTCATAATCCTTTTCTCATTATCTCTTATCATTTCTAAATCATATCCGTCTAATCAATCATAATAGTACTTTAACATCTCTTTTCTCTTCCCAATCAACGACCAAAACAAGTTGATGAGGAAAAATGAGAAAAAGGATGAGGAGAAGATCCTCTTCCGTCAAAATATCCGTCTAGAGATAAAATTTCTTTAGGGCAAATCCATATGGGAGCTCATGTAACAAAGAAAAATCGAAAAAAGACCCAAAGATTCTGAAAATCCTAGAAAAAGTATAAATTCATTAAAAACGCGAAATTAAAGACCTGTCGATATAGTTGTTAATAGCGAGGCCATTAACAACTAAATCAAGATCATTAACAACAATATCCTAACAACTAAATCTAACAACTATATCAATTATCTCGTTAACAATTATATCGCCCATTAACAACTAACGCTTTTAATAAAATTATACCAAAAAAGGCCCCAAAGCCTTTTCTAGAATTTTTAGAATCTTTGGGCCTTTTTGGATTATTTTTTTAATTATTTAGGCCCCATATGGATTTTCACATTTCTATAACCTACTTATCTTGTAGAATCATAAATCACGGTTTCTATCACTAATGCAATAAGACACTCACACACTCTCATTATTTGTTTTATTAGTCTGTTTTGTATCTCATTTTCCATATTTATTTCTTCACATGATGAATTTTAGTTCAATTTTAAAAAATATGTAACAACAAAAATACAAAATGATAACTTATATGTAAATATTCACATAAAATGTAATAAGACATTTTGTTAGGTGAAATTAACTGAAATTTGATTAGTCCATTAAGATTTCTCACGAAATAAATACAAAATTCATTAAAAAATATAGTTAAATAAAAATTTAATTAAGAAATAATGTTTATTATTTTAAAAATACTGCATGCCGTACATACACATGATTTAACAATATATATATTTTCAGATATTTTATCTTATTTGATAATTTGCTTGCTCTGTATTCGGTCGGTCAAGTTTTATTCTGCATAACACATTATTTTCTATTAAAAATAATAATAATAATATGAACCATTTTGTTTTTTAAAGAACTTAAATAAAAATATAACTAAAATTAAGGGATTAAATATTAATCCTTATTTTTATTTATTTTGGATGATCAATGACAATGAGTAGTGAGAAACACCCGTTGCGCCGCATGGCTCATGGCTAAATTCCCGCTTATACCCTCGCACGAGAACTTTTTTCTTATATTTTCCCAGTTAGTATTATTTCCCTTCAAAATTAGTTTTCTCTACTTTCTCGCTGTCCGTTGGAACCAAACAAACAGCCTCTGATCTCTCTCTCTCTCTATCCCTCTTTCCCTCTGTCCCTGTCGAAGACACACAGAGAAAAAGACAAGCACACAAGCACGCACTAGTCTCATTCATTTCTCTCCTTCACTCCCAAGCTTCTTCTTCCCCCTAACATGATCAGAGTTCAAATCCTCACACTCTCACACCATTTTCTGTTATGAATCCCACCACCGATCCCACACCACCTCCTCCGCCGCCAGCAGCTGCCGCAGCACCGCCGCCATTGTTGCCCCCGCAACCTCCATTGCAGCCTCACCGAGCTTCCACCTCCTGTGACCGTCATCCAGAAGAGAACTTCACTGGGTTCTGTCCTATATGCCTCTGCGAACGCCTAGCCGTACTCGATCCCAACACCACTGCTTCTGCTTCTTCTTCCTCTGCCCGCAAGCCTCCCATTTCTTCCACTGCCGCCGCCGCACTTAAAGCCATTTTCAAGCCCTCCTCCGTCTCCGGCGCAGGCGGTCGCAGCAACAGGCCACCTAGTTCGTCGTCATTCTTACCTGAGCTTCGTCGCACCAAGTCTTTCTCTGCTTCGAAAAACGAAGGTTTCTCTGGGGTTTTTGAGCCTCAAAGAAAGTCTTGTGACGTAAGGGTTCGTAGCACTCTCTGGAATCTCTTCCATCAGGACAACGAGCGGAACCCTTTTAAGAAGGAAGGTTCTAGAGTTGGTTCTGGAACTGGTGAGGCTGAAGCGGAAACTAAGAACTTAGCAGCATCTTCTAGTGTTCAGCGTCCGGTTATAGAGGCAAAAGAAGAAGAGGAGGACGAAATCAAGGAAGAGAACGTTGACGAGGAAGAGGAGGACGAGGACGAGGGCGAGATTAGGGTTTTAGAGGAGCCCAATTTGGGGAATGTGATTGAGAACAGAGTTCAAGAAATTGTTGAGGTAGAGGAGCCAGAGGAAGAGTTGAAAACCATGAAGGACCATATAGATCTCGATTCACAAGCTAAAAAGACTTCGGGAGGGAGACATTTCAAAGAAATTGCAGGTAGTTTCTGGTCTGCGGCTTCGGGGTTCAGCAAAAAAGTGCAGAAATGGAGGCACAAGCAGAAGATAAAGAAGCACAGAGGCGGCGGTGGGTCGGCCACTTTGCCGGTGGAAAAACCAATCGGAAAGCAATTCCGGGAGACCCAGTCAGAGATCGCTGATTACGGGTTTGGACGCAGGTCGTGCGACACCGATCCGAGGTTCTCGCTCGATATCGGTCGGATGTCGCTTGACGCCGGCCGGATGTCCTTCGACGATCCTCGATACTCTTTCGACGAGCCTCGTGCTTCCTGGGATGGCTGCTTGATCGGAAGAACAGCTCCGAGGATGCCCCCGATGCTGTCTGTGGTGGAAGATGCTCCGGTTCACGTTCTAAGGTCTGACACTCAAATCCCAGTTGAAGAACCTATGAACGCGATCAACGAGGAAGAGAAAACCCCTGGAGGGACAATGCAGACCCGAGAATACTACTCCGATTCATCATCTCGCCGGAGAAAGAGCCTCGATAGGTCCAATTCCGCCAGAAAAACTGCGGCGGCAGTGGTGGCTGAGATGGACGAGTTGAAGTTGGCTTCAAATGCTAAAGTCACTCCGGCAGCCACCGCCACAGAATACACCCTCCCACCGAAGATGGTCCTCCCCGATAGAATCTTAAGGGACTCCAACTCAAATTCTCTCAGAGATGACTGCTCAGATCAGACATTTGAACTGGGTATTGGAGACACCGCCTCTGTGATCGGAGCCGGTGACCAGAAAGGATCTGCGAAGAAGTCACGCCGGTGGAGCAAAGGGTGGAACATATGGGGTTTAATAAACCGGCGAGGAGGAAACAAAGATGAGGAAGAAGATAGTTATAGTAGAACCAATGGAACTGAACGTTCATTTTCAGAATCATGGCATGATTTGGGAAGTGAAAGAATCAGAGATACAAGAAACGGGTTCAATCCTAAGGTACTGAGGAGCAACAGTAGTGTGAGCTGGAGAAATGGTCAGAGCATGAATGGATCATTCGGTGGCAGCATGAGGAAGAACGGTTTTCATGGGAATAAAGGAAGAGATAACAGAGATGACTTTGTATTGGAAAGGAACAGAAGTGCGAGGTATTCTTCTAGTGATGCAGATAATGGACTCTGGAGATTCTACATGACACCCATGAGAGTAGGAGGTGGGTGGAGAAATGTTGGGTCCTCAGGCAAAACCAGGTCGAACCAGGCTCACTCCATTGCAAGAAGCGTACTTCGATTGTACTAAGAAAAAATTGAAGGTCCCATCCATAAAAGCTTTGTTCTTTTTTGGTTTTTGAGGTTGTTAAATGAATGTTGCTGCATTTGTTCTGTATAACCCACACACATGATATGCCCTTTTGTATTCTTGCCTTGATGATGCTTATTTGGTTGGTTGGTTGGATAAAGCACCCTGCATTTTCTCTTTCACGCTGCATGCTTCTTCTTCTTCTTCAGTTACACTCTTAATTTCCTGTGTTTGTCATGAATGAATGCATGCACTAGTTTTCAATATAATAATAGATAGATACTATTTGTTCTTTTTCCTGAATCTGAGAAGTATGATCAAATTCACTGACTTTCCACTTATAAAGAGTTTTAATGTTACAAGTCATTGCTGCATAGATGATATACTATTTGTTCTTGGCTTGGATGATCCATTGAGTTTTTCTTTTTGGACCTCTTTAAGGATGTGACATATGATATGGAGACACTGAATCATGCTTTGGCTTTGGACACTAACTATAGGGGGTTCTTTTTCTGTCTTTTATGATGCAAAAGGATAGTGGATTGGTGTAAGAATATGTAATAGTAGGAGCAATATTGTTTGAACATTTGTGAGGGTATATACATATATTCCTGAAAAAGTCTAGCAAGGTGGGTTCGAGCCACCTGGTTTTGCTGAGTTCTTTTTTGTTTTTGTTTTCTCGTCGGCATCAATGAACCAAACTTTAGTACATGTGACTGGCTCTGGAACTAGGTCCCAACAAAATATTAGTACATTCGTTTGCTTTATCATCACATTTGATCTGTTCATTACAGGCACGTTCAAGGCTTTAACTTTTAGTCTTGTTCTTCAGAGTCTGTTATTGGCTTATTTGTTAGGATTATCATGCAAAATACACACATTTTTCTTATCATTTTATGCATATGACTTAGTAATACAAATTATAATACAACTAGAACTTCCTATAAATTTTATACTCCCTCCAGTATGAATGAACTAAATAATTAATTTATAAAGATTAAAAAATAGTTAAGTTAATTGTTTATAAAAAATGTGCTGGTTTCTTTATTTGATTACCAAAGAAACGATATATTTATTAATAAAGATCTTAAATTTTATAATTATTTTCAAGGATAAAAAATGAAAATATAAATTTTTAATTACAAAATCAACCATCTCTAACCCCATCTTAACCATTTGATTGTTAGATCATCAAATTGATAAAAAAGAAAAGAAAAGAAGGGAACATCTATATTCAACTTAATATTTTTATAATATCATATACTGTATTATCTTAAAAGTTACACAAACTAAAACAACCTCTAAAATCTATAAATATTAGAAATTAACCTCCTTCTAGGCTTTTTTTTTTTTTTTTTTTTTTTTTTAAATGTGATTTTTCATGGGGGAAAAAATGTAAACGGCATGCACCCTAAAAAAATGTAATAAAAATGAAAAATACTAAAATTTAAATTTCTTAAACAATAAATTTATAAATAAACTGTCATATCAATACAAAAATATAAGTAAATTTAAGAACGCGTTTAATGAGAGAATATTAATTGATAACTATTCGTCAAATAATAGAGATGTGGTTGGAGATGTATGAAGTTTGGTTAAGGTTAATTTTGTAATTGAAGATTTATATTTTAATTTTTGGTCTATCAAAATAATTATAATTTTTAAGATCTTTATTAATAAATATTTCTTTTCCTTAGTCTTTCCCCTAATTTTCCCATGTTTTTTTTGGGACATGAAAGACACGCAATGTTTGAAGTAAATAGAAGTTTTTTTTTTTTTTTTTGGGTGACACCATTGGGACCTTAAGCAATAGGAAGGTTGCTGCCATCTGACAATATTTGAAACAGCTTTTTGATTATGGGGTAAGGCTGCGTACATCTATCACTCATTAGACCCCATCTAGTGGTAGTCTGGTGGTGTATTGAGTTGCCCTTTATGGCTTTTTGGGTCACATCATTTTACATATGAATGTTTAGACTTTTTTTCTTAAGGCTATATCACTCTGGTTTTATTTATAAGTATATTTTAACTAAATTACATATATCAAATATGAGAGGTAGTTAGGCTCAATGATTATATGATAAATTTTCACCTTTGTCCTAATCTACGAATGACTATCTTTCAACTCTTTCTTTTCTCTCTATTTTCACTGGGATAATTAATATGGGTAAAATTGTCACAATCTCATTTATTACTTGAAAGATGACTAATAAATTGGACCAAAATTTTTTTTGTCAAAAAAGACTTATAAATAGAAAGAAAGTGGTAGTGTATATTAAATAGGGATAAAGCTATAAAGTTGTTAAATTTTAAAACAAAGTAAAACTTGTTAGAAGTAATTTATAAATAAAACCATGTAGGTATATATTTAAAATTTTATTTTGATAAATTTTTTTTAAAAAATTGTAATTATTTTAAAATTGAAGTGAATGAGTGAACATACCTATCTCCCAATTCCAATTAAATATTTTATTGAAGAAAAATGGGAAAGTAAAAACTTTAAAGGGGAAAAAAAAGAGTGATATGTGGATGGTAGAGTGAAGTGGGGAAAAGTAGAGAGAATCTAATAGAGTGCAGAGAGTTGGTCCCTCCATGTTTGTAAAAGAAACTACATTTCTTGCAGATTCTTTCCTTCCTCCCTCCCTCCTCCTTGTTCTGTCACCATCATCTTCCTCCCTCTTTTCCTTCTTCCAATTCTCTCCCTCCTCACCAAAACTTATTCATATAATTCAAAATAAGTGATCTCCCAATTTTATTTTATTTTTAATTAGAGGGGCATATACTAAATGATAGGATGTTACCAGCAAAATTGAATCCACAACACTAACAAAAAGTTAGTTTTGGTAAAGAGGTTGACTCATAACCATAAGGTTACGAGTTTAGTTTTAATTAGAGGGGCCTATACTAAATGATACTCCTTCCGGTCTTAATTATAAGACCTAGTTGACTTTTTTGAAGAAATTAAGGAAGCTAATTAAATTACTTTAGAGTATTTTTATTGGTATTTTTTTCTTCAAACTATTTAGTTTGACTAATAAACTAATATATAATCTAAAGATACACAACATATGAAATGATTAAGTAACTTATTTAGTTTTCTTAATCTCTCTAAAAAAAGTCAACTAACTCTTATAATTAGGACCAGAGGTAGTAGGATGTTTGTAGCAAAATTGAATTCACAACACTAACAAAAAGTTAGTCCATTTGGTATAGAGGTTGATTCATAACCATAAGGTTACGAGTTTAAATCCTAACGATATGAGAATCTTATTGATGAGTAATTTGTAAGTATTTATAAGTCTTCCGGACTCAACTCACCCAAGCTTTTTCACGAAAAAAAAAAAAAAAAAAAAAAACATAATTGAACCCACAACATATACTAATAACATGATATTACAAGTAGAATTGAACTTATATGAAATCTTTCTTCATATAATTAGTTTAAAGGGTATAGACAGAAATCTCCCAAATTTATATGTATGCCGGGCTTTCCCCTTATTATATATATATATATATATATATATATATATATATATATATATATATATATATATATATATATATATATATATATATATATATGAGTTGGATTTCGGAAGCTTTAAAGTGAGATGCTTTCGGGCTCAAAAGATGTCTAAACTATATATATAGATCGCCTACAACAAGATACTCATTTGATCCTATATATAAAGCAGAGTGAGAAGATTGTTTTTAGTTATATTTATAAGACACTTCATTAAAATTTTGAGATGAATGTACTATTTAACCTTTCACATATAATTGTGTTAACTTTATTTTTATTTAGTATTATGTACAATAAATAGAGGTATAATTGGAAAATTGTTGAATTTTATAGTACAGTTAATAAGATTTGAAGTTTTCCTTGTTCTGTATGAAAACTGTTCGAAGTGGCTTATAAATAGGATCAATGGAGTATTTATATTGGCATCAAGATTTGAACACATTACCTTCTTACTATTTTAAGAAAATTCTTACTTTTGAGCATGTTTAATAGATCTAATTTGGAGTTTTTTATTTTTTTAAAAAAAAATCCTGCCAATTTTGACTGTTATTTCTAATTCTCAAGGTTTTAAAAAAAGAATAAAACGGTGGACTCAATGCAAAAGCCTCCACTCAGATTCCAATGCGACCGAATAGTAAACTATAAACATGTATTGTTTCCTTCTATTTCAAATCTAGCAGATTTTTCTAATGCTTCGGTAGGAGTAATCAAATTCGTCGTTGCTACTAATGGGGTTGGCACAAGTGGTAAGCGGCTTGTGTCGCTTAAGTAAGGTCTCGAGTTCGAGCCTTGTGAATCTGAAAAGCCACTGCTAAGAGACTCACCCACCATAATCTGTGGCCGAATCGGATTCGGATTAGTCGGAGAAAAGCTCTCCTTCTTTGGATGGGCAACAACAAAAAATCGTCGTTGCTCGCGAGCTGAATTTTTATTTATTTAAGTTAATTTCAACTCATGTTCTTGAATGAGTTTTGAGGGAAAATTCAAAATTACATTTTTTTAAAAAAACAGTTATTTGAATGTTAAGGGGGAATTGTTCTTGATCATTTAAATTCAATTTAACTGGATATTAATTTTTTATTTTGATTGAAACATTTATCGTTAGATTTTCATTTTTAAAAATCAAAATTGAATAGTAATTTTTTTTTTTCAATTTTTTTTTTCCATTTTAAATTATTGATGATGAGCATGAGAAAGGCAAATGGGTCGGTCTCTTGTCTATTAAATATTAATTAAAGAACAACGTAAAAAAGATTTTGTCGGTTCAACTCCATGATCCGTCCTTTCAGTTTTGTTTCTTTGCTTTAAGAATACAAAATTATTAATTAGTATATCATTGCAAGTGAATTCTCCGTGCTGGGATTCATCTAATTTTTTTTTAAAAAAATAATTTACGCACCTACATGTTGAGTATTTGTCTATTTGATTTACAAGAATCAAATATATATTTTTTCTGCGCAAAAGTATATAATATGTATAGTTATTGTGAAGATTATACATCATATGTTTCATTTCTAAAACAGCCTGATCTTTGGGCTCGGGTGTTAAAAGGTGTGTACTTTCCTAAACAAAACTTCATTAATGCGGAGATAGGCTACAAGGCTTCTTACTTGTTGGTCTAAAGTATCCTGATGGCGAAATTTCCTCAAGAAGGATCTTAGGTGGGACATTGGAGATGGTACTGCTATCAGAATATGGGGAGACCCTTGGGTCTCAGGAGCTATTTTCCCAGAGAGACCTAAGACCACCGACATCCCGATTATCTTAAATGGTAGAGTCTGTGATCTGATAACTGATGGGCGGTGGAACCTTTCGCCTATTGACCAATACGTAGCTCTTGAAGTCAAAAAGGAAATATATAATATCTCTATCCCCTCCAATGGGCTGGAAGACAAATTGGTATGGACTGGTGCCAAGAATGGAGTGTATACGGTGAAGCTGGGCTAACATTGTCGGAAAGATTGGAATTCTGCTAATGTGGATGTTATTTCCAAAGTATTGAGTATGTAGAGATTGAATAATAGTATAAGAAGAATCTGTATTAAATAAATAGCACATACAGAGAGCATACAACAAGTCTGTATAATATGAAAAGGCTATAAACGAACTCACAAGACTGCCGAATATGATATGAATAATGTAGAAATCCGGGCCCAACTTGAAAGACGTGGCTATCACCCAAGAGGGGGGGTGAATTGGGTGGTTGATAAAACTTTTGGAAGTTTGAAAATCTTTTCGCAATTTACTCGAAAGTAGTTTGTATGACAAAGAATAATTTATAAAGCGATAATGAGTCATTCAAACTTATATCCGGAAATGTATGAGTTAAAGGAAGAGAATATGCAAACAAGTGATTTATACCGGTTCGGCCCAATCCTTGACCTACGTCCAGTCCCAAGCTCCGCTTGAGATTTTCAATCCACTATCTTCTTGTAACTTGATTACACGATTCGTACTTGAAGTAATCCTCTCACTAGGATTCACTCCCCTTACAAACCGTAATCAATACACTTGATTGATCACACACTCGTACTCAAGTAATCCTCTTCCTAGGATTCACTCCCTTACAAGCCGTAATCAATACAATGTGTTTCCCACTCAAGATCACCCAATCTTGAGTATCTCACGATAGAATGATAGGATGTTTACAATGACTCTTCTCTCTCGAAGTAGATGAATAAACACTTGAAGTACAATACACATTATTTCACTCTCAATGATAAGCTATATAAGCATTGAGAACAGAGAGTAAATGTTATGAAAAGCAGTATAATCATGTTGAAGATGTAAGCTTGTGTCTCTCGCGTTTTTGCTTTCTGTCTTGTCTATTTTTTGTAACTTCAAAGCTCTCGGTATTTATCTTTGGTTGAAGCTTAATGACCGTTGGAGTGCTTTGAATTCGTGGAGAATATAGTCATTGAGAATATGGTCATTGGGAATATAGTCATGAGATATAGTCATGAGAAGAATTGTAGATTTGAATATTTGAATATTTGGCTCTTCAAGAATGTCTTCCATGATGTTCGGCTTTTGTTAGTGGGAGCCTTGCTTGTCGCTTGGTGAATGGTAGTGCTACTTTTCGATGAAACCATTATCTTGGGAGAAGAAGATATAATAAAATAATACAAGTGGCTCATGGAGTTGCTTTATTTGACTTTAAAGCAAATTCAAATCTTCTCAAATCAGAGTGCGGGATATTGAATATTTGAATACATTGAACAATATTACCGTTGAGCTTTCAACTTTGTTTCTTCAAGTTTGTTGTTCAATTCTACCTTCTTTGTTGTTTCTGAAAATCTGCAGCAACCTTCATCTTCAAGCTTATGACAGATTTTGGTTTCTGCCAAGTTTGATGTAATCTCAAACTTTAATCATCTGAAATTTATACACAAATGATATAAATGATGTTAAGAAGTAGTATAAATCATTTGGGTAATCATCTGGATGTTTATCGAAGAATCGGATTTTCGAAACTCGATTTTCCGAAAGAGATGAAAACTCGAGGTTTCATTTGCAAAACTCGAGGTTTGAGGTTGCAATATTCCAGATTGCTTTCTGTCGACCAAAACTCGAGGTTTTGGTTCCAAACCTCGAGGTTTGAAGATACTCGAAGTTCGATGCTCTCTCGATGAAAACTCGAGGTTTCCATTGAAAACTCGAGGTTTTGACTTTGTTCAGCTTTCTTGAAATAACTGTCAACTTTCGGGGACCATATCTTCCTGGTATGAACTCCGTTTTGGTCCGTTTAACTCTTGATGGAAATCTATGTGAGTCTACTTTCATATGCCACAAATTTCAGCTCAATTGGATTTGTAGTTTGTGAGATACACTCAAAATATAGAAGCTTGGTTTGCTGTGTGGCGTGGATGTTTCGTCAACTTCCACAATTTATAACTCCTTGATATGAACTCCTTTGGGCTTGGATTTTATATCAAAATGACGTATTGGGAGTGTAGTTTCATATGCCACTGGTTTCACCTCAATCCGATCTCTGGTTTAGAAGATATCATCAAATTACCGACGTCGCCCATGCGAACGTGAAACAGTGTGGAGCTGAAGAGCGATAGGCGGAAACTCGAGGTTTTGATCGAAACCTCGAGGTTTGCTAGTCCGGAGACGCCGGAGATGCTGAAGACACTTGATAACTCGAGTTTTGATGGAAACCTCGAGGTTTCTCGTCCAGTTCATCTAAACTCGAGTTTTGAGGTCCAAACCTTGAGGTTTGAGTTCCAAACTCGAGGTTTCTCATCCCGAACCTCATATTTGCTGACTTTAACTCGAATTGAGCCATTCCAACTTCCGCTATCATAGAGACTTCCCGCATCACAAGAACTTGAATGTTGATATTCCTATTATATTGTGCAAGTTCTTTTGATAACATCTTTCTCTAGTCTCTTCTCTTCTTCTTGTTTTTATTCCCAAAGTCCTTTGATAACTTCTTGCTTTCTTGACATTCTGATATTCCAATTATATTGCAAGAGCTTCTTTCTTTCATCTCTTATCTCCTTCTTGATTATTCTCCTTAATTTAACTTGGAATAATCTACATTAAATATAGCAGTTAGTCAATGTAAGAGATAAATATATTACTCAATATACTACTCAATCTTTTTGCTTTTAACAATGGCATCTATATAAGACATCATCAAAACTAATCATAACCAACATTCTCCCCCTTTTTGATGATGGCAAATACTTTAAGAAAAATATGTATGAATATGAAATTCCATTAAACCCAACATATTTTTCTTGCCATTTCTCTCCCCTTATTTGTCATTAGCAAAAAGTTAAATTTAAGAAGAAATGCTTAGAGAGACAAATATGAAAACCAGATTAGAAATGAGTCAAAGAATTGATTTTCTCTCCTCAATTTGAAATTGTTTTCTTTCTAAATATGATGCAATTTGGAATGTTTTTATGAAAACAAATTTGAAAGAATTTGGAAAGGTTTTCAAGAAATTTTTCACACTTAAAGCATATAGATACCAAACATGTGCAACATTTCTACTGAATATAAAAAGATAGAGATTAGAAATGCTCATGTTGGGTTTTGCAAATTGATGATCGATCTGTGAAGTCCATTTGCTAGCTTTGTTGTATGAAATCATCTGAAGTGTGCTCAATAGAAAGATCATGAATATCCTTTGAGATGTGAAGATGAAAGTTCTAGCTTCTTGAGGGTTATCTCATCTGAATGATTATGACAAGACTCAACTTCCATCCTTTTCTTCATAGATCATCTATGTAGAGCATATCTCAACTTCAATGATTGATTGCCAAAGCATCTTTCCTTAATTGAATAGTTTCTCCTTGTAGTGCATTTAGGAAAGTTGTAACACATAACAAAATCTTCTGCTACAAATTGAAAACTTTCTTTGCAAAAGAGATTTGTTAGTGCAACCAAATATCGAAGTATTCCTTTCCAAATGATATTTAAAAATAATGAAAGGAAAATATAAGATATCTTTAAATATGAAATCAACTCATCATCAAAACTAATAAGACATAGTGAATGCGAGATGAGTATGCTTAAAAAGGGTGTTCTTCAAATAAAGGAGATGAGCTTTTAAGATATCACACACATATGAATGTGAAGCTCCCCCTTAATGAATGCATGATTAAAACAGTTGTAGCTCCCTTTAATGATACCAAATAATGATGTGATACCAAGTGTTATGAGGTCCGAATTCATCTAACTCCAATGGACATAACATGGTTAAAGCATAAGGATCATTTTAAAAATGAGTTTGTTTAGGCTAAACTTCATAAAATGAGATGGAATGAATGAAATCAAGTTAGCCTAGCATGTTTATGATATATGCATATTATTTCAAAATACAATACCTCACTCAAGTAATATAGTAATTACTTGAGTCATAATCATTTGTAATCCATAGATGCCTCACCGGCTAGCCAATTTCGATGATGTGATCAATATTGAGGCTCTCCCGCATATTGATGAGCTTCGGGCGGATGAGTCTTTACACCCACCAATTGCTTTGAATTCATTTTAGAATCGAAATCCCAAATGAGCTTTGAATAAGAACTCAAAATTAGTTTTTGCTCATAGCTTCTCATCAAGCTAATATGCTCCTTATCATCTTGGCCTAAGCCTATTGCTTGTGATGGAATGTCAATCAAGTGATGTCACAGAACTTGCAGACATAGCCACTAAATGGTCTATTTTGTTTGCCTATGTTCTTTGTATTCAACAACAGAACATTTTGATCAACTCCTGCAACAATATATGTTCTTTGGTACCCAATGATTCTTGAGTCCATACAAGATTAGACATAACAACTCTTAAGCTCTTATATAATTTAACAATTGGAGCAAAGAGTATAACAATCAAAGAACAAAAACAGTTTTACCCAATCAAGTAAGTTCAAGTCAATGAATCAAAAAGGGTAATAACTAAATGATACCAAAAATGTTATTTCTCAATGACAGTTTGTAAATATACTTTATGCAGAAAAGATGTCATTGATAAAATGCATGTAAGTTTGATCAAAGAGCATAGAAAACCTTATCCATAAAGATATTTATCAATTCACGCTTTATGAATCAGCTCAGATTTTTCAAGAATGATAATGAAATATGCAAAGTGTTTCAAATCTTGAATGTTCTTTCAAAAAATGATAATGCATTATGAAATCAAAATTTTCATGAATGAAAGATTCATTTTTGAAACATGCTTGAAAACAATGTTCATTTTAAACATGGTGGAAGTCAACATGTTAAAGAATAGATCGAGAATGCTTCAAGATTAAGAGAACATGGGAAACATTGAAGTTTACATGTAGAAGAATTTTCCCAAGAGCAAAAGTCATAATGGTAAAGCATTTTCGAAACATGCTTTGCACAACAGAAATATATGAGCACAATGACTTTGCTATTGTCTAAGAGATAATCTTGCTTTTTAGAATAGAGTCTTGAAGTATATGAATATTCAAGGCAAGAATATAGTTACTCAGAAATGGATGAAGATAAAAGTATATTTGAGTAACTTGACCAATAAGAGTTTATCCAATAAGCATAAGACTTTCACAAATTGAATTCTTTTCTCGGAGATAAGCTTGAAACTCATATAGATAATCAGCTTGTTAGATATAAGATCTAACTTGATTGAGAATGAATAATGAGGAGTTCAAGCATCATATTGAATACCAAAGGTCAATATGTGAATAATAAGAAAAACTCAACTTGACAAATTTGAAGCATATTCAACATTCAATATACAATATTAACTTCCAATTTGAAAACATTATTTGAATGCAATCAAAGTATGGATATGTTTTCAAAGCATTTGTATGCATTTTTCAAAACAATGTGAGTTGAAATCCAAAAAGATTTTACACTTGTGCATTTCAAAATTATAAAATCAACAAAGTTATGCACAAGTTCACTTGTTTGATTATCAAAAATTCACTAACAAATTGATTAAACATAGTTAGGAATATTAGTGAATGATGATAGGAAGTATTAAGATCAAATAAGAAGGTTTTAGGAATTCGCAGAATTTGAAGTTCTGAGTATGTGCCGAAACCTTGAGGTTTTATCAAAAACCTGGAGGTTTTATCAGAAACCTGGAGGTTTTATCAAAAACCTGGAGGTTTTATCGAAACCTTGAGGTTTCACTCAAATGTGGAAATTCGAGTTTTTGCGCCAAAACAAAACCCGGAGGTTTGAGAGTAAAACGGAGGTTTTGTAAACTAAGAAAGCACATATCCTCTCGCTGCCGGACAAACCTCGAGGTTTGTCCCCAAACCTCGAGTTTTCTCATAAAAAAAAAAAAACTTTGAGAAAACTTCATTTAGCTCAAACCGGAGGTTTTTCACAAAAAACTGGAGGTTTTCAAGTGTTCAAAACTTAAGAGACTTTACGTAAGTCCAAACCTCAAGGTTTTAACGAAACCTCGAGTTTTCTATTTTTTCGAGAAAATGTTGAGAAGTCTCTCGTATGATTTAAACCTGGAGGTTTCTCTGGAAACCTGGAGGTTTCTCTGGAAACCTGGAGTTTTGCTTTGACAGTAAAGTTGCTGATTGAAATTGAATAAGTTTAAAAACCTTTTAACTTAACCAAAGACAAACCAAAAATAAATTTCATATAATCATAGTATGAGGTAAGAATTAGATATCACCGTAATTCCTCTTGTCCTCATAGAAGCTTGCTTGGTTGAAATGGATTGATGTAGATAACTCCTTTTCTAACAATCACTATCAACATTAAGCATAGCTTGTCTAGCTTTCTCAAGAGTTGCATCATTTCTCTATGTTGCATTCTTGAGAGGCTTTCTTTGACCCTACAAAACCATATAAATCTTTTCCTTTTTTTTTGGTATCCAACCTTACTTGGATCCAATCATTGTTAGCTTGTAGGAACCACAATTCACATGCTCTTATGAATATAATTAATTCGAATGACAAAGCACATTGAATTAATCATGAGTTCATGCATAAAGAAGTGATTTCTTTTCAAATCATCATATATGCATAAAGAATTAAGCTTATTGAACATTGCAATCTCTTTCAAAATATAGATCAGGATGTGAGAATCCAAAAATATGATTTGCAATGCTGATTCCTAAGACTACAATATATAAAACCTCAATGTATAATTCAAATAATAGCATAAGAGGTTTTACCATTGTATACCTTTGCCTTAGGTACTTGGAGGATTGACTTTTCTTACCCATTGGTTCTTCATGATAGTTTGTTCTTGAGGTAGAACATACTCTTCTTGCTTGTATCCATTGCTTCTTTTCATGGTTAGACCTTATAGTTCTAGCAATGGCTTCTCCACGAGTTCTCCTAACTTTGTGAATCTCCTTTTAGACTCATGAGAAACTCTTGGATTCTTCTTCATCTTCTCGCACCCTTATGTCCATTCTTTATGGAATCAATCTGCACACAAGGCACTAAATGGACGTTTTGGTACCCACTTATACTTGGGTCCTTGACGATTAGTATTGGACATTGTTTGTCCTTTAGGAACCCAAACAAATTTATTTCTCACATTAGAATTTCTTCTAATATAGCATGTATGAGAAATATGACCAGACTTTCCACAATAATTGCAAATAATAGAATGATATACACCATGAGATTTTATGCAAGCATTGTGTTGGTCATAAGAGTAAAAATTCAAATAAGCTTCATTTGAACATTCTTTCTTCCCACATGATTTTCCAGCATCATTTTCGAAAATATGTTTGTTTTTCAAAATAGAATTAGTAAATGGTTGAAAAACACTTCTATGTGATTGTTCAAAAACGTTTTTCTTTTCTACACAAGAAGAATTGGAATTGTTTACCTCATGTGCATCTTGATCTCTAGATAATGATTGATCATAATCGTTCATGAGATCATCTTGGGAATTGTCTTCCTCTTGCTCTTTTGTGTTGACTGGATCATGAAAGCATTCTCTGATTTCGCCTTCTTCCATTTGTTCATCATCCATAAATGTGCAGTTTGTAATTTCTGATGAACTTTCAACACTTTCAACTTCAACACAATTGTTAGAGGTATATATAAAATCAAGAGTATCCCAAATTTCTTTAGCACTAGAGCAAGACTTGATTTTCTCAAAATCATTTTCAGTTAAGGCACTGTATAATATGTTCATTGCTCTAATGTTCAATGAAAACATCTTAATATCTTTTTCTCATTCAATCCTTTCTTGGTTTGAAATCAAAGGCATTTGTAAAAACATTCCACATATAAAAATCAGTTGCTTTGATAAAACTAGTCATTCTAGCTTTCCAAAACCAAAAATCAATATCTTTGAAAAGCGGTGGAATGGTAAAATCAAACCCTTCTAAAAACGTAGAGCACCCAAAATTAGCCATTGAAACTCTTGAGACGGTTAAGTCCTTTAAACAAGAGCCTAGCTCTGATACCAAATGAAATTCCGTAGCGGTACCTCCGCTGTGGCATTTCATGGTATCTCGAACACTAATTTTACGCACCGCCTCACGGCCCGGTCAACAACGGCTTGATCGCCACCACCGTCCACCGGCCATGTCGGGGTAAGAGCCAATGCTTCGCCACAGATCACACTGTGAGAACCCCCGATCATGGTTACGGTTAACTAGCTCTGATACCAAATGAAAGACGTGGCTATCACCCAAGAGGGGGGGTGAATTGGGTGGTTGATAAAACTTTTGGAAGTTTGAAAATCTTTTCGCAATTTACTGAAAGTAGTTTGTATGACAGTAATAATTTATAAAGCGATAATGAGTCATTCAAACTTATATCTTTGGAAATGTATGAGTTAAAGGAAGAGAATATGCAAACGGTGATTTATACTGGTTCGACCCAATCCTTGACCTACGTCCAGGTCCCCCAAGCTCCGCTTGAGATTTTCAATCCACTATCTTCTTGTAACTTGATTACACGATCTGTACTTGAAGTAATCCTCTCACTAGGATTCACCCCCTTACAAACGTAATCAATACACTTGATTGATCACACACTCGTACTCAAGTAATCCTCTTCCTAGATTCACTCCCTACAAGTTCGTAATCAATACAATGTGTTTCCCACTCAAGATCACCCAATCTTGAGTATCTCACGATAGAATGATAGGATGTTTACAATGACTCTTCTCTCTCGAAGTAGATGAATAAACACCGAAGTACAATACACATTATTTCACTCTCAATGATAAGCTATATAAGCATTGAGAACAGAGTAAATGTTATGAAAAAATGAGTATAATCATGTTGAAGATGTAAGCTTGTGTCTCGCGTTTTTGCTCTGTCTTGTCTATTTTTTGTAACTTCAAAGCTCTCGCATTTATGCTTTGTTGAAGCTTAATGACTTGTTGGAGTGCTTTGAATTCGTGGAGAATATAGTCATTGAGAATATGGTCATTGGGAATATAGCATTGAGATATAGTCATTGAGAAGAATTGTAGATTTGAATATTTGAATATTTGGCTCTTCAAGAATGTCTTCCATGATGTTCAGCTTTTGTTAGTGGGAGCCTTGTCATCTGCCTTGGTGAATGGTAGTGCTACTTTTCGATGAAACCATTATCTTGGGAGAAGAAGATATAATAAAATAATACAAGTGGCTCGTGGAGTTGCTTTATTTGACTTTAAAGCAAATTCAAATCTTCTCAAATCTGTAGTGCGATATTGAATATTTGAATACATTGAACAATATTACCGTTGAGCTTTCAACTTTGTTTCTTCAAGTTTGTTGTTCAATTCTACCTTCTTTGTTGTTTCGAAAATCAGCAACCTTCATCTTCAAGCTTATGACGATGATTTTGGTTTCTGCCAAGTTTGATGTAATCTCAAACTTTAATCATCTGAAATTTATACACAAATGATATAAATGATGTTAAGAAGTAGTATAAATCATTTGGGTAATCATCTGGATGTTTATCAGAAGAATCAGGATTTTCGAAACTCTGATTTTCTGAAGCTGAGATGAAAACTCGAGGTTTCATTTGCAAAACTCGAGGTTTGAGGTTGCAATATTCCAGATTGCTTTCTGTCTGACCAAAACTCGAGGTTTTGGTTCCAAACCTCGAGGTTTGAAGATACTCGAAGTTCGATGCTCTCGTTCGATGAAAACTCGAGGTTTCCATTGAAAACTCGAGGTTTTGACTTTGTTCAGCTTTCTTGAAATAATCGTCAACTTTCGGGGACCATATCTTCCTGGTATGAACTCCGTTTTGGTCCGTTTAACTCTTGATGGAAATCTATGTGAGTCTACTTTCATATGCCACAAATTTCAGCTCAATTGGATTTGTAGTTTGTGAGATACACTCAAAATATAGAAGCTTGGTTTGCTGTGTGGCGTGGATGTTTCTGTCAACTTCCACAATTTATAACTCCTTGATATGAACTCCTTTGGGCTTGGATTTTATATCAAAATGACGTATTGGGAGTGTAGTTTCATATGCCACTGGTTTCACCTCAATCCGATCTCTGGTTTAGAAGATATCATCAAATTACCAGACGTCGCCCATGCTGAACGTGAAACAGTGTGGAGCTGAAGAGCTGATAGCTGGAAACTCGAGGTTTTGACTGAAACCTCGAGGTTTGCTAGTCCAGAGACGCCAGAGATGCTGAAGACACTTGATAACTCGAGTTTTGATGGAAACCTCGAGGTTTCTCAGTCCAGTTCATCTAAACTCGAGTTTTGAGGTCCAAACCTTGAGGTTTGAGTTCCAAACTCGAGGTTTCTCATCCTGAACCTCATATTTGCTGACTTTAACTCTGAATTGAGCCATTCCAACTTCCGCTATCATAGAGACTTCCAGTATCACAAGAACTTGAATGTTGATATTCCTATTATATTGTGCAAGTTCTTTTGATAACATCTTTCTCTAGTCTCTTCTCTTCTTCTTGTTTATTCCCAAAGTCCTTTGATAACTTCTTGCTTTCTTGACATTCTGATATTCCAATTATATTGCAAGAGCTTCTTTCTTTCATCTCTTATCTCCTTCTTGATTATTCTCCTTAATTTAACTTGGAATAATCTACATTAAATATAGCGAGTTAGTCAATGTAAGAGATAAATATATTACTCAATATACTACTAAATCTTTTTGCTTTTAACAATGGCATCTATATAAGACATCATCAAAACTAATCATAACCAACACAACTTTCGTTGTGTCCTTAAGACAATATTGCTCCCTCAATACGGATGCCGAAGGTTTCTGAGCAATTGCCTCCTAGGATAGAGTGGATTATTCGTCTCCAGAAAGATGGCTCGTCTGTCCAAGCCCAAGCGAATCCAACGAGTCTGCTTTCGGAACGCACAAAATGTATATGCAGAATGTAGAGAAAGAGTATGCAGAAAAAAAAAACGTAATCTAATCTGTGACTAGGGCGCCCCATTTATAGATACTGAAAAAACACGATCAGACGGACTCGTATGTTGCTGCGAACTGGTGCATTGCGCATGACGCACGCGTAACGGAACGAACGAGGCGACCAAGCGTTGTTGTGGCCCCGGAACCGTGTGTCGTACGAACGTACGCACTGAAACGGAGCAAACGATCCGAACGGATCGCAAAACGCAGCCTCGGTTGGAAAACTCGGAGAGGCACAACAGTAATTATTTAAACGTTCGGAAATTCAAAAGATTAATTTAATAAAAAATTAATATTTTATTTCACACGCGTTCCTTCTTCCTTTTTCCTCTTCTTTTCCATCCTTCTTCTTATTCATAACCCATGAGATTTTCTCCTAAATTCTAACAATCCCCCACATGGATAAGAAGTAAGTCCATCATGATCAAATGCAAATGATAATGTATGCAAAGTGCAGTTCCTCTACGAGAAACAATCGCATCGAGAAAGGTAGGGTTACCTTTGAACCTTCTCTAGTAAAAACCTATCGGATATACCGGTCAATCAAAGTGACGCGTTGTCTTGAACTCGACTTTTTAGTGTATACCAAGACAATAGGAGTCACACGCTTGCTCCTCTAGCATCGTTGGTTCTCATGCTTTGTGTCCATTTTGGCCCCGGACACCGCCTCGTTCTCGAGTGTTCTAGAGAATCGGCCGTTTAAATTCTCATAGAAGCGGCCCGCACTTCACACTCACATAGGTGATTCCTTGTGATGTAAGTCAACATACATCATCTAAACACATCGATTAAGGAATCATTAAAAGCTTAGAAGCTTACCCTTATATATATGCACTTGTCTTGTCTAGGAATGAGTATGAGTTAAAACTCCACAAAGTGTTAACAGTCGATTAAGACTTAGTTGTCTCTTTGAACCTAGTTCGTGGGATCTCCACTCTCCTAGGTAGAGTTACCGCGATAATCAACAATGTATCGGCCTTAAACCCATTCCTTTGGACAATTTCCTAACTATCTTTCTAGGAATCCCTTTAGTTAATGGATCCGCTATATTCTCTTTTGATTTCACATAATCAATTGAGATGATTCCATTCGAAAGTAGTTGTCTAACGGTATCATGTCTACGACGAATATGTCTAGACTTGCTGTTGTACATGACATTCTTGGCTCTACCAATAGCTTCCTGACTATCACAGTGTATACACACTGCTGGTATTGGCTTTGGCCAACTAGGAATGTCTTCAAGAAAATTACGAAGCCATTCGGCTTCCTCACCAGCTTTATCTAACGCAATGAATTTTGCTTCCATAGTAGATCTTGCAATGCAAGTTTGCTTAGATGACTTCCAAGACACAGTACCCCCACTAAGGGTGAATACATATCCACTTGTGGATCTTGTGTCATTAGAGCTGGTTATCCAATTTGCATCACAATACCCTTCTAGTACTGCAGGGTACTTCTCATAATGCAAAGCAAAGTTTTGAGTTTGCTTTAAGTAACCCAAAACTCTTATCATAGCTCTCCAATGAGGCTCATTTGGATTACTTGTAAAGCGACTCAACATGCTTACTGCATAGGCAATATCAGGTCTAGTGCAGTTCATAACATACATAAGACTGCCTAGCACTTGAGCATATTCTTTTTGTTTAATAGCTTCGCCAGTATTTCTTAATAGTCGAAGACTAGTTTCTATAGGGGTCGACACAAGAGCTATGTTTAAACTCTTGAATTTCTCAAGAACTTTAGAAATATAGTGTGTTTGCGATAAAGCTAACCCTCCAGATGTTCTATGGATTTTAATTCCTAAAATAACATCTGCTAGACCCATATCTTTCATGTCAAACTTATTGGTAAGCAATCGTTTAGTAGCTTTAATCATTTGATTATTACTACCCGTTATCAACATGTCATCTACATAAAGACAAACTATGGCAAACTGTTTTCGTATTTCGAATGTAGACACACTTGTCACATTCGTTAATACTAAAGCCATTTGATAACATAACTTCATCGAATTTCGCATGCCATTGTTTTGGGGCTTGTTTAAGTCCATAAAGAGACTTAATTAATCGACAAACTTTCCGTTCTTGTCTTGAGACAACAAATCCCTCAAAGTTGTTCTAGATAAATTTCTTCCTCTAATTCACCATTCAAGAAGGTTTGTCTTTACATCCATTTGATGTAACTCCAAACCATTCAATGCTGCTAACGCGATTAACATCTGAATGGATGTAATTCTTGTAACAGGTGAATAGGTATCAAAGTAATCCAGCCCTTCACGTTGTCTGTAGCCTTTTACTACCAACCTAGCTTTGTACTTATCAATAGTGCCATCTCGCTTTCATCTTCTTTTTGAAGATCCACTTAGTTCCTAGAGGCTTATTGCCAGGAGGAAGGTCAACCAATTCCCAAGTGTGGTTTGACATAATGGATTCAACTTCACTATTGATAGCCTCTTCCCAGAATGGTGCTTCAGGAGAACCCATAGCTTCTCCATAAGTTCGAGGTTCATCTTCCAATAAATAAGTCATAAAATCAGGCCCAAAGGACGTTGAAGTCCTTTGCCTAGTACTTCGTCTAGGTTCCTCCTCTCTAAGATCATCATAAGTCACGATGCGGGATATCACGGTGTTGTTTTTAACATTATTTTTATTGTACGGAAATACGTTCTCAAAGAACCTAGCGTTCCTTGACTCAATAACCGTGTTCACATGGATATCTGATACATCAGACTTATAAACTAGAAAACGATATGCACTACTATTATGTGCATAGCCAATAAACACACAGTCTACTGTCTTAGGTCCAATTCTTAACCTTTTAGGTTTAGGAATCTCAACCTTTGCCAAGCACCCCACACTTTTAAATATTTCAAGGAAGGTTTCTTTCCTTTCCATATTTCATATGGTATGTTTTTTATCGTTTTATGAGGCACTCTATTGATTAGAAAGTTAGCCGTTAGAATGGCTTCCCCCACAAATTTTGTGGTAAACCGACTCAATTAATAATGCATTCATCATTTCTTTCAAAGTCCGATTTTTTCCTCTCGCCAGTCCCATTAGATCGGGAGCGTAAGAGCAACTTGTCAGTGTATAATACCGATTCTATACTGAGAATTCCTCGAAGAGCCATCATATTCTCCCCCAAAATCGCTCCTTACTACTTTAATTTTCTTGTTAAGTTGATTTTCAACTTCATTTTTATATTGTCTAAAAGCAATAATAGCCTCATCTTTACTATTAAGCTAATACACATAACAATATATACTACAATCTTCAATAAATGCAATAAAACATTTCTTATTACCCCTAGATGGTACAGATTTCATATCACATATATAGTATGTATTAAATCTAACAACTCATTTGATCTTTCAACAGAGGAAATGATGACTTAGAAAATTTTGATTCAATGCATACTTGACATTTATCATTATTTGAACAATCAACTTTAGGCAATAGATTTAAATGAATTAAACTTTTAATTGATTTATAATTAACATGTCCTAATCTTTGATGCCATAAATTAGAAGACTCAAGCATATAGATAGAAGCAATATTATTATTAATAGCACCATTATTGGTGACAGTAATTACATTAACTTTGAAAAGGCCCTCACTAAGATAACCTTTTCCAATATACAAATCATTCTTAGAAAGTATAAACTTATCAGAAATAAATACAAGCTTAAAACCATTCTTGTTTAAGAGGGATCCGAAAATTAAATTCTTGCGAATATCAGGCACATGAAGCACATCATTGAGAGTCACAACTTTTCCAGAAGTCATCTTCAAAACCACTTTCCCAAAACCTTCAACCTTTGAAGTAGAAGAATTTCCCATATATAGTTGTTCATCTTGCTTCGCAGGGGTGTAAGAAGAGAACATCCACTTGTTTGCACATACATGCCTGGTGGCACCAGTGTCCACCCACCACTCCTTGGTATTTCCAACCAAGTTACATTGCATTACAACTGCTGAAAGACTCATATTATCCATAATATCAGTGGTATTGTCAACCATATTGGCTTCAGTGTTCTTCTTCTTGAGATTCTTTGGCTTCTTGCAATCCTTGGCACGATGGCCAGGCTTCCCGCAATTATAGCACTTGCCTTTGAATTTCTGTCCTTTGCTAGGGCCTTTGCTATGGCCTTGTTTGAATGATCCCTCATTAGAGCGTTTTCGTTTCTTGGGCTTTGGACCATCTTCAACAATGTTGGCCTTTGAAACTATAGGATTGATGCCAAGTTTCTTTTCAGAAATCTTGTTGTCTTCTTCTATTCTCAATCTTACAATCAAATCTTCAAGTGACATCTCCTTATGCTTGTGCTTAAGGTAATTCTTGAAGTCCTTCCAAGATGGTGGCAATTTCTCAATAAATGCAAAGGCAACTTGGAAAGACTCGCTTAGAGACATCCCTTCAAATAAAGTGAATCTCATGCACGATCAATTGAAGTTCTTCAACTTGACTCACCAAAGATTTAGAATCAAGCATCTTGAAGTCCAAAAATCTGCCAACTATAAATTTCTTCAAGCCAAGATCTTCGGTTTTGTACTTCTTGTCTAGTGTAATACCCGATTTTAGTAAATCGAAAATTTTGAGATAAAGGAAATTAACGAATATTTTGATAAAGCAAAATCATGAGTTTAAAACTGTTATAGAAAATTGTTATAATTATAGAGTAAATTGTCAAAAAAGTTACGGGAAAATCGATGAACGAAATGACTAAAAATGATATAATGGTGATAAAAACAGTCTAAAACTATTATGATAAATACCGAAAGATCATGAAAAATTATGAGAAAAATATGGAAGTGTTATCCCTAATTATGAGAATTTAATAAATTATTTCAGAGGGAATAACATGAAGAAAAGTTTAAAAAGCATTTAAACCATAAAGTAACGATGGGGTAAACATTTTTAATATTTTACATAGGATATAAAATGACAATGTCGGTATAAAAGTTTGCAAGATAACAATATACTGTAAAATTGGTAAAGATAAATATATGAAGAAACCTGATCCTAAAAAGATCACTAAACGAAGAAATTAGGTCGATTAAGCCTTAACGAAGGCAGGGGTAAAACGAGAATTTTTGGTAAAAAATATTATATTTTTAAAAAATGGAAAAAATTATGGAAAAATAATTTAAACTGAATTTTTAAAAGAGGGGGCCGAAATTCTAAGTATTTTTAATTAAAAAGAATTGTTTAAATAATTAAAATGGTAATTAGAATAAAATAATAATATTATGCGGTGAGTCGCCTTATAGGCGAGACAGGGGGACAAGTTAGAAATAAATTCTACAGGTAAACCGAGGTAAAAGTATTTTCAGACTGATCAAATTAAGAACAAGTGAAATTTTACACGAAGAAAGAATTTACCGTGCGTTGTTTCCACAACCGAAAACCCCGATTTCAAATAAGACGAAAAGTTGATCGATAGAGTAGAGTCGATAGGCAAAGTGAGAACCTATAGAAACAATTGTGTCTTTTTAAACACGAGATTAAGTTAGGCAACAACCGGACGTTTTACGATTCGGTGAATTGTTGTCCGAAAGTTGGTTCTATCGGAAGCGATTTAAAAACCGGACGCGTTTGTCCGAATATCTTCCGACGCACCGGAGAATACCTGGATATGATCAAAAGAGGATCCAAATTGATAATATGAAAGAGGATGAAAAGACCTTCAAAGTTACACGCTCGCATTTTTGAGTTTACGAAATCGCGAAAACGGACACCGATCGGGTAGCTTTATCGGACCGGAGGCCATAAAGCAAGATGACAACTCATTCTTTGACTTTTTGGGCCAAAGAGGTCGGCACCTATGGATGGAGGGCCAAGATTGCTCCTCCCAAAACCCTAGATCTAACGGTTCAAAAACAAAGCGAAAAATTCCCTTTACGTCCCGAATTTTTTCTATAAATAGCACCCTTCCCTTCTTCATTTCTCACACCATTCTTCTCTCTTCCTTGGCCGAAATTCTAGAGAGAGAAGCTCTGCAAAAATTATACCTAGCTCCGAGTAAGTTCTTCTGTCCTTAGCTTTTAGTTTTCGTAGTTCTTTCGGTAGTTATAGTAGAACTGTTGTTTTGATCTAGGAAGTTTCGAAATTTATTCCTATACTTGTTTTTAAGCCTCATTGCATTGAAAGATGCCTGACGAGGTAAAAACATAGTGGGGATAATTTTGAAATGGAATAAGGTCAAAGTAACGAAGTTACGCGAAATTCCGCCAAATAGGGGTAGGGGCAAAATAGTAATTTTCGCCCAAATGGCCTGTTATGATGCCAAATGTTGATAAACGTTGTCCTTATAGGATATCTGAGCTAATCGAGCCGCTTTGTTGTGCCGCCGTCATATACCGCTTTTTTTTCCCGCCGTCGAATTTCACGTTTTTAAAGTAAAAGTTCCGTTGTACCGCCAAAAAGGTACGTTCGCGTACTGTAACACTAGCTCTAATGTTTATTATATGATTGTTGTGTAGTAGTGTACGAGGTTATGCTATATACACGGTATGTTACATACGAGGTTATGTCACATACGAGGTTATTAATGTTGTATCATACGAGGTTATGTTACATACGTGGTTATTATCTTGTATACGTGGTTATGTGTTTTTAATCATACATCTGTTGTGGAATGTTGTATTGATTGCTTTGTCGTGTATATGTAGTCGTATTTAAGCATGAGGTTAACCGTTACTGAGATCCAAATTGTAATTGGATCTCGGCTCTTATCATAGCATCGGAGTTCGGGAGAACCGAGAACCGAGGAGAAAGGCGAGCGGCCGCACGAGACCCGGCGAAGACTTTCTTCGGGTGTTATTCATTTTGAAAACTCTTGGTCAATGTACCGTTTTTACGTAAATCAGCCGGACTTACGGCATTTATAAATATATGTATCAGTTACTCAATCGCTCCAATGCTCTACTCTGATGAAAAAAAAAATTTACTGCTTTTGAAAATGGGATGTTACACTTTGGTATCAGAGCTGGTTAATTTAACCATGATCGGGGGTTCTCACAGTGTGATCTGTGACGAAGCATTGGCTCTTACCCCGACATGGCCAAGCTTCCCTCAGAGGAGATGGTTGCATGCGCAGTGATGCGGTGTGTAAAACTAGCGGCTGAGGTATCTTTTGTCGTCACGGCGTGGTTGCGCCACGGAGACACTTTGGTATCAGAGCAGTAGTCCTGGCATTGATATGACTATGTTATTACGGACAATTTGGTAGGACAGTTAAGGCTAGTCTATGTGGGTGTGGCCAATCAGTCGCCATAGAGTTGGTGAGGTCCCCATGATAGACACTTATCCGGCCATTACATTCGGTTAACGGAGTTATGTTCAAATTAGCCTTTTTCAAAAACTTTGAGCACTTTTTGGAAAATGAGTGCGATATAGCCCTAAGTCGGTGTACTAGTCTGCGCACCGGTATACCATCCTAAACCAGTGTACCACCCTCGTCGGTGCACCACTCGTGGTATCGCTCTTATAATCGTCGGTTATGCGGGCGGTGATTCCATCCTAACCGGAGCTTAGCTGTGGAGCTGGGCCACGCCGGATGAAACTCTGATAAGTACATGCAGTATTTGACTCATGTAGAGGAACTCTCGATACGAAATTCCGTACTCTGTGAAACCTTGAGTGAGGGAAAATCGTACGAGTGTCCGTTCGTAGTATTAGTGTGTTAAAGTCTGCGATAAGACTAATTAATGTCTTTTTGAATCTAACGTTCTCCCTAACGAAGGTAAAAGAACAAGACATGGCAAATTTAAGAGGAGCCGGAGCTCCCGGAGGCCGAGGCGAGAGGTAGAGGTAGAGCGGAGACATGACCAAGAATACCAATGCACGAACCCGAACGACAAGAACCACAGAACGAACAAAATGAGTTGCAAGACATGCGGATAATGCTGCAAGAGCAAAGGGCTCTTATTGATGAACTCCTTGTGGAAAGACAAGAGAGACAAGGCGAAGGTGACCGAGCCAATGAGGAACGACGGAAATGCGAGGAAGAAGATGAAACCGAACCTAATGATGAACGTGAAACGAGGAGTCGATAGATCTCGACACCCCCGACCTAATAGGGAAATAGCGGTGCTACCTCGACCCAACAGAGTGGTTGAGACCACGCAAAGCAATGGGTCACCCACTTACGCAAGCTCAAACCTCCAGTTTTTCGTGGTAAGCTCGATTCGGCGAAGACGGCTTATGAGACTGGACAAGATCTTCGAAGTGATGGATTGTCCGGAAAACCGAAAAGCCCAACTTGCGGTCTATAAGCTGGAAGGGGATGCGGACCGATGGTGGAAAAGCATTGCGGTAACATTGCAAATCCATTATTGTCCGTGACTTGGGAGAAATTTACGGAGAAGTTCAACGAACAATATTTTCCTCCTTCGGTACAAGTTATCAAGGAGTCGAAATTCCTCCATATTCGACAAAGTCACGAGGAGTCATTCGATGACTACTTCGCCGGTTTACCAATCTGTCTCGATATTCTTCATATCTCGAAACGTAACGTTGACGAGAGCTGGAAGGCAAGCGGGATGGTAGACGGGCTAAAGTACGAAATAAGGGAAAAGCTGGTATCCCAACAGGTTCCCGGACTGATCCAAGCGGTGGAGTCATGCGGGTTGATCGAACGTAACATAACGGAACTACGCACATCAAAATCGACAACCGCAGCGGTGCAAGTCGTGACGGGTTGAGCCGCGGAAGTTCCTCGCGAAGAGGCGGCACCATGGAATAATCCTCGAGGGGAGGCAAGATGCCATACCGATCCGAGCAAACGGAACAACCCGGGAATGCACGGACCCCGACCATGTCCAAAATGCAAAACGAACCACCCGGGAACCAACGTGCGGGGAGCGGATATGCTACAAGTGTCGAAGCCGGGCACTTATACACGAACCGTCCTCGAAAGGACTACGGGGATAAGGCCACAAAACCTAGGCCGGGTTTTCGCTTTGACAACTAACGAGGCCGAATAATCTCCGAGAGGATCCGCATAACTATCTCTTGATAGGAACCTACCTTAGGTGTTGTACGACACGGGTACTAATCACTCGTTATATCGATGAATATGCAAATCATTTTGGGATGCATACATATATGTATTACCTTACGATCGCAATAGTAGCTACACCATTGGGTGTGAACTAGTTTGCTTATGTAATCATGTCTCGAATTCCAAATCGAATATATATCTCGTTCAAAAACTCGTTCACAAACATCGACGACATTCTCGAAATTCACTATGACATTAATACCTAGCATAGGATCAACATCTAAAACGCCGTATCAAATTATACCGAACAAAGTACAAGAGTTGTGACTTTGTATCAACCATCGCAGGGATGGACAAAATGACTATCATGAACACATACCCACTTCCCATGATCTACGATTTACTCAGTTATGTAATTCCTACGTTTTGTCAAGGGTTGACGTATGCTCGGAACACCACTTTAGCTATACATCAAGGAATAGCAATCTTCTGAAGATAGTAACATAGATATTTAGTTTCTGGATCTAGCGGGATAGTACCGCAGATTCATACCGAAATTTTCTCATAACCATTGATAAAACTTAAAGAGTAAAACTTAAATCATTGCGTAGAACACAGATCGAGACGAGCTTGCATAGGCGAGAACGAAGTTGGTCATAGCACCAAGAGTTGGTTGTCCTGGATCCAAGTAGATGGTCGTGGTGCCATTAGGTATGGGTCGGGATATGTCTTGTTTGCGGCGGGACAGCGTGATGACTTACGCCTCTCGCCTATTGAAGCCTCTCAAGTTAAACTAATCGATGTAAGACCTAGAGTTACCGAGTATCGCATAGAACTGCATCGCTAACACAAGTGGTTGAAGTACCTTTTGAGTTGAAAGAAACTCGGGAAAGGACAATAAGTCCCGTGTTTTAATGAAAACTACACTACCGAGTACACGGGGTGAACGAAATCGTTAAGATACATGTATAGTAAGGAATTCCCTATGGTTTGATAAATAGTTATCTTACTTGTCGCAAAAATTTTAGTTTCCAATGCATGTTTCTTAGTTACTACTATCAGACCACGATCGTGTCATTGAGTAGGAGGTATCTTATGTTGACATGGTGTATGGGCGTCATGGAAACATTTAAGGTATCTTGTGTTACCATGGTGTATGGGCGTCATGGAGACATTTTGATATCTGGTGTTGACCGGGGTATATGGGTACCACGGAAAATACTATATATCAAAGTACGACATGACAAGATCGTTACGGTCAAACCAGAGCGAATTCTCGTTCGTCAAGCGGAGCGGCCGACATATAGAGAAAAGTTCCTGGAGCGAATAGTCCGAAGTTTAGATAAACGAGTCTAAGTTGTTATAGAGCAAATTTCGAGGACGAAATTTTATTTAACGGGGAGAAATGTAATACCCGATTTTAGTAAATGCGAAAATTTTGAGATAAAGGAAATTAACGAATATTTTGATAAAGCAAAATCATGAGTTTAAAACTGTTATAGAAAATTGTTATAATTATAGAGTAAATTGTCAAAAAAGTTACGGGAAAATCGATGAACAGAATGACTAAAAATGATATAATGGTGATAAAAACAATCTAAAACTATTATGATAAATACGAAAGATCATGAAAAATTATGAGAAAAATATGGAAGTGTTATCCCTAATTATGAGAATTTAATAAATTATTTCGGAGGGAATAACATGAAGAAAAGTTTAAAAAGCATTTCGACCATAAAGTAACTTTGATGGGGTAAACATTTTTAATATTTTACATAGGATATAAAATGACAATGTCGGTATAAAAGTTTGCAAGATAACAATATACTGTAAAATTGGTAAAGATAAATATATGAAGAAACCTGATCCTAAAAAGATCACTAAACGAAGAAATTAGGTCGATTAAGCCTTAACGGCGAGGGGTAAAACGAGAATTTTTGGTAAAAAATATTATATTTTTAAAAAATGGAAAAAATTATGGAAAAATAATTTAAACTGAATTTTTAAAAGAGGGGGCCGAAATTCTAAGTATTTTTAATTAAAAAGAATTGTTTAAATAATTAAAATGGTAATTAGAATAAAATAATAATATTATGCGGTGAGTCAGCTTATAGGCAGACCGGGGGACAAGTTAGAAATAAATTCTACAGGTAAACCAGAGGTAAAAGTATTTTCAGACTGATCAAATTAAGAACAAGTGAAATTTTACACGAAGAAAGAATTTACCAGGCGTTGTTTCCACAACCGAAAACCCGATTTCAAATAAGACGAAAAGTTGATCGGATAGAGTAGAGTCGATAGGCAAAGTGAGAACCTATAGAAACAATTGCGTCTTTTTAAACACGAGATTAAGTTAGGCAACAACCGGACGTTTTACGATTCGGTGAATTGTTGTCCGAAAGTTGGTTCTATCGGAAGCGATTTAAAGTAACCGGACGCGTTTGTCCGAATATCTTCCGACGCACCGGAGAATACCTGGATATGATCAAAAAGAGGATCCAAATTGATAATATGAAAGAGGATGAAAAGACCTTCAAAGTTACACGCTCGCATTTTTGAGTTTCGCGAAATCGCGCGAAACGGACATCGTCGGTAGCTTTATCGGACCGGAGGCCATAAAGCAAGATGACAACTCATTCTTTGACTTTTTGGGCCAAAGAGGTCGGCACCTATGGATGGAGGGCCAAGATTGCTCCTCCCAAAACCCTAGATCTAACGGTTCAAAAACAAAGCAGAAAATTCCCTTTACGTCCTGAATTTTTTCTATAAATAGCACCCTTCCCTTCTTCATTTCTCACACCATTCTTCTCTCTTCCTTGGCCGAAATTCTAGAGAGAGAAGCTCTGCAAAAATTATACCTAGCTCCGAGTAAGTTCTTCTGTCCTTAGCTTTTAGTTTTCGTAGTTCTTTCGGTAGTTATAGTAGAACTGTTGTTTTGATCTAGGAAGTTTCGAATTTATTCCTATACTTGTTTTTAAGCCTCATTGCATTGAAAGATGCCTGACGAGGTAAAAACATAGTGGGGATAATTTTGAAATGGAATAAGGTCAAAGTAACGAAGTTACGCGAAATTCCGCCAAATAGGGGTACCGGGGGCAAAATAGTAATTTTCGCCCAAATGGCCTGTTATGATGCCAAATGTTGATAAACGTTGTCCTTATAGGATATCGAGCTAATCGAGCCGCTGTTGTGCCGCCGTCATACCGCATTTTTTTTCCCGCCGTCGAATTTCACGTTTTTCCGTAAAAGTTCCGTTGTACCGCCAAAAGGTACGTTCGCGTCTTTGTAACACTAGCTCTAATGTTTATTATATGATTGTTGTGTAGTAGTGTACGAGGTTATGCTATATACACGGTATGTTACATACGAGGTTATGTCACATACGAGGTTATTAATGTTGTATCATACGAGGTTATGTTACATACGTGGTTATTATCTTGTATACGTGGTTATGTGTTTTTAATCATACATCTGTTGTGGAATGTTGTATTGATTGCTTTGTCGTGTATATGTAGTCATATTTAAGCATGAGGTTAACCGTTACGAGATCCAAATTGTAATTGGATCTCGGCTCTTATCATAGCATCGGAGTTCGGGAGAACCGAGAACCGAGGAGAAAGGCGAGCGAGCCGCACGAGACCCGTGAAGACTTTCTTCGGGTGTTATTCATTTTGAAAACTCTTGGTCAATGTACCGTTTCTGTAAATCAGCCAGACTTACGGCATTCATAAATATATGTATCAGTTACTCAATCGCTCCAATGCTCTACTCTGATGAAAAAAAAAATTTACTGCTTTTGAAAATGGGATGTTACATCTAGACTCTCCCATAATGCTTTGGTTGTATCCAAAGCACTATATACAGTATACAATGTATTGTCTAGACCATTGAGAATGTAGTTTCTACAAAGGAAACCGAATGCTTCCAAGCATCTATCGCAAAGAACCTTTTCCTTGTCGTAGGTTGTCCTTCTTCCAATTTTGGAGCATCTTCGAGAGAAAGCTGTGCCAAGTTCAATGTGGTTAAATAGAAAAACATTTTCTGTTGCCATCTTTTAAAATTATTTCCATTGAACTTTTCTGGTTTTTCACCATGCATTGGAACAGGACCACTCGGGTTAATCAGATTGGTACTTGTACTTGTCATTTCTGTTGTTAAAAACAGAAACTCTGATTAATCACATAGATTAATCCACAAACAATATAATAATAATATTCACACAAAAACTAAACACAAATTCAATTTAATATTACTACCAACGTATGAAATCAACAATGATATAAATTACTATAAACTGATTTCATGGCCTAAAACATATATACACTTATATATTTAATTGTAGAAATAAATATTCAAAATAACAGATTCGAAGGAATAGTTTCCTAAAAATATGCCAAGGATATTGGAATATTTAAACTATTTGCATGTATTGCATATATACACTTATATATTTTATTGTAGAAATAAATATTCAAAATAACATATTCAAAGGAATAGTTTCCTAAAAATATGCCAAGGATATTGGAATATTTAAACTATTTGCATATATCAATCATATATATCGCAATCCACAAATATTGAAATAAATAAATATTCAGATTCAAAAATTTATATCAATCATATAAATCGCAATCCATACATATTGAAATAAATAAATATTCAGTTTCAAAAATTTATATCAATCATATATATCGCAATCCATACATATTGAAATAAATAAATATTCAGATTCAAAAATATTATATATATATATATATATTTATTTATTTATTTATATATAAACAAGTTTAATTGCCATAGACATTCGGTTAAATTCCGTTAGAAATTGTAATTTTAGAATCTTTAATTTTTCCAAATCAAAACTAAAATCTTAAAATTGAACACAAATAGTATTAATAATTGTTTGGCTTCCGGATATCTCTATTTAATTCAAATCTCAAAAGTATATATCGCATATATCAAATCACAGATTCATCTTTACCAAATATTGTCTTAAGATTGTTATTTCCAAAGTATTGAGTATGTAGAGATTGAATAATAGTATAAGAAGAATCTATATTAAATAAATAGCACATACAGAGAGCATACAACAAGTCTGTATAATATGAAAAGGCTATAAATGAACTCACAAGACTATAGAATATGATATGAATAATGTAGAAATCCGGGCCCAACTTTCGTTGTGTCCTTAAGACAATATTGCTCCTCAATACGGATGCCGAAGGTTTCGAGCAATTGCCTCCCGGGATAGAGCGGATTATTCGTCTCCGAGAAAGATGGCTCTGTCAATGTCAAGCCCAAGCGAATCCAATGAGTCTTCTTTCGGAACGCACAAAATGTATATGCGAATGTAGAGAAAGAGTATGCAGAAAAAAACGTAATCTAATGTGACTAGGGCGCCCCATTTATAGATACGAAAAAAACACGATCGACGGACTCGTATGTTGCTTTGCGAACCGTGCATTGTGCGGTGACGGACGCACCCGAACGGAACGAACGGGCGACTGCGTACGTTTACGGCGAACTGGTGTGTCGTACGAACAGACGCACCAGAACGGAGCAAACGATCCGAACGGATCGCAAAACGCAGCTACTGGTTGGAAAACTCGGAGAGGCACAACGGAATTATTTAAACGTTCGGAAATTCAAAAGATTAATTTAATAAAAAATTAATATTTTATTTCACACGCGTTCCTTCTTCCTTTTTCCTCTTCTTTTCCATCCTTCTTCTTATTCATAACCCATGAGATTCTCTCCTAAATTCTAACAATTAGGGCCGGCTCTTCGACCGTCATTCACACTTCATCTTTGGAACTCGATTTGGAAAATAAAAGTGATCCCGCGGGTACAACAATTCATATGGCGGCTTTTGAGTAAGGCGTTGCCACCAAGTTCGCACTTGTTTCGGCGAAAGAGGTCCCAAGATAACCAATGTCCAAAGTATGTGCGGATGCCGAGGAAACTATCGAGCATGTATTCTTCCATTGCCCTTGGACGCGATGCATTTGGTTTGGCTGCTCGCTCGGAGCTAGAGTTGATGTCTCCATCATATCCAACTTCAATGCCTGGTGGATATTGACGACAGGTACCCCCATGCTGAGTAAGCATGATCTTTCTTTGATTTGTTGGCTTCGTAGTTTATCCGGAAGGCTAGAAATGAAATGACTTTTGACCATAGGCGGCCAAACCCGAGTATTGTGATTGAATTGGCTCGGAGAAGTAATTTTGATTTTTGGGCTAACTGTGCTAAAGGGACTCGGGAACCTTCCTTGTCGAGGGGCTGTGATAGTCCTGACACTATTTGGTTTCCCCCAGCACGAGACAACCTTAAAATTAATTGTGATGAAGCCTTTTCTTCCTCTGAGAAAGATGTTGCTATTGGGGTTATTTGTCGCGATTTTGCCGGCTCCTTTAGATGGGGGTTTGTGGATAAAGTCAAATCTATTTCGCTTTATGATCAAGCCTTAGCCCTAAAGAGGCCCCGCTTCTAGCTTTGGATATGGGTCATGATATGGTGATTTTTGAGTCGGATTGCCTCTCTCTCGCCTTGTGTTAAGGCCAAGTTACCAGATTTGTATGATTGGAGGTGTAGGAGTATTATCCATGATGTTATTAGTCTTTTGTCTTCGAAGGTTGGGTTCTCGTGTCCTTTTCCCCGAGAGAGGCAACCGTCTTTGCAGATCTCCTTAGGTGATGCTTATAAAGGGTGTGCCTTGTTGGGTGGGTCTCGCAACCAACACCCGCTTTGTTATCTCTTCTAACTCGGAGGCTCGGAAGACTTTTCTTTGGTGTTGATAATCCTTCGCATACCGCTTCTTCATCGAATGGTGGCTAGCCGGTTTTTCTTTCCTAGTTTACTTTTTGTTTTTGGAATTTTCTTTTGGTTGTATTTGTTTGTTGTCAGTTGTATTTGTTTTGCTTATGTTGTAGTTGTTTGTCCTTGTTTTGTCTTTTTGCTTTTCAGGCTATTGTTTATTAGTGTCCTATTTGTAACTGTCTTGATGTGTTATGAATAGAACTTCCTTTGACCAAAAAAAAAAGTGAAGCATTCATGGTCCCAAAAACACACACACACACACACATATATATATATATCTCTGTGTGTGTGAAGCATTTTAGTAAGTATTAATAATTAATTGTTTGTTTTTTTTGTTGCCCATCCAGTACAGAGCTTCGCTTTAACGAATCTAGATCCGACCCAGGTTGCACACCTGACTATGGTGGGTGAGTCTCTTAGCGGGTAATTGTTTGTTTTTAATGAGAGGGATGTGATTTTTTTGACATACTCTTATTGTAATTTTAAATAGAAAGATGTTAATTATTCATATACTTTCATATTATTACTCTAATCCTTAATATAAGGCATATTTAAAGAATTAGTTTTAGCTTTAAATATTTATCATATTTATCAATATTTTCTTAATTTACTCATATTCATGATCTCTAAACAATAATTAAGAAGAATAAAGAATGAGAGAATTAAGAAAGATGATTAGGGTGTTTTAGAAAATATATGTCATATTAACTGACTTCCTTATTTTAATTAAATTAGATAAATATGTCTTATATAAAGGACTAGAGACGAAGGGAGTAGCAAATAATTATGACGTGATTATATTTAAGAGGTTTATTTGTTGAACAATGTGATAAAATGGAATATAAATATTTTAATAATTGAAAAAATAATTCTGATATTTTAAATAATCACTAGAAAAATAAAATAATTGATATACTCACTCTTATTCTAATTATAAGATGTACTTAATTAATTGATTGTGATTAAGAAAATTAGTTAAATTGATTATCTGTTGTGAAAAGTCTAAGTATGTTACACCTTACGAGGGATTAACTCCTTCTCCTAGGCCCAACTCATGTTGATAATATATTCTTTTGATCCTATTTATAAGTTACTTCTAACATATTTTATTGGATCTAAGAAAACCCTTAAATCTATTTAACAACTTGTCAAATTTATCCTATTTTGTATACATCCAACTTAAAGTATAAAGTTTTTTTTTTGCCCAAAACTTAAAGTATAAAGTTCACACAATAATAAAGTGAATGGTAAAGTTATACATTTATGTGAAAAAAATTAATAATGTCATTTAGAAATAAGAAAAAAAAACGGGAAAATGATAAATAAATACTATATGAATTTGTAAAATTCCCAAAAATCCTCCGAATTTGTAAAAAGATCGAGAGATGCACCCAGGGGCCATGAGGGATATACAAATTCGGATGAAATTACCCCTTTGCCCTTAGTTTTAAATAAATGAAAAAAAATTATTTGTCTCGTCGATCAGAATGTTGGACGACTTTATGTCTTGGTGAATCACCGGTGGATTCGAGGAGTGAAGCGCCAGCACAACTTTTGCCACCTGCAGAGCGAACCGAACCCTCCGGCTCCAACCCGGCGATCTGGTGTTGGAGTGCAGGGCATCATAGAGAGAACCGTTGAGCATATACTCAACGACAATAACTTGATTCCCGCTGGAGTCATTGCAAAATCCAATGAGGTTGACGAAGCGGCGAGGATTTTGAACCCAAGAGAGAATCTCGATCTCGTTCTCGGCAGGGCTGTACAATTAGCACAGCCGGTACAGTTTGCGGTGTGGTTGCGGAGGCTAGTGACCTGAGGCTTGGAGAAATTTATTCTTTTGACGGCGGCGATAAGCTTGCCGTCGTCGAGGGCAGCTTTGTAGACACTACCATGGCTGCCTTTGCCCAGGAAGCTGTCAGTGGAGAAGCCGCCGGTGGCTGCGAGGAGCTCCAAGAACTGAAACTCCCTGATCACAACGAGCTTATGCTTGTGATGATTTCTTCTCTTGGTTCTGTTGGAACTCCTCTTCTTGAGGTCCCAGTAGTGGGAATCACAGGTGGCGACTGTGGATTCAGCATTGCAGGAGAGGAAGCCCATGATTATTGAATGTGGGGCGGCAGGTTCGTGTGATAAAAAAGGGAAGGGAAAGGTGATGGTGTTTTTATTTTTTTATTTATTTATTTAAAACTAAGGGTAAAAGGGTAATTTCACCCGAATTTGCATATCCCTCATGCGGTCCTTGGTACCTCTCTCAATTTTTTTACAAATTTACGAGGGTTTTGTAAATTTATATGGTATTTATTTGTCATTTTCTAAAAAAAAAAACTCTATTTTATAAATAGAATCAAAATATAAAAAAAAAAGTATCAAATGAATGATATGAAAAAGATTGAGATAAGAAGAAAACAAACCCCAACAAAATCTTACTCTTCCGGTTCTATTTATAGGTTGAGAAAAAAAAAACGGTCCTATTTATAGAGCAAAGAAAAAAAAATTCACATGAATGTACAATTTTATGTACCATTCATTTATTATAATACTGACTTTATTCTTATGTGAGCATGTGACCCAATGTATATTAAGTAGGGATAAAATTATAAAGTTATTGAATTTTATGGCAGAGTTAATGCGGTTTAAGATTTTTATTGATCTATATAAAATATGTTGGAATTGCCTCATGAATAAGACCAGATGGGTATTATTTAAGAGTGGAGGAGGGAACATACAATTAATATTAAAAAAAGGCATAAGAATGAGTTGAAGGAGGTGGGAAGTAGAGTGAATGGAAAAAGAGAAGGGAAAAGAGAGGAAGAAGGAGAGAAAAGGAGTAAGCAAAGACAGGAATTAAAAGGTAATGATGAGACCACCAAGCACCTAGATCAACCGGTTGGGGTTGTTTTAAACAACTGAAGGTGCCAGTTCGAGCTCTTAACGCGAGAAGTCTTTGGTGGTAGAGCTTTCCGCTTTTGTGGTCCAACCATTCGATCTGGATTAGTCGGACCGATAAATCCTCCGAGTTAAAAGAGGTAGGTCTGGGATACTGTAAGATATGCAAAAAAAAAAAAGGTAATGATGAGTAAAAGGTGAAGATTGAATAAAACATGATTATTGTGTTGTGTCCCATTTGGGATATGAAAGGAATCCAAAAAACAAATCAAATGTAATTGAAATGCACCATAACAACAACATGCATTTCAATTACCAAGCCTCGCAAATTAATAATAATAATTTGGAGGGCAAAGCTCCATTATCACACCACCCTATGTTTGCACCAAAAGTCAAAAAGGGCAACACCACAAGTTGCTCCAAAGACCAAATTCATTAAAAAGAGACCCAATGATGCCTACAAAACAGGCTCGTTAGTCTATGCCTTTGTCTTTTTCTCACCCTTGACTTAAAGAGAAAATTTATTTCAGGTAAAAAATGTTAAAAAAGTCTTGAGAAAATTTTAAATGTAAAAAAGGTCTTGTTAACAACTTCTTATATGGGATTAAAAAAGTTCATCTGTAGGTTTAACAACTCTATATGTGAGATTAACAACTCTTTAGGACTTTTTTGATATTTAAATTTCTTTTGGGACTTTTTTGACTTTTTTTTTTGGGTCTCTTGAAAGGAATTTTCCTATGTGTATCACCCACCCATTTTTCCCTATTACTTGTGATCCTCCCTATCATCAATATATATAAAATACTCCCTCCGATCCTAATTACAAGACATAGTTGACTTTTTTGGAGAAATTAAGGAAGCTAATTAAATTACTTTAGAGTATTTTTATTTTTTTCTTCAAAGTAATTAGTTTGACTAATAAACTAATGTATAATCTAAAATTACACAACATATAAAATGATTAAGTAACTTATTTAGCTTCCTTAATCTCTCCAAACAAAGTCAACTATATCTTATAATTAGGACCGGAGGTAGTAAAAGCATAAGAAGGAGTTGAATTTAAATAATCCATTTCCTCTTATCCTTATTAGAAGGCACCAACTAACAATTTTCATAAACTAATAAAGACAATTAAAGTCATTAAATTTATCCTAAAATTTAAGTAATTTTTAATATTACCCCTACTAATATCAAAATATTTTGAGCACAAATTCTTATAAATCATGAAAACATTGCAAGTATAACATTCTTGTTTTTTTTTTTTTTTTGCTAATGACAAGTACTTCATTAATAAATCAATCCAAAAACAACCATATTGGACCTTCAAGATGAAAGGAAAATGAACAAAGAAGCAACAGTATTGCATTATAATGCATTGATAATTAATCATCCGTGCTCTAAATTGACCACAACAACTCTAGTATCCTCCTTAAGGGTATGTTTGGTTTGAGGGAAGGGGGTAGAAAGAAGTAAATTGACCAAATTGCCATTCATGAGAAGAATATTCCTTTTTGTTGAGAGTATATTTTTGAAATATTGAAAAGTTTCCATGGGCAATTTAGTAAAGAGAGGGGTAAGAAATTTCTCTCTCCCCTCCCACTCTCTTCCTCTCCCTCAAACCAAACATGCCCTAAGCATTGATAATTAATCATCCGTGGTCAAAATTTCTCTTATGTACTTACCTCGTAAATCGTAAAAGCTATTAGGCATGTTTGACATGACTTATGAGAGGAGCTTATGAGTTTATTTACTATTTCAATTGGGCTTATGAGTTTTTCTTCTTCTTTTTTCGTTTGAATGAAAACGGTGGCGAAGCGAACTTATGACTTATGGGGAAGAGTTTATGGGCTTATTTGAAAAACTCCATTTCCTGGCTTATGGGAGGAGCTTATAATTTTTTTCTCTTATAATTATATCAAAAGTCACTTATTCATAAGTAATTCCAAACAAGTTTATTTCACAAAAGCTACTTATCAACCAACAATCCAAATATAAATCACCTTTCACAATCTGACTTTTATCTAATCGAATTTTTCCATAAATCTGATTGCCCACTGATATCCCAAACAAGCCTATTATTTTTTTTGGTCAAAAAACAAGCCTATTATTCAACAACTAATACAAACACACACTTAAGGGTAGTCTTCTGGAGTTTGTCTAAAGGACTTGAAACTTCTTAAGTTTGGGCCTTTTCTCATGGGCTTTTCTATGAAAGTAAAATGTTTTCAAATCCTACTCAAAAAGAGATGGAAAAAAAAGTCTTGAGGCTATCCTTAGAGAGATTAAACTCATCTTACTTAGTTAGTGGAGGCTCTCTATAAAAGATCCTTGGTTGATGTGTTTACATGTGAAGAATGCTAAGTCTTCACTAAAGAAGGCGATTAACATAGGTTCTCATGTGTAATTCCAAGAGTTTGGGGTTTGGTGTTTTCTTCTTAACATGCATCGTTTTTTTTTTTTTTGTTGGTATAACTGCCATTTCTTAACATGGATCATGAGCTTAGGTTGCGCTCAGGCCCAATAATACAGAAGCCCAATTCCTTGATCTCTTTGTTTCACCATACGACGTCGTTGCCTGCTTCTTTTTCTTGGTTGTCGTTACCTCACTTTGAAATTTGAATCCTCAAGGTCAAAGCTTCTTTACTCTCCCATCCGTCGGCCGTCGCCTTTGTGACAGCACCTGCCGTCGGGCCAAGTGCCGTCGAAGCTTGCTTCAAAACTGGTCCGAAGTGCTCAAGCTCCGCTGCAAGTTGTTCTCACCGTCCTTCGAAGCTCTGAAGAAGGGGCTTTCTTACCAGCATGCTCAATCGAGGAGGGGAAAGAGTACTGCAAATTCGGAGAATGATGTGACTTTGAAGAAGGACCTGATTGAGAGCGAGGGGTGAGTTTGGTGGGGCTTTGAAGATATATTCATGTCTGCTGATAGGTAATTTTGGTCCTGTTAAATTTGTTGCAATGGAGTGTAGTTAATTTTTCTATTTTATTGATTATAACATGAAAAAATATCTTGGATTTTACTGATTGATTAGGGTTGTTTGGTACAAATGACAGAATTTGGTTTCTGCATGTTTTGAAAATTTTTCTTGGATTTGTTACTATTGCCAGGATTTGGTCTCTGCTGATTGCTAATTGCTAATGGCTCTTGTTATGCTATAATTGTTCAGTTTGAGTTTGGATTCTGAATTTTTCTGTTGATTGAACTGAATAATCTGCCAACTAGATGTTTGCTTAATGCCATGATTTAGGTGGTTAATATGCATCAAGTCATGTGTTATTTATACTAATATTACTTAATGGGTGATGCAGATTTGTTAGCAATTGGCATAAAAGTTGGGGAGGCTTGCTCACTTAATGGAATGCACTGTTCCATATGCAGCAAGTGCTGCCTTTTAAATTGTTGCAGAGAAACCATTCACCAAAAATAATGCTGAAAATCGAAAGCCATGGTCGAGCTTCCCAAGTCTCTTTCTCCAAAGCAACTTCTCAAGCTCCTCAACATGGAGAAAAACCACCGCTCTGCCCTCCAACTCTTTGATGAAGCCTCTTGGCATCCTGGGTACAAGCACTCCTCCAACGTTTTCCACCACATTCTTCAACGGCTATCCGACCCAAGGTTTGTAGCACATGTGGGTCGGGTCCTTGAGATGATCCAATCCCAGAAATGCAAGTGCCCTGAGGATGTCGCATTGACGGTGATTAAAGCCTATGCAAAATTCCATGCCTGATCAGGCATTGAATACATTTCAGAGAATGGGAGAAATTTTTGGTTGTGAACCAGGAATAAGATCGTACAATTCATTACTTAACGCTTTTATCGAGTCCAATCAATGGGATAGGGCAGAGGCCTTTTTTGCATATTTTGAGACAGTGGGTATGGTGCCAAACTTGCAAACTTATAATATTTTGATTAAGATATCCTGTAAGAAAAAGCAGTTTGAGAAGTCGAAGGGCTTGTTGAGATGGATGTGGGACAAGGGAATGAAGCCTGATAAATTTAGTTATGGTACTCTTGTTAGTTCGCTGGCCAAGACTGGTAATTTATCAGATGCGTTGGAGGTGTTTGACGAAATGAGTGAAAGAGGGGTGAATCCTGATGTGATGTGTTATAACATGTTGATAGACGGGTTCTTCAAAAGTGGTGATCCTGTGAAGGCTAATGAGATGTGGGAAAGGTTGTTGGAGGATAAGTTGGTTTATCCAAATGTTGTTACTTATAATGTGATGATAAATGGTCTTTGCAAATGTGGCAAGTTTAATGAGAGTTTGGATATATGGGACCGGATGAAGAAAAACCATCGACAACATGACGACTTTACTTACAGTACTCTGATCCATGGGTTGAGTGAGGCAGGGAACTTAGATGGAGCAAAAAGAGTTTATAAAGAGATGATTGAGAGTGGGGTAGCCCCAGATATTGTTATATGTAATACTATCCTTAATGGATTTTGTAAAGTAGGGATGATTGAAGAATGTTTTGAGTTATGGAAAGAGATGGGAATGTTTGGTTCTCGAAACATAAGAAGTTATAACATATTTATCAAGGGGTTGCTTGAAAATGGGAAGGTAGACGACGCAATATCCCTATGGGAAGTCTTGCCAAAGACAGAATGTCCTGCGGATTCCACTACTTACGGAATTTTAACTCATGGTTTGTGTAAGAACGGTTACCTGAATAAAGCTTTACAGATATTGGAAGAGGCGGAGCAAAAGGGAGGTAATGTGGATGCCTTTGCATATTCCACGTTGATTAATGCATTATTTAAAGATGGAAAATTAGATGAAGTGTCTAGAGTTGTAAATATGATGGATAGGCGGAAATGTAAATTTAACCCATATGTCTGCAATGCACTTCTTGATGGATTTGTAAAACATTCCAAACCTGATCGTGCTATCGAATTCTTCAGTACAATAAGCTCTAAAGGTTGCTCACCAACTGTTGTTTCCTATAATATTCTGGTAAATGGATTATGTAGGGCAGAGAGATATCCTGAGGCATATGTTTACATGAAGGAAATGCTGGACAAAGCGTTGAAACCAGATGTTATCACATACAGCTTGTTGATTGATGGCCTTTGTCAAAGCAAGAAGATTGACGCTGCCCTTAGGTTGTGGCACCAGTTTCTGCACATGGGCTTTCAGCCTGATGTAACTATTTACAATATTATAATCCATGGACTTTGTTCTTCTGGCAAAGTGGAAAGTTGTCTACAACTCTATTTAAAGATTAGGAAGACCAACTGTGTTAATCTTGTGACTCACAATACCATAATGGATGGTCTCTACAAAACTGGGGACTGTGAAAGAGCTTCAAAGATTTGGAACTACATTTTAGAAGACGGGCTACAGCCAGATATAATTTCATATAATATTACTCTCAAGGGGCTTTGCTCTTGTGGTCGAATAACAGATGCACTTGGGTTATTGGATGAAGCTTTGAGGCATGGAGTTGTCCCAACTGCCATTACATGGGATATACTTGTCAGAGGTGTGCTTATATGTGGGGCTTAAGCTCATTTTTCGGGCTCTGAAATTAATAATAGCAGTTTCAACCTCTATTATCTATCCTGCTTGTTGGGCATGTCAGTTGTGCCATCTATCAATTCATGAGTGGCTTGTTGGTCTTATGAAAGCAATGAGCTATAGGTATCATAACTGGACCCTTGCAGAGTATTTAATGGCGTTGGGCATAATCCAACTTGCCATGAGGGAGTGCCTGTAATTATCTCCATTAATCAAGTTGCTTGGCCATCCTCTTCATGTTCCTGACTCTACTAGATACACCATACAGCTCTATCTACACAGTTCCCAAGTTAGTGCAAAATAATTATTCAAAGAATGGATACATATGTTCTCATTATGTTATGTTAGGATTTTAATATCCTGACCATTAATGCTGTTGCTTCATTGTGCTAGAAAAGTCACCTGAATGACTCGATGGAATGGTCACCTGTGCTTAATTGTACTCCATGGTTCCAGTGCTGCTACACAGTAGGCATGTAAATAAGCAACATGACTTGTATGTATCAGAAGATGAATGAACACATGTATATTCAAGAAGAGGTACGCATTGACTCTACTGATCATTATTAAATTTTAAGGGCTTACTAATCCCTTTTCAGTGCCTTTCTTTTGAAACTGATTAAAATTGTGAATAACGGCATATTTGAAAACAGTATGGATTTCATTCACCAGACTTTGCTTATAATTCAACTTTGCATTTTATTAAGGAAGATGGTGAGTTCTTCCATGGTTAACACAATTAGAGTTCTCTGTTGCTCAAATAAAACATCTTAGCTTCATACCTTCAGTCCATTTAACTCTTATTACTGAAAATCAGTCATTGAGCATGCAAAAAATTTCATGACCGAGAAAGCCATATTGATCTTTAAATATTCCACCGAACAAGTTCATCTAAACTTTATTCGCTGAACAATAAGGATCATCTTTAAAAACCATATCTGGCTATTTGCTTTTTCGTGTTGGTTATGTTAGTTAGCATTTATAACAACAACAACAACAACAACAACAATAATAATCCATGTGTCATGCGGGCATATTAAACTATAAAGAAGGAACTTTATTCTTGATTGTGCGTGGTATTGTAGATAATTTTGAGAAGAATTATACCTCTAATTGTAAATGTACATTTGTGAAAGCTATAAAGTTGGGAAAGCTTTAGTTTGATCGTCTATATGAATAAATATTAATGAGATTCGTCAGCATCACATGCGGTTACTCAGTACCTAGATTTTGGTGATTGCAGTTATATCACTGAGATGACATGTTGATGCCAAAGCAAAATGCTTGATGTATCAGGCCCAAGTTGTGAGCTTTCACTTGGGGTTATTTTATCATGCAACACTCATTTATAATATATGTACTTTCTTTAGCAACTTGCTGTGAATCAAGATGCTTTGTTAATTTCTTCATTGTTCTTTATCTTATTGTCTTTGATTTTCGTTTTGTGTGACAAATTTTTATTCATAGATGAACTAAGACAAAGCCACTAGAATAGCTCCAAGAATTGCAACTTTTCTCCTATTGCTTGAGGATAAGGAGTAGAAAATCAAATATTCCACATTCAGACGAGGCAAATGTTTTTCCTGGTTTTGCTACCAGCTTTTCTCAGGTTACATCCTTGGTCATTTCCACCTCCTCCTTTGCTTTTACTTTATCAGCAAGTTTCTGTCTCAAATATCAGCATTTAGTTTCTCTTTTATATGACCTTTGAACTTACTAGTTTGTTTTCACTCTTCCGCTGCTAAGGACTGTTATCACCAGTAAAACTTCTGGGTTTTACATTCATCTTCGAGCGAGGGAGCCTGGGAATGAGACCCTTTTTTCTGAGGCACAAAATAGAACTACTTATGTTGGTGTGTCTCTTGTATGGCTTTTGAGGGCAGTCACTATTTTATGATCAGTGAAGTTTGTGAATTGTGCCCCTTGAGGGAAGGAAAAAAAGACTATGAACATATTTTTGTGACAAATTTACAGGGACAAGTGTGTGTGTGCGTTTTTGACTCATTCAAATTTTGAGATCATGGAAGTTGTTCTGTTTTCAAATTGATTCATGCAATAGTAACGAGTCAACGAATACTACCCAGAACCTTAGGTGGATGGAGCTGTAGCTTCTAGGAACAGCAAAGCAGGGTGTGGCGGGGCCATTAGAGATCGATCACAAAGGCAGATGGACTGTGGGTTTTACACATATTGGGTCAGTGTGAAGCTTATGAAGCGGAGAGGCCTTAGAATAGCTTGGGATGAAGGATTTAAGAAGGTTATGATGGAATCCGATTCGAAAATTCTGGTAGAAAAGCTGAGACATAATCATGAGGATGTCACAGGTAGTTTGGTCTTTCTGCAGCTGAGAAGAATGCTCCAGGAAAATTGGGAGGTGAAGATTATGCATGTTCCTCGCCAACAGAATGCTCTAGCTGATGAATTAGCTAAGGATGGAATTTTATTTTCTTCTATTTTGAATAGTTGCCCGGTTAGATTAAGGACAATGCTTAACTATGATTGTCTGGGACTTGATCCCCTCTTGGATTCAATTAATATATAAGGCTCTTGCCTCTCTTTAACCCCAAAAAAAAAAAAAAGTTGTAAAAGTAATTGTATATAGATGATACTCTCATATGTATACTAAATATATATTTACTTTTTAAATATAATATGAATGCATGGCTATAAGGGATTCATATTAAAATTTGATATTACTCTCTTCGATTTTAAATATAAGACGGTTTATAATATAAATTACACTATAAACTATTTTCTTTCTTCAAAATAATTTATTTTTGAATAGATTAACATTTTAAAAGTACGAGTTTTTAGAATAAAATAAAATCATATTATTACATTCGGAAGAAATAAAAACAAGAAAGAAAAAGAAAAGATATGACTCATGAAACATTCTTATGTGATATAACTAATAGCTTCTTCTCTTAGTGTAAGTGACATTACCATTTATATATATATATAACTCAATCTCATTTCCCCCACACATGTTAGTATACTACTATGCTTATTGCCAAAAATCTATATTTTTACTAGTTTTCAAAAATAAAAACTTGAAAGTCAAGGGGCAGGAATGGGATAATAATTAATATAAGTTGCTTCATTCCTGAATTTCTTTTAGACTCAATGGAAAGGAAAAGTGAAATGTCAACGTTGACCTTTTGATTTAAACCATAATTAAGATGATAACACAATGATTGCTTGAACAATTAGGCCTTCATGTCAAATAGATTTGTTCATCAATGAAGATTATTAAAGGTAAATGAAAAGGATTAATTGTGACAGAAGCTTCAATTTGCATCAACGAACTGAAAGTAAATGAAACGAATCAATTCTCCTAATCACTACAGAGATGAAGTTAGATATTAATTTATGTCAAAATTAGAAAAATGCTTGATGTATTCATTAAGCAATAGGGAAGAAAAGACGAATTGTGGACGCCCCCAAGATTATTTGATAACTACTCACAAACATATTGAAAAATTTAGTTTATCGTATCCTATATTCTCTCTAAGATTCTTGCTTAATATAAGATATAATACATATTCATCTAATTTGATTAGATTAAGAAAATTAGTTAAGTTATGTATTTTTAAAAATACCTTAGTCATCTTCCTTAATTTTCTCATTCCCTCTCCTTTTTAATTATTGTTAAAGAAGCATCAACATGGGTAAATTAAGAAAAGATTTATAAATATTAAAACTATGCCTTATATTTAAAGCAAGATCAACACCTTAAATATGCCTTATATTTATTAAGGACAGGAGGGATCGAGTATAAGATATATTTATCCAATTTAATTAAATTAATAAATTAGTTAAATTATGTATTTTGACTATTTTCAAAGACATCTAGTCATCTTTCTTAATTATCTCATTCTCTTTCTTAATTATTGTTAAAGGAGCATTAATAGGGGTAAATTAGGAAAAGATTGATAAATATAAAACTATATCTTATACTTCCTCCTGGTCCTTATTATAAGACCAACTAAAAGTCATTTTCATTTTTATAAAAGATCATTGCTTTCCAAAGAAAGTATTAATTGTTTTTTTTCCATGTCTCCCCATCATTAATAGGGGTAGTTGATGAGAGTAATAATAATATAATATTAAAGTTTAGTGCAACTAGTAGGGGTAATATTGGAACTTACTTAAATTTTAGGACAATTTTATTGACTTTGATTATTTTTATTGATTTGTGTGAATTGTTAGTTGGAGCCTTATAATAAGGATCAGAGGGAGTATTTAGAACAATGATCAATTCCTTAAATATGTCTTATATTAAGTATCGAGTGCGAAGTATAAGACATATTTACCTAATTTTTAATTTAATTAGATTAAATAAATTAGTTAAATTTTTTATTTTCAAAAACACTCCAGTCATCTTTATTAATTTTTTCTACTCATTAATTATTATTGAGGGGCCATCAATATGATAAATTAGGTAAATATTGATAAATATGAAAACTATGTTTTATATTTCAAATCAATGTCAACTCTTCAAATATGTCTTATATTAAGGATTGGAGGAGTGTATTGTAAAGTAATTTTATTTAGAAAAATATTGTTCATTTTAGAAATAATCTTTTGAATTTCGATACATAAATTTTTAATGAAAACTCGAAAGTTATTAGAAGCTCTACAAATAAGTAAGCTTATTTTTTTATATAGGGTATTTAGTCATGTGACAGCATACTTTTTATTCAATAATAAATAAATAAAATAAAATAAAAAACTAAACAATTAAGAACAAAGAAAAATGATTATCAGATTTTTTTCCCTAGCTACTTGTTGCTTTAATTTGTATTAGTTCTCTTCTCCATGAAATATCATTAGCCAACAATAGAAATTAAAATTTCAAAGGATACAAATGTTTAAAAAACAAATCTCTTTCAAATTAGGTATACTCTATATACACAAAAAATATATAAATCAAAATCCACAACAATAAAAAACATTTTATTATATATACACCATATTTATATCATAAGTAAAAATTATGATTTTAATTTTGTGTTATCTATTGTAATTAGATAATTTTTTTGGTGTGAATAAAACAAATTAACGAGAGAAAAATCAACAAGATAAAATATATAGAAGTGGAGATTTTGTTTGATTTCTACTTCATCTCAAATATTAAAAGGTACCACTTAGTACCATCAAACATCATCAACAAATTTCATGATATTGACTCATTAACAACCACGCTGACTGTATGCAAAACCCAAAACACATTTTACATTTCTCTATCTCGTTCTTGATAGTCTTTAATATAAAATATATGCTCCCTCATTTTCTAATTATAAGATCGATTTGATTTTTTTTTTAGATATTAAATAAGTTACTTAATCATATTATATATTGTGTATCTTTAGATTATATATTAGTTTATTAGTCAAACTAATTAGTTTGGAGAAAAAAATAAAAATACTTTAAAATAATTTAATTAGCTTTTCTTAATTTTTTTTTTAAATAATCAATTTGATCTTATAATTAGAACAGGAGGGAGTATATATATACTAGCTTTGTAAATATTGTATAGGTTGTTTTGTTTATTTTAAAGCTTACATATGAAATATACAGATCTTCCTTGAATTTTGTTGAAACCGGCCATATGTAGGCCTATTATAATTTGGAAGGGGATTTCTATGTATGTTATTTTTTTAAAATAAAATAATTACTTGCAATTAATTTCAATAAAACTCGAGAAATATAAATATTTCTTGTTACGTTTTTTTAAATGGAGAAAAATTATTTGTTTTAAACAATTTAAGAGATGTTTTATTGATTTAAAAAATAAATAAATGATTTATTTAATTTTATCAAAATTCATAGAAATTTGTGTATACTTTTCTCTCATTCAAATTAAATGTGTTCTTAAAAAAAAAAAAAAAAAAATCTACGTAATTTAAATATAAGACATAATTTGCATTACAAACTATGTTTTATATTTAAGACCGGATCCTAAATAACGTGAGTTGTCTGGAAATGAGAGAGAGAGAGATGAATTTATTGCCACTTGTTCAACGTTGAGGTGAGTATTAGTTTTCAAACAAGTCATCATGATCTTCTTATAAAGGCTTCTATCTGATAAATGTCAAGAAAACTATTTCTCAACTGATCGATAATGTTCATTAACAAAGGCTGCTTTCTGATATGTGACCTGAAAACCATTTCTCAACTCTTTTTGTTTCTTTTTTTAAATTCCAATCTCTCAAACTAAGTAACCATCTTCTAGTTGCTGTCCAAAAAAGGTGACTGTCTTCTAGTTCCTTGGCCCCTCCCACATATTATTATTCTACCTACAATATGTTTTTCACCAATATTATTGAATCTTTCCCAATAGCTAGAGATATGAGAAGCTAAACAAATATACTCACTCCAATTCTATCCTTATTAAAAGGCACTTCTAATTACCTCACTAGAATTAAAAGAGAGGTGGTTAAATTATTAATTTTGTCGGAAAATGGGATAAATTTTTTCATCTTGCTCATATTTAATTAAATGAAAAAAAATTTATATTTGTATTAAATTCTCACTCACAGTTGATAACTTGAAGTAAGGATAATATTGAACAAACTTAAAATAATATCCTATAATAAGAAGAACCATTTATCTCTTATAAAGGTGCCCTATAATAAGCTAAGTACCGAAAGGAATATAAATAAGTTAATTAGCTCATAGATATTAATAACAACTACTTAAGATATAGTTTAAATTCTTTGTTTATACCTAATAAATGGTTCATCTTTTAACATAAGTTTAATTGCAGGGTTATTACACCCGGACTGGTTGGTTCGGCTCGGAAACCGGTGAACCAGTCACTTAATTGGTCAAGTTCGGCATCAACCCAGGTCATTTTTTTTTTAAAAAAAAAAAGAAAAAAAAATCTTCAAAGTATCATATTTATAACCCTAAAATCTTCACTTCCCCACTCAAGCTTGACTTTAGGTTATTGACCCTTGACCCAGATCCCAACCGATTCAGCCTTGCCTCGAAGTTTAATAACCTTATTTAATTGTCATTTATCAGTGAGAATAGTTCAAAGTGCCACAAACACCTCTTGTTGAGGTTGCTAGTTCAAACCCTAAAATGGATATGGAGTACGTGTGAAGGTAGATATAGAGTTAAGCTATCTAAAGGAAAAAAAATCAAAAGCTATTATGTTATGTTAGTTATTTGTTGTTGTTATTTTTAATCAAGGGAAAAAGAATATCATTGCTCAAGTAAATGATTTAATTTTCAGCTCACTGCTTGCTATTGCACGTAAAATGGTATTTCACCTCCAAAATGATTGATTTAATCTTACGATAACAATTCATAATTAGTCGGTGGTTTTGCTTTAATTAAACTCTTTTAACAATATTTGGAGACAAATAACTTGTTTTAGGTTTAAGGCAACAATCAAAACGTTTGTTACACTATCATTTCAATTACTGTATATATAGATATCAGATATTAGAAAGTGTCAATAAACATATTAGAGTCATGTGATAACACCATATTGGGTAAAATTAATTAATGGATTAATTTATATATGATGATTTTTATATTATACAGCTTTTGACTTTCGCAGATTAATTTATACAAATTACTAATATACTAATTATCTCACATAATAGAATGTTATATACACAGACATTAAAAATGTATATATACTTTTTCAAGATTTTAAGTTATTTACAGCTATTTCTTCTCAACTGTGTAAAAATCAGAAACTATTCTATAAAGATTTTCACAATTCCACGTTTAAAATCTTGTACCCAATTTTCACTAACATATATTTACTTTACATAATTGCTTCAACAGGCCTTAATTAGTCTAAAATTAAATATCTAAAAAGCAGAGTTCAGAAGTTTTAATTGATAGATATTTTGTAAGAACAGAGTTTCTCTTTTTGCCAACAAATTGAAGGGTTTATCTATTTATGTTTCTTTGAGGACAAAACTTAGGTAATCAACTTCCTTACGTTAAATGCAGATGAATAAAAACTAATACAGGTTGCATAATCTGATTAAAATAATGAATAGGCGTACAATGTTATAAGAAACTTAAGACATAAGTTCTATCCTATTTTTAATATCAAATATATATAATAATCTTAAATTTACTGGCCCATAAAAAATTTAAATACCATAACATTTTATATCATTTTTCTGTTTTCTTCCCAACACTTCCTACCTTATATGTGTGTCCAGAATTTAAACAAAATCTATAAAGTAAAAGAATTGTGCCACTGCTGGTTAGTTTACAGCATTTTAAGCTAGTTACTGAAGCTTTGATGGTGGGTAGTATATAAATATTTGAACCTTAGGGCACACAATTTTATAATCAATAAGCTTAATTACCTAAAGATAAAGTTTTTAAGGACCCAAAATGCACAATTTTATATGACACATATCGTCATAGAGAATTATATAATAACTTCAGATTTCCACTACTAAATACTCTCCCATCATTCTTCCAAGACTGTATTAACTACTCTTCCAGTTCTTAATATAGATATATTTACCTAATTAAATTAAATTAAAGAAGTTAATTGAGTTAATTAATATGACATATATTTTCTAAAATATCTTAACCATCTTCATTAATTTATTCGTTCTCTTTCCTTCTTGATTATTGTTGAGGGAGTATCAATAGGGGTAAATTAGAAAAATATTGACAAATATGAAAACTACATATTACATTTATGACTATGATCAACTCTCTAAATATGTTTTATATTAAGGATTAGATGAGTACTTTTTCTAGATTAAGTTTTAAAAACTTTTACCAAATTTCAAAAATTACCTTTTGATTAGTACATCCTCCGGTCCTTAATTAATTAATATAAGACTACACATACACACACACACACATATATATATATAGTATAACTTATTGGGAAGGGAGAATGAAAGAACTGTTAATTATAAAGATACAAGGATATTTTTGGAGATTAGTTACGTTATACATGTTCGATTAAATTTTGTAAAAGTTTTGTATCATGAACCAATAGGTAGAGCTTTATAAATAAGATAGAAGGGAATACCAATTAAGAATTAAGAGAAGTGTGAGTTTGTTTTGTTTTTGTTTTGGCCACAGAAAGAAAATTATTTATTAATTTCCAAGAATGCATGCTCTTAAGTTTCCTTCTGGGTTCACCTACCCGGGTAACAACGACGTCGTAGCAGTAGTTGTTTGAGGCTTTATAAGGGCAGTGCGTTAGGCAGTCACTCATAAAAGAATCAAAACTCTTAAGTAACTTAAGAGAGACTTAGAAAGAGAGAGAGAGTATGAATTCTGTGGTTGGAGTGCTTCTTCTCATTTGTTGCATTTTTCCAGCTTTGGTTGACTGCAGAGTCAGAAACTACAAATTCCATGTAAGTTATAACATTCTGTTTCATTTACTAAAACTAAAACAATGTCATCAATATAATTAACGTTGTTTGTGTAATTATCAATAACGTGTTTTGGTTTGAATAATGTAAGAGTTTAAAAAGCATACATTTATATATAGCAGTGTACTGAAAATGCTACGAATGAAAGTGTTTTGCGTGTGTAATTAAATATGAAGTACATAGTATATATTTTGCTCACTGATTATTAGTTTATTTGTGAGTCTCTCTCGATGTCTATTTTCATATCTTTACTATCCATGCATGAGAAAAATAATATGAACACTGCTAGAGTTTAATTATTTCCTCTTTAATTAGTACATTTGTAAATATATTTGAAAGAATGTCTCCAAAATTCAATTTGACTTCCTAAAATAATATTCAGATAGTTTCATACATAAAAATTTCAGTCTCAAATTATTAAGAGTGACCTATGCATGAAAACTAAAACTCTCATATTTGCAACCTATAATCATTATGAAAATGTTTAATTTTATGTAAAATATTTATATGAAAGATGATTAATGAAACTAAATGAACTATATATAAATCAAAATATAAGAAAATGAGAAGTGAACTTTTTGGAAAAGTATATATTTAATATATTCAACATGCTGAAACATGCATGTATGATGTATATATGGTTAATTGGTTATGATTGGTGCAGGTTGTATCAAAGAACGTGACAAGGTTGTGTTCGAGCAAATCCATTGTCACAGTCAATGGCAAGTTTCCTGGACCCACTCTCTACGCCAGAGAAGGCGATAATGTTCTCGTCAAAGTCGTCAACCGCGTGAGCTACAATGTTACCATCCATTGGTATATATCTATAAACTATATCTTATATTTAATCAATAAGAAAGTTTTATATTTTCATCTAGATCTTCCATATTTTATATCATGACTTCACGTATGGCCCAGTGACATACGAAAGTTCTACTATAAGTGGGAGGTCACGAAATCCAATCACACTTGTGATCTCGGGTATTAGTCTTTGCCTTTTTAATTAAGAAAATTCCTGATTTTCCCCTTGTCGATAGGCATGGTGTCCGGCAACTACGAACTGGGTGGTCAGATGGGCCGGCATACATCACACAGTGCCCGATAGAGCCGGGGCAAAGCTATGTGTACAACTTCACCATCACTGGTCAAAGAGGGACACTTTTATGGCATGGACATATCAACTGGCTTAGGGCAACAGTGCATGGAGCCATAGTGATATTGCCAAAGCGTGGTGTGCCTTATCCATTTCCAAAACCACATGAAGAAAAAGTGTTGGTTTTAGCTGAATGGTGGAAATCTGATACTGAGGCTGTTATCAATGAAGCTCTCCAATCAGGAATGGCTCCAAATGTCTCTGATGCTCATCTCATCAATGGCCTTCCTGGCTCTGTTGCCAATTGTTCCTCCCAAGGTACTCTTAATTAAACTACTACCTTATCTTCTAAATGTAGGACCTAGTTTGTAGTGTGAATTATATTCTAAACTATGTTCTACATTTAGGACAACAATACTTGAATATATTCTGGTTCCCTTCAACCAAGTCCCCAAAGTTTGAGTCATTTAACATCGTAGTCCCTATATGGCTACACTGGTTTGGGGTCTCCAACTTATTTATCTCTAATGCCCAACTTTCCAAATATGTTTTTTTTTTTTTTTTAAAAAGTAATATTAGATGTATCACATACAAAATGAGTGATATTTTAATATCTTAATTATGTGCATGAACTAATGCAATTTTGATTTTTTTTAATGATTTTTTAAAGAAAAAGTACTATGAAATTGTGTGGTCTTGATTTTTTAAAAAAATATATAAAAAGTTCAGAATTGCAGTATTTCATGCTTATAAGATATTAAAATGTCATTGATTTTATATAGAATATAAGGATAAAAAAATATTTAAAAAGTTGGGTACTGCAAAAAGTAGGCACATTAAAGGCCAAATCCATCGTCCCTGCACCCTCAAAAAGTCATATACTTCTTCTTCTTGAGTGATTAAACAAAGTCAAAGTCATAAAGTATAGGAACCAACGAATTAAACACTTCCTTTTATGTATATGCAGAGGTATTCAACTTGGCGGTAGAAAGTGGGAAGACATATTTGTTGAGGATTATCAATGCTGCACTCAATGAAGAACTCTTCTTCAAGATCGCCGGCCACAATGTCACGGTGGTGGAAGTTGACGCCGTCTACGTGAAGCCGTTCACAACCGACACCACCATCATCGCTCCGGGCCAAACCACCAACGTCCTTCTAACCACCCACCAGAAATCTGGAAAATACCTAATCGCAGTTTCACCTTTCATGGACGCTCCGGTAGCCGTTGATAACCAAACTGCCACAGCCACACTTCACTACGCCGGCGGTGGCACCACCACCACCACCGATCTCTCCGGTGATTCCCCTACGGTTCTCACTACCCCTCCTCCCAAAAACGCCACCCAAATAGTCAATCAGTTCATCAACTCTCTCAAAAGCCTGAATTCCCCAAAATACCCCGCCAATGTCCCACTAAACATTGACCACTCACTTTTCTTCACTGTAGGTCTAGGGGTTATCCCTTGCCCTACCTGTAAAGCAGGAAATGGAAGTAGGGTTGTGGCGGCTGTGAATAACGTGACTTTTGTGATGCCAAACACGGCCTTACTTCAGGCTCATTATTACAACATTAAGGGCGTATTTACAACTGATTTTCCTGCTAATCCACCTCGCGTGTTTAACTATACCGCGAACATAACTCAGAATATAGGGACACAGAATGGGACAAGGCTTTATAGGGTACCCTACAATTCGACGGTTCAGGTGGTGTTACAGGATACAGGTGTCATAGCCCCAGAGAGCCATCCGATTCATCTTCATGGGTTCAATTTCTTTGTGGTGGGGAGAGGAATTGGGAATTATGACCCAAAGAAAGATCCCAAGAAATTTAACCTGGTTGATCCTGTGGAGAGAAACACTCTTGGAGTGCCTACTGGTGGCTGGACTGCTATTAGGTTCACTGCAGATAATCCAGGTAATTAACTCAAAGTTAACACCGTAAAGTATTTTCCCCGTATTTTAAAATAATTTTTAGTGCATCCAGCGTTCTAAAAGAAAATTACACCAAGGTCCTAATTAAAAAAAATATATATATCAAAAAAATCCTAGAACTTGTTAACGGTTGTCAATATATGGTGGATCTTTCACTTGTGAGACAAGCAATGAGACATTTTTTGTATATTTTCTTTTATTGGTACCTTAATATCATTTTTCCAATATTTTTCAAGCATCACTCAATATTTTAAAGTAATTTTTGAATTTATGGTGTTCATTGCTATCGAGAAACACTCTAAGGGAAACTGAAAATTGTATAAAAAATTACTTTAGAATCCTAAGTGCTACTGAAAAAATATTTTAAAGTGTTGAATGTCCAATACTGAGTGGTGTTGAAAAAACACTCAAGGCTGCTAGATACAAATGAACCATTAATTAAACTGTACTCTCTAGTGGGTTATGTTTATGCTGAATATGAATCTCTAATGAAAATTGCATGCATGGGTGTTTAATGAATGAATGAATGCAGGAATATGGTTCTTGCACTGCCATTTTGAGGTACACACGACATGGGGATTAAAGATGGCATTTTTGGTGGATAATGGGAAAGGTCCTAAACAATCATTGGTTCCACCACCCAATGATCTTCCAAAATGCTGATCCATCCATACATTTGACTACTCTTCACTTCCTTAATTCTCACAAATGATGACGTGGCCAGCCAAAAGAGAGTGAATATTTACATCATGATCGATCGAGTTGCTTCATTATTTAATAAGCAAACATTATTGCACTTGTTTTCATCAGGCCATTTTTTTTTTTTCCTTTTTCCTTTTTCTTTCGGGAGTTGAGTACAGTTAGGAAATGGGAGAATTTCTTGAAGAACGTTGAATAAATTATGATTCCAAGAGTGGAGAATAATTAATTAATTAATGGTTGCTTTTGTACACTCATTTTTTTTAAATTATTGTCAACAAAACTGTATCATTTCGGTGTTTAATGAAATCCAGATGTTTCTTTTAAGATTATCGCATGCTCATCAATTGTCACACACACAGATACGAGGCAAGCTTTTTGTTTAAGTAAGCAAGTTACTTAGCAGCAGGGCAAGCCTGCATGTTAACATCAATTTAGTTGGGTTGCTTTAATTCTAAGGACATGCAATTTTTTCCAATATATATATATATATATATATATATGAAGGACATGCATATAATCATTATATATATAACCAACGTATTTATATAATAACTCATTTTTCACACGTGTATATTTATCTTGTGAAATGTATGGAGAACACACACCTAATTTCTCTTTTAATAAAGATATAACCAATGAATTTGTTATACTATATGGACACTATGGTTACCTATCCATCATAGTGACCAAGCTTAAGGGATTGATAAGGACTTTGTAGACCAAGTATCTCACTTAAGGCTTTCTTATATGTGATAAGGTTATGTATTGGAAACCACTGTGTATGGAAGGTATAACACAGTCCCTGAGTTATAATCAATGTTCTGAAACTTGGATAGACCGGAAACCGGTGAACCAAATCGAAAAACTAGTCCGGTCCAGACATCAACCATGTTCAGTTTTTTTTAATCGATTTTTTAAAATAAAATTCTTTCGGATTTCATATTAATTACTTTGTAATCTTCAATTTCTTACCGGTTTGGCCTTGGGTTAGCTCTGGTCTAACTTTTGACCCAAAGATCACGACTAATTTAATGGCCATTCCGGATTTCAAAACCTTGTTATAATAAAAAAGCAAGCTTATGGGAATCTTAAATGGATTAAAGCTTAGTTGGTCCAATATTAGGAAAAAAAAAAAGTCCATATTTAGGACCCGTTTAAGATTAAAAAATAATTACAAATAAATAAATAAAAATTAGCCCCCAGTTAACTTATCTCTCTTGTATGGATTATTTCCTTAACCTTTGTATTAAAAACACTGAATTTGATCCATAATCACGTTCCCGAATCTGTGAACACCATATAGGCCGAGTCTCTTTTTGGGTTGTGTTCGCAGTAATTGGGCTTTTGTTTCAAATATTTGGAAAAATCATTCCACCCAAAATTATAGTCCAACAATTAATCAAAAACAAAATTTATAGTCCAACAAGTATATTTTTTAGGCCTTTAAAAAATCTTTTAAAAAGTTGTAGTCCAATAATTGAATCCAGCAATGCTTGTATAAAAAAAAAAGGGGTTAAACTAAGAGATATACCATCTAATATTTGTTCGGTTTAAAATATAAGAGCCAAACTGACGAGGGAGTGTGCTTTTTTTTTTTATAAGACCTAGACTTTGCTTTTGTCATCGCATTTAATTAATATTTTTTAAAAAAAATTGACACACACTCTCTCATCATTCTTCTCCTATACATTCTCTCTCTCTCTCTCTCTCTCTCTCTCTCTCTCTCTCTCTCTCTCTCTCTCTCTCTCTCTCTCTCTCTCTTCTTTTTCATTTGTTATCTCTCTTACTTGTACTCCCTCTAGTCTTTATTATAACTAACAAGTATTTTTTGTCTTTTTTATAAGACATTTGCAAGTTTCCAATGACCATTTATTTTATTTTTCCTTATTTGCCCATATTTAATAAGGGTAGTGGGAGAGACTAGAGAGTAACAATTAATATGATATTTGAGTTTGATGTAGTTAATAAGGGTAATATTGAAAATCTCTTGAATTTTATAACAACTTTAATATTTTTAATTGTTTTTATTAGTTTGTGAGAATAGATAGTTGGTCCCTTATAATAAGGATCAGAGAGAGTACCTTAATTAATAATAAGGATATATTAGGAAAAACAAAGTAAATATCTTACATATTATATTGATTTTAACTACTTTTAACTAACTTTTTGATAAATACTCTCTTTGGTTCTTATTATAAGACACCAACTAACTTTTCTCACAAACTAATAAAAGTAGTTAAAGACTTAAAAAATCATAAAGTTGTCACAGAATCTAAGTAATTTTCAATATCGCCTCTACTAATTGTACTAAATTCTAATATTATATTAATTATTACTCTCACCCACTACCTTTATTAATTAGGGCGGATATGGAAAAAAAAAGAATCATTCTTCCATTAGAAGCAATGTCATCTTTATAAAAAGGATCAAATAAACTTGTTAATGGTGCTTATAATAAGACCATGAGTATAAACTATGTATTTGACTCTTATATTTTGAATACATCATTATATTATAATTATAATAAAGCTCCAAACTTTTTGTTTGGGATAAATTTTTAGCTCCAAACCTAAAAAAAAAGAAGGAAATGTGTGGTGTGCATACTTGCATAAAGCTTAGGGACCTCTATAATTGATATTTAAAGATGCTTTTTCCTGAGAAGGGCAACAAAAAGTTGATAATACATGTCCATTATTTATTATATTAATTAAAAATTATAAATACTTTCACGAAAGAGACAATTTATTTTCCTCAACATTGAATGGAAAACAGGGAAGAAGACGAAAGCACCTCCTCTGTAGTCTGTAATGTGCTCTGTCATTGGCCCTAAAAGCATTAAATATTTTTCTTTGGGCACATCATCATTGAGGCAACTTGCCATATTTATTCCCAAATTTCCAAAAATAGGTAAAAGGGAATCTTTCTAGATTTGGAAATATTACTTTGCTTTGTTGTCGATGACTCATTGGTTCTATTTTTTTAAAAGATTTATTATCATGAACCCTCTGTTGGTCCACAATATACTTCATCTCGTCCTTTTTATAAGGAACATTTTTGTTTTTATAAGAGTGGTCCTTAATATAAGGAACACACCCAATATATCTGAAATTTCAACATAATTTTTCTGTTTGTACTCTTATTAAATATATGTTACTTATTATTTGTCTACCGTAAACTTATACTCACTATCTCTCATATGCCTTTTTCACCATTTGGATTAAAATCTTAACAGTTTATATCTAACATCTTATAAAAAAATTATTATAATTTTACTTAAAATATAAAAAATAATTTTAACAGTAAAAATTTATTTTGTATCTTGTATTAATTTATTTATGTATATTTTAAGTAAAATTATAATAAGGTTTTTTACAAAATGTTAAATCTAAGCATTGAGATTTTAATTCAATGATAAAAAGAAAAAAGGAGAGTAAATGAGGGGAAGGGGTATTAGAGAGAAGCCAACCTGTGATCATGTCAATAACTAGTTATCTTACTTGTCACTACTCATTGAATGAGGCCTCGGGATCAATTAGTGTTGAAATAAGTAGGGGCCAATTTCAGTTAGGTTTTACTTAAATAGGTCGAGCAGAATAAAGCTTTGAGCCTACGCTTCTATACAAGATTTTTTTTTTTGGGCTTAAATCTGAGCCTTCAAAAGGTTGGTTAGGCTTAAAGTCTTTTTACTGGCCCTCTTATAATATAGACCTTTAAATAGACTTAAAAATTTGGGCTTAAAGGCTTTTAAATAGGCTTAAAGGTCTAAAATTTAAGGCCTAAAATGTGATTAAAGTAAAATTTAATTCTTATAATTTAATAAATATAAATTAAAGTTAATTCAAAAAGCTATTATTTGATTTTAAATCATAAAGAACCAACTCATGAGGTTAATTTAATAATTGTATTTTAAAAATAATAACATGTCATTTTGATTCTATTTATAAGTTCACTTTCACTCTCCTAAAAAGAGACTTATAAATAGGACTAAAGTGGTAGACACATATAATATAAAATGAAATTATATTTTAAAATGTGTAAATAGGTTAGGCCTGGAGACTTATAGGTCATATTTTCATAAAATAGGCTTAGCCTGTTTATATATTTAGCCATTCTAAATGCAAAGCTAAAAGCCGTGATAGAAATGACTTATTTCCACCTTTATATTCAAGTCTATTTTTAACACACACACCTACACTGTAGACTTGGACAGAATTTACTATGCCAACTTGAATACTTTGATTTTTGTTACTCTTACTGATAAAATTTTTAATGGAATTTTTTTCCAATTTTTTCATAAAGTCTTTATATTTATACATCATTATTGAGGTTCATTAAAAAAAAAAACAAAAAAAAACTGGAACAACAGAGAATATGCCGTCGAGGAACTTGTCCCTGTCATTTTCTCCGTCGCCACTCTCCTTCCTTCCCTCTTCTTTAGTCGCCACCCTCTCCACCAATCACAACTCAGTGCCTTTGACCCTTCTCTCTCTCTCTCTACTCGTCCTTTTTTCCGTAGTCGATCGCTGTCTCACAAGCTATACAAAGAGCTGACACATTTCTCAAGTTCACACACACATGGTACTACTTCTCTGCTCGTTTCTTAACAATTACTGGTATCTAACTTATAATATTGCTGTTCCCAATTTCTCTCTCGTTTTCTTCAATTCAGAGTCTCTCCATTCTATTGGTCCCCGTTATTATTGACTGTCACTGGCTAAGCTTCAAAGATTGTTATATTCTCTGATCACTTTCGGTGTAGATCTAAACAGGTTTAGGGTTTATGATTCCCCCTTTTGATCGGTCAATTTGGGAATTTTCCCCTTCGGTTTTGGAAATAAAGCCTTTTATAAGATTCTTCAGGGTTATGATTCCCTTCCAATTTGCTTATTGCTTGAATTAAATGCTTGTTTCGACCACATGAAGCCTCTCCAGAAGAGGCGTTCTGCATTTCTTACTCTGCCTTTTCTCTCTTTGGATTTTCATCAAACAGAGAGAGTGCGTTTCTTTAACATCTGCTTTGGCATGCTTTCTTGCTGCTGCTTCTGTGTGCAAAGTATATATATCTAGAACAATGAACAGGGGAATTGAAGTACTCTCTCCAGCCTCCTACCTCCAGAACTCTAACTGGCTATTCCAGGAAGGCAAAGGAACTATGTGGACTCCACAAGAGAACAAGCGATTTGAGAACGCTTTGGCTCTGTATGATAAGGATACACCAGATCGTTGGATGAAGGTGGCTGCCATGATTCCAGGCAAGACTGTGGGTGATGTGATCAAACAGTACAGAGAACTGGAAGAAGATGTGAGTGTCATTGAGGCAGGGCTGTTCCCAATCCCTGGGTACACTAATAGTTCTTTCACATTGGAGTGGGTCAATGGCCAAGGCTTTGATGGGTTCAATCAATTTTATACTTCTAGTGGAAAAAGGGGTAACCCCACTAGGCCTTCTGAGCAGGAAAGGAAGAAAGGAGTTCCATGGACTGAAGAGGAGCACAGGTATAAATCGATTAACATCAACAAGTTTTCTTGATTATTATATATATGTTGCTTTCAAAGGTAATCTTCCATGTCTTGATCATTCTTAATAATCCATGGTTAGCTATAGGATGTTGATGATGATGAAACAGAAAGTTTGAGAAGTCTGAGATGCTTGTGAATTAGTTTTGCATTGATTTGGATATTCGTTTTTTTTTTTTTTAGAGTTTAGTAGTAATCAATGGTAATTGCATGTTTGGTCCTTGCATTTACTTATTGGTCTTCAGTTTCCCGTAAATAGTATTGAGGATCAAGCTATGTTAACTTCAAAGCTTCCAGAGCATTCATTAATAGTAGTTTTACTGGAATTTAATAGTAGGGACATCTTTTAATGAATTAGCTAATTATATTGCAGGCAGTTTCTGATGGGGCTGAAGAAGTATGGCAAAGGGGACTGGAGAAACATCTCTCGCAATTTCGTGACCACAAGGACGCCAACTCAGGTCGCAAGTCATGCTCAGAAGTATTTCATCAGGCAGCTTACAGGAGGGAAAGATAAGAGGAGATCCAGTATCCATGATATTACAATGGTCAATCTCCAAGAAACCAAACCTCCTTTATCAGATCACAGTATCAGACCTTCTTCTTCAAATCATACTACAAAAGTTGTAAATCCACACCAGAATCAGAAGTTAGTGGGCATGGTTAAACAGGAATATGACATGCCGACAGTTTTCAATCCCCCAAATGGGAACATGTTCTTGGCACCATTTTATGGTATTCCTTCTCATGTATCAAAATCACAGGAGCAGTGTATGCTCAGGGGTACTCTCCATGGATTTGATCATCCTTATTATGATACTATTCTTCAAATGCAATCAATGCAGCAACAGTGAACTACATATGCAGGTAATAATGGAGGGTTTAGTTAAAGTTCTTGGAGGTGTTAAACCGCTAAACCCTTTTCAGTGATGCTGCATATTAATTTCTTCAGATGCTTCATGGTGTTTTATGTGTATATGTTGAGGAGGAATATCAGGATTAATTTAGACCTTAGTGATTAGGCTCTGAAGATATCATCAGTACATATTGTATTCCTGCATGGAAACTCCGTGACTAGAACTAGCTAGACAACCAAATATCCGGGGAAGTTATTTTAATTAACCCGTGTAGCTTGAGGTTGTGTAATATGATTTTCTGATTATATTATTATTATGGTATTGTAGTTTTGATGAGAATTTCCCTGTTGTGTTGTAATTTTATGTCCTGGAAGAACCAAAGAAGTTGTCTGCACTCTGCACTCATCGGAATGTCCCTTGGAAGAGAAGAAGAGTTACCTTTCTCTTCATTTTCTGAGGGGCTTTTAAGATAAATTAATCGGTTAAGGTCCTCACTCACATGAGTGAAAGCGCAAACTTTGATGCATGATTATATTAAAAGGGGATTTATTTAAACCTTTAAAGTACGATTAGGCTATCTAGGAAAAGCTTTTCCACATGGAACAGTTAATGTTACTGGTCCTATGTGTCAGTGTTACCAAAAAAAATAAAAATCTGATGTGTGATTTGATGGCCACCTGAGTGAGTGGGGTAGGGAGGTACCAGGTTCAGCTCCTTTTGTTGAAAAGGACACTGATTCGTCATGAAGCACTAAAACAACAGTTTTTCTTGGAATTCCTGCTTCTCATAACTGGTGGACATCAAGAGACATTGTTGGGAGTTCATGAACCTCTCATCAGTCTCATTGTTTTGTGTGCTTCTTATTACAGTCAGAGTCATCCTGTTTTATTTTATTTCTTTAATCATTTTTAGTTATCTTCCATTGGGTTAACCACAAGTTTTGGACCATCCAAATTTTATCTTGAGGTTGTAAATGAGACATGCATGAATGCTAAATCAGATCCCATCATCAAAACTGGAAACTCTTTTCTTTTCATTTTTTAAAGGATAAATAAGTAAAAATACACACGCTTTTATCCATGAAGAAGCCAACACCATATACTATTTTTTAAAAAAATATACATTTAACTTGAAACCAGGAGCAAAAATGCATATGCCGTTAAAAGAGGATAACTTCTGTTAGTGGGACCCACATTATTTAAAAAATAAAAATATTTATAATTTTTAAATTCCTATTCTACCCTTCACTTTACCCTGCCAACCCTAAAAATTTCCTTCCTCCTTCATCTTTTCCCACCTCAGCCGCAAGCCTGCACCCTCCCCCTCCTCTTCAACCTGATTCTCAGTCACCATCCTCAGCCGCATCACCGCCGTCCTTGTCTCCTTCCTCTCTCCCTCCCTCAGGCTGCGAAGTCGTCGTTGTCCCTTCCTCTCTCCCTCCTTCAGGCTTCGAAGTTGCAACGGTGACGGGCTATTCCCTCTTTCACGATTCCTCTCCCTTCCTCTCTTTGTCTCCATATACGACTATGAGAGCGGTGACCGCTTTGAGAAGTCGTCGCCGTCACCTCGCTTGATGACCCTCGCTGTCATCGATGGAGGAGGAGCAGAGGGAGACCGCTAGGAAGGGGCTTTATCTGCACCCTTGCCTCTGTACGCTCCTTGAGACTCTGAGGCCCAACTATTGCCTCTGCTTTCGGTGACGTCACCCTGAGTCTCCGAGTTAGAGTCTCCTTGAAGCTTTGATTTTTGTTGTTGATGATTTCATAATTATTTGAAAGGTTTCTAACTTGAAGGTTCGAAGCCAAATTTCAAAATTCTAGTTGATTTCTTCCATGAAATTGCGTAGCTTTTGGCTTCTTCTTCTTGATTCCCCATCTTCAAAATATCAAATTTTTACTGAATGAATTTATAGCAAGTCTGAGGAGGTAATGGAAGACGATTGGGAAGAATAGGTTGGCCTGAGATTCTTAATGGAGAGGATGATGCTTCTATGTTTGAAGTTTCGGGGTTCTTGTTTCATATTTTTAAAATGAGATGGAGAGATTTGTGTAGATATGATATATATTATTTTTCCTTTGATTATATAAGTTTGTGTAAACATCAATTGATTCCTGTCTTCTTCCACTGATGGTTTTGGGTTTGATTTGTCTCTCTGCATGTTGATTTGAGTTTATGGATGATGTGTTCTTGAGTTTTTATTTATCTGGTAATGCAAACAAGGTCATTGTTCTTCAATGGAAAAGAGCTCCAGAGGATGAAGGTTGGGAGGGAGAGGGAGAGGGATGAGGGGCATTTTGGTATTTGTATAATGCATTTAACGTCTATTAACAAAATTAAACTGTGATGGTATATTTGCTCTAATTTTAAAAGTTTATGTGTATTTTCTTTCAAAAAAAAGCTCGTGGTCTTTGGCGCCTCCCCGGCGAAAGATATATGTGTATTTTTGACAGACGACTCTTTTTTAAATTGGCAAGCTAAATGCTTACAAAGCGTGGATTGAACCTGCGAGCTATGTCAGGGCAACTTACATGTCATTACACCACAAAGGTGTTGGCCTATCTGGAAACTATACTTAGTAATTTTTCAGCTGACCTTTAAGTACATCTGATCTATGTAAGTTACATTAATTATATATAAACCAAACATACAAAAACACTATTGGTTTGCTGGACTTGAAATGCATTTTTTCAAACAAGTTGAAGGATGTATTTTTCATATAGAAAATGCAGTTTTTCCCCCCTCAAAAAAAGATGTAAAATGGTGAAAGAAGAAAGAAAGAAAAAGATTGAAAGTGGGAGCAGCTTATTTGGACACTTAATATATGGTTGGGTGAGTCACAATGTCACATTGTATTGCATTTGTTCATAGTGATTGGTGCTTCTTCCTCTGACTCTGACAATTGGCTGACTGTGTCCCCAAAAGTTGAAAGGAGCTTCACATATATATGTTGACCATTCATCTCTATACGAGCCATTCATTCTTGCCGCATCTCATTCTCCACTTTCTTAAGCATCTCTATCGCAATAATGTTCTCAATTCATATATAGCTAAACACGATATATATATACATGAACATATCCTTGCCACACTAGTCCTGCAACAAAATATAAATTTATAATAAATACATATTTAATGGACTTAGTCCGTGTTTGAAATAGCAATTGAAGTCTTTAAAAGTAATTTTTTAATTGTAATTAACGATATACATGGTAAGTATATGAGAGAATTTTTGTCTCGATTTACTTGAATAAGCACTTTTGGAACCTTCAAAAGTGATCTCAAACAAGCACAGTCTATTGCGTACGTTAACGCATGCATAGTATCGTCAACAAGGAGTTCATATTCAAAAACACATATATAATATATATATTTTTTTTATAAATTATTTCATATGGTTGAAAACTTGAGGGATCTCAACCTCACTAGTCATCCCAATTAAGTCCCCTTAATTACCACATGTCACTTTCATGATTTACTTACATCTAAATTGAACAAAATAATACTAGTTTTATGATATAACTATTACTCCATTAATATAAAACATATTTGAAAATTTGATCTTAGTCCTAAATGTAAAACATAGTTTTAATTTTTGTTAATATTTTGCTAATTTACTCTTATTGATACTCATTCAACAATAATCAGGAAAAAAACGAAAGAATCAATGAAGATTAGTAAAGTGTTTTATAAAATATATGTCATATTAATCAATTCAATTAATAAATATGTTTTATATTAATCATAATGAGTATACAGGAAGATCAACTTTTAAACAACACGTGACAAATGAGTGGATTTTCTCATACATACGTACGAATTACGACACCCAAGTTTGTTTTGTGCCTCAGGTTTTTCCTCGTCACTGTAGAGGGACAGACCACAATCTCGTGATGATATGATCATGATCCTTCTCGAATTCCAATTCACGTACGTACACATTAATTCTTCATCGTCTTATTGGAAACTTGTGCGTTTCAATGGATCGAGGAGGCATATTATTAATTAGTGGACTCTGTTGTGCTATATATTCAACTTCAAATATTCTTGGGGATATATATATATATATATACACACATATATATATTTTGATCGATGAGAAAGTGAAACTTCACTCAAAGAAAACGTTGACAACACATTAATTAATTGTAACATGTGTGAACCAGGTTGAAAATCCTTGACATCTCTCAAACTAATTTTACAATAATCGATTATTATTCCTGAATATTCAACATTAAAACGACAAGTGTGTGTCATATTACATCCATGCAACGTCATGAGATGTTTTGGATCCCTTGTTGATTGATCATAGAGAATATTTATATAAGAATATATTATTGTCTAATCTTTAACATTGAAACCGTGCAACTAAATTAACTGCTTCCATTTTTATTCTGTGGTCTATATCAGTTCAGTTATACTTTAAATTTGTTCTCAAACCTTTTTTTTTTTTCCTTTCCATATTATATGGAGCAGAAATGACATTCTTATTCTTAATCATTATAACTTTAAATATGGAGCAGAATTCTGATACGACTTCATTGAAAAGAGAAGAACTAATTCTTCAAATAATGTTAGCTGAAATAACTCTAAATGCCAAGTGTCTTCTTCATCATAGTCACTTGCATGCAATAGAATAAAGGATTAAGGTCTTAATTTATCCGAAAGTTTTCTTTTAGGAGCTGCGAGTATCCTAATTTTTTATTTGGATCTACACCGCTCTAAGAGTGTTAAAAAATGTGCAATATAACACCTAATTATTAAAAATGCTAATAGTCAATGTTAGTTTTTTTTTTTTAAAAAAAAAAACTATTAGAGCATTTTTACTCATTTTTTAATTAACATTTTCCGGATGATATTGATTAAAAAAAAAAAAAAAAAGACTTATGGGTACTTACAGCCCTTGCGCAAAAATTTCCAAAACAAAATTCAACCTTAACCCTAGAATGAAATATAACTTGAGCTGAAAGTCTCAAAAACCTAATTGAATTATTTTTATATATGAATGATCTAAACTTATATATAAACGAAAGCCAACTTGGGGGAAAATTTAAACTGTCAAAATAAGTTGAGTCAATGAAGTAGTCAAAACTTGTTGAATTAATAATCTATCAATTGTCTGTGGTCCGAATTTATCTATATATTCTGTTTTTTTTTTTAAAAAAAACAACTATTTGGTATGCAATACTTTTGACTTATATTGAATAATTAGCTTCGTATTTTGCAATCTTGTTGGAAGAGCATAATATATAGGCATGATCCTTTTGGTCCCACGCACTAAAACAAAAACGCACAAGGCAACAAATAGAACCTAAAAAAAGTAGTGTTGGACATTATCAATAATAGTAACTAATAGCAATACATAACATCACCACTAACTCTTGCTAAATTAAAGAATCTACTTTTCTCTGCACGTTTGAAAGCATTATCCCTACTTTATTCTATATGTTGCTCCTCCTCTTTAATACTTCACCCTCCTCTATTTAATATAGGGAAGATCCCATATAAAGTTGCTTAAAATAGAGAAATTCTAAATCAAGTTGTTAAACTCAACAAATCCCTAATTAAGTTATTGACTCAATTTGAGATTTTAAAATATAGGTAAATTGACTTTATTACACTCTCATAATCTTCTCTATCATCTTTCCTCTTTAAAGAATTTAATTGCTCTTTAACTTAGTCTTTTAATAAGTGTTCATATTAACATTAATATATAATAAAATAAAATATGATTCATTTAAATCTAAGGAGTTTTTGTGTTTGGAAAGAATGATTAAGAATGTTTTGAGTAAAAAAAAAATTGCATAACACCGTTATCAATTAAATGTTTTTATTAAATATTTTGAATAAAATTTTATTTTTGAAAAAACTTAAGTTATTTTTTTGTCAATAAAAAAATCAATCTTCATTAATCACACAATTTTACTTATGCGATATATAGTTTTTTTTTCTACGTTAATAAATATCTTTTCTTTCAAAAAATCATTGATGAAAATATTTGATATGCAGTTTCCTATATCAAACAAGTTATTTTTTATATTAATATTTGTTTCTCAATGAACAAAAAATCAAGTAAAAAATAATCTTATTCTCAATGTTCAACTAGAAATCATTTAATTAATATTGGGGTTGATACTTTTTTTTTTGAATTATTCCTGATCATTCTTCCACAAAATGTAAAATTTTTAAGATCTAAGTTAATCATATTTTATTTTATTGTATGTTAATGTTTATATATATATTTACATTTATTGTAAAACTAAGTTAAAAAGCATTAAAACCCTTTTAAGATGAGAGAGGAGACTATGAGAGGGCAGTAACCTCATTTAATTTAAATTTTGAAATTCTAAATTGGGTCGATAACTTAATTAGGGATTTATTGAATTTACCAACCTAATTTAGAATTTCCCTTTCAAACAACTTTATATGAGATTTTCCCTTTAATATAAGATCCAGTTAGTTTTTCTTAGAGAGATTAAAAAATATAAATAAGTAACTTATTCATAATATATGTTGTATATTATTAGATTATATATATTAGTTTATAAGTCAAACAAATTACTTTAAAATAATTTGTTCAGTTTTTTTAATTTCTCCACAAAAAAATCAATTAGATCTTATATTAAGGATCAGAGGTAATAATATTTATTTATGACCCTCCGTGGATCAGTTTGTTTCCAGTTAGATAATTAATTAATTAATTGATGTTAAAGAAATTGGGTAAATTAATAGATTTGTATTGGTTTCTTTAAAATGCATCTTTAATCATTACTCTCTTAGATGGACACCCCTTAAAATGTATAATCTATAAGGATCATTTGAGAAATAAATTATAACTTTGAGAAATAAAGTGATTCAATTGAAGTTTCATTATAAGATCAAAACAAACTTGTCATGTAGCTCCTATATTTAGGACCAGATGAAATAATATTTAACCACCAATAATTCAATTTTATGGAACCCTTATTCCTAGAATACCAAAAAGCAGTTTGTTTAACGGGTTAGGGATTCTGATTCTTCCGTTGAACCTGATCGCCTCTGTGAGTGGATGCTTTTTATTAAAACGATAAGACCTAAAAAAAGAAGATACACACACTAAGGTCAATCAAAGTGTCTTTCAATATAATATCGGAACAAAATATGGGGCTTCCTTTTTTTCTTTTTGGCCAAAGGATATTTTAATACTGTAAACCGATACAATGTACATGAAAACAAACTGATAGAATACAAACAAAGACAAATCAACTACAACAAAATAAGCCAAATACAAAAATAACTAATCACCACACATTAGAGAGTTAAGAGTAGAAGTAGAATAATGGATAGAACTGGCCTCCTCGATATCCAAGGTTAGAAAAGACACGAAAGAAAGTGTTGGTTGTAAAACTCACCCTAAAAGGCACACCTTCTTATAAGGATTAGCTGCAATTAAAGCAACTACACAAATACCTCGTCTTGGGGTAAAGATCAAAGAAAATCCAACCTCAGAAGAAAGAAGACCCATGATATCGTGAATAACACTTCTGCTCCCCCATTTAAGCAAATATGGTGACCTCGACCACACACCGAACAACACCTCTTGAAATCTTCCCACGAGAACGCAGATCGAGCCACCAGATGATAATTGGATCTAATAATGTTCAACCAACCATCTAACCAAGAGTATTTATACTTAGATCTCACGAGATCTGTTTATTACCCGAGAAAACAATAATACCACCACAAAACTCAGCATCACAAAAATAGAAGCAAAAGACAAATAGCTCTCACCACCGCAGAACAAATATAGAGAAGGATAGGAAAAGACTCGCCACAAAGAAAAGAGAAGGCCATAACCGACGAACTCAAAGGGAGAAGGCCGCAGATGAAAATGATACTCGGCGGCGGCTTGTGATGGAGACACAAGGCTGGCGGAGGGAGTCAAGATGGGTGAAGAGAAGTGTCGGCGAGAGAAGAGAGGAAGGAGAAAGGAAAAATAGGGTTTTTCAATATGGGGCTTTCTTAACTTCATGAGAAATTCTTGTATGAATTATTGAAAGAGGTTTCCTCTATCACTAAATATAAACTTCAAATTTAAGAATATATTTATCTCAAAATATAAGTTTCATTTTAGATTTGTTAAAGCATTTATATGTTTTTCTAGCTAACTTTATCCCCTTGATTATATTTGTAGCATTTATTGTCTCTCTCTCTCTCTCTCTCTCTCTCTCTCTCTCTTATCATTTTTATAAATAAGGACATAGGTGAAAAAAAATACATATTTAATACTTTTAACTAATTATTTTTTACTATTTTCTTGATAACCATAAATCAGTTTTTGAAGCTTATATTCAAGGATAGAGGGAGTATAATGGATGGAGGTATAATATAATGTCTTGGAGATGCATACACTTTATATGAATTCATATTATTCCGTGTTTTACTATTTTTTTCTGGTTTTAAATATAAGGGTAAATAATTAATTTGTTGATTTTAAGAAAAATAGTTAAGTTTGTTATTTGTAATAAATAAATGTTGACTTTCTTAAAATACCTTCGTTAATCATGTGCATTGGAACTACCGATTGGTGGAAAGCAAACCCCTTAACATAAATTTATGAGACAAAATGGATTAAAGTTTTATATTTAGACCGATAATGAACTCCTTATCTAATTCTTACATTGAGAACATGAGGTACTAACAACAAGGTTTTGGTGCGGCGCTCTTCATATTGTCATACCAGTGCCTTGCAAATTAAGGTTGATCCCCTTGGTCAATGAGAAATGACATAATTGGTTAAGGTGTCGGCCTTCACCCTAAAAGAGAGAATGTTTGATACTCACTTTGGTCAATGTGAGAGCTTTGTTGGTAGGCGATGTAAGTACCTTTGTAAGCGTTCTTTGGGTCTGAAGGCGTGCTTTCTGCCCTAGTGGGGTATCTGTGTCTACCCCCACCTAAACTTTAATGTATAAAAAAAAGGTTGATCCCCTTGATAAAATATACTCTCTCAAATTCTTAATATAAGATATGTTTATGTAATTTGATCAGATTAAAGAAGTTAGTTAAGTTAGTTATATGAGATGTATTTTCTAAAACACCCTATTCATCTACATTAATTCCCTCATTTCTTGATTATTGTTGAGAGAGCATCAATAGAAGTAAATTAAGAAAGTATTGACAAATATATCTTATATTTAGAACCAATATTAACTTCCAAAATATGTAATATATTAAGAACCGAATGAAGTAGTTCATGTTCATGCTTTACAAGAATATTAATTTGAATCTCGTACTTGATTTATAGATTTTGTTAATGAGTAATTTATAGACCCTTATATATAAACATTGTTAGAACCTTAACACATGCCTCAACATTGATAAACTCTTTGAATCTGACTTGAGCCCGTTTGGATGTAGTTTTTGGAGAATAACTTTTGGTATTTACGAGGTAAAAATGACTTTTTGAGAATAGCTTTAGAAATTTACGAGGAATAAATGACCACTAAAAAAAAAAACGGTTTTAGCGACGGAAAATATCCGTCGCAAAAAATAAATTTTTCCGTCGCAAACCGTTTTTTTTGAGACGGATTTTGCGACGGATAACGTCCGTCGCAAAAAACAAGTGGCAATTGCGACGGATTTAAAACTTCCGTCGCAATTTGTGACTGATTTTGAAATCAGTCGCAAAAGCTCCAATTTGCGAAGGATAAATAATCCGTCGCAAAATTTCAAAATTTTGCTTGCGACGGATATATATCCGTCGCTAATTTCGAAATTTTGCGGCGGAAACGAATCCGTCACAAATTTTGAATTTGCGACAGATTATAATCCGTCGCAATTGTGACAGATAAAAATCCGTCGCGATTGTGACAAAAATATATCCGTCGCAAATTTCGAATTTTTTTTTATTTTTTTTATTTAATTTTTTCTTTTAAAGTTATATTCTTTTTCCATTATTTTTAAAAAAATCTATTTATTATATTTTAAAATTTTGTTTTAAAAATCATATAATAAAATATATAAAACAAAGTGTTGTATAACATAAAAAGTGATTTGTCATAACAAATCATAGAAAAGACAATATAAATAGTATTCCAAAGAACATGTACTAAAAAGTAGTCTAAACAATGAAAGTTGTGATCATCATCATCGATGTCAGCGCAGGATCACCACCAGGAGCGGCTCCGGACCCTTGTTTTTCATTAGGGACATGATTTGAAGTTGCATCCGCCTAACCATCTCGCGTGTCTCGTGGAGCTCATTTGCCGTCGCCATTTGTTGTTGCCTTGTCTCGTTCGGCTCATTTCTTGCTCCTCCACCAACGCCTTCATCTTCCTCATCTCATCTCGCAAAAACATTAGGAAATATAATAATCTTTTTGTACTTCATTTAAATAGACCAGAGAATGAAAATGTAACAATCAATATCAAATGTATCACGTTTACTGCAAAACACCTTCAAGTCTTGGATGTGGAGGATGTGGAGCGCTTTGTTTCCCTAAGTCGGTGTGCGAGGCACCGTGCCCGAAGACTCTGCCTTTACTTGTTAAATCCACTGCAGCTGAAAGAATAGACTCTCGTTATCGGACCGAGAGGATGCGTGGCCGGTCCCCACTCTGCGAGTCTCTCTCCCGTGTCGGCCTCGATGGTGTCCTACAAAAGAAAAAATACATTACAAATAAGCCATGTGAAATGAAATAAACATGTTGGTGTCCGAAACAAAGAATAAATACAATATAAATGTCTCACCGCAACTTGCTGAGACCTGGTGTTAATCCAGCGCTTCTCACTCCCTTCAGATTGCTGGGTATGAGTCCGCTCAAAGGCAGTCCACTCAACATCTTCTGGAGGAACTTCCCCAGATAGTGCCTGCAAACACAAAGTATGACCGTTAATAAATTGTTTCAAAGTACAAAATATTGAATACTTTAATAGAAAAAACGTGTACTCACAACTTTCCGTTTATGCTCACTCGTGGAATGGAGCCGCCCGTATATGAAGGTCCTTCCGCTTGGCCCTATTTTGCTTATTTTTCTGACTTCTATTATTAAATTTATCATCGACGCCCAATTTTGAAGTAATTGGCTCGCCACCTCAGTGGTCAATCCAATCTTGCTTGCCCGCACCCTTTCTCAATTTATAAAACCTCTCGATCAACCACCGGCTTCCCTTATGGTTATAAGCTTTTTTCGATTTTGATGATGTTCGGTAAAGTCATAAACATATCCCGAAAATGAATAACGAACAATTAGTGCTCCAAATTTTAAAAATACTTAATCGGTTGTATGAAATTAATAACTATAAAACACTTAACTTACCAAAAACTCCTTGAACCAAGCGTCCCATGCTCCTTAGGAATGTCTGTCCATGTGGCCCAAGGCTGATTGAAATTACGGAATATTTGGGTTGAGATGACACTAGCCACCTGATTATAAGGAATAAATCTGAAGACAAAAGATATGATGCAAATATGAGCATACAAACTAAAGGTAAAAAATCATAGCATTATTAGTAACTTCACATGACTCACTCCTCGGTGCCGTTAGGACGGATCCAAAGCTTCCCCGTGTCAGCAGATCTTTCTCTCCCCATATTGGTGTATTAGAGGAACTACCTCCTTCGTCGACCTGGCTATGAGGCGGCGAAATGTCCTGAAGGAAGGAATGTGAACTATTGAAGATGTTTGTACATAGATGGTAAAAGAAAACTAAACATATGTAAATTAATCAGAAATGGTTAAGTAAACCTGGTGTCTCCCTTGTTGTGGATCAGTGGAGGAAGACGGAGACGTTGACGTATAAAGCGATGGTGAAGTGGACAAATAAACCGACGGTGAAGTTGAGATCTCATGTGGCGAAACCTGCCGGGGAAGTGCCTCTCCCCCGCCTACAAAGGGGAGCGAGATGGCGTTGCCTTTACCCTCTCGATAGGACGGGGTCGGGCTCGACCACCATCACGTCCACGATCTGAACGACCACCAGGATGCTCCATCTCTGCACACTTACAAACATTATGTCAAAATATATATATAAATAAGATATTTACTTGAATTATTTGTGACAAGAGCGCGATTCACGGATTATGCGGTATAACGGATCGTCATAAACAAAGCACTAACACAAATCAATCGGACGATTCCCGTTCTTCGACATCTTGCACGCCTTCCTCTCGAAGTCTCATAGTCGTCGAACTCGGATTCACTATCGAGTAAATCACATCTGTCTCATCGTCGATTCGTCATCCTCAACTTGGATTGGAACCAACTCTAAGTCTCAGCGAGAATCGAACGGTTGCTTGGTACATCGTCGTCGGTAATGTTTACGGGCGTACATGTTCCACATCGCTTGGAACGGTTCCTTCATGCCGTCATTTGCTTCCGACTCTTTCGACTTAGGTATAATATTCCGTGCTTTGGTTTTGATAACTCCCACCCACCCTTGGCGAGATGTGGGGTATAATGTATAGTAAACTTGTTCCGCCTTTTGAGCAAGGATGAATGGGTCATAACCAACCGTATATCTCCTTGTCCAGTGAATCTCAATATTCCCATGTTTGTCCACTTTTGTCCCACGCGGACTGTTATCAAACCACTCACATTTAAACAGTGTCACCACCTTGTCCCACGGGTAACTCAGGCTGAATTATGTCAATTAACTTCCCGTAGTAGTCACCCTCCACCCCGTCAACTTGGTCACCTCGACAACATACACCGTAATTGCAACATAGTGTACTGCGTTCGCTTCAATAGTTGAAAACCGATACCCATTGATTACATATTTTTTGCACGGTAACACTAATTGCAGCTCCATAAGATAAACTCCACGCAACTTCATTGGGATCTGATGGATTTTCCACGAAGTAGGATCGAAACCATTTTGGAAACTCAGAGTTCGTGAATTCATCAACTTGGGAATCCGACATTGAAGGATTTACCGATCGGACCCAATTAGAGAAGTAACGTAAAAAAAAAAATGAAGTTATTACTTTAATACTTACCGTAACAGTAAAAGAAAAGAAATCTTACTTTAAGTCTTGGGCGGCCTCTTCACAATTGTTTAGAATGTACCACTCGCCTACTCGCTTATCTCTTCCTTCAAGAGTTGACCTCCTACGTTTTCCCACGACTCGGCCGGAAAATTAAATATTGATTTCTGTTACGCTCGTATTACGCCATCATCGTTGCGAGGTACCCCTCTCCATCTTGATATCATTTCAGGGGGATAATAGTATGACGCGAATTTTGTGGCCTCTTCGACTAGATACGCTTCATCGATAGATCCTTCAACGTACCTTGAATTTTTGATTTTGTGCTTAAGAGTGCGTAAAAACCTACAATGGACAGGGTATTTATAGACTAAAGTGCGTGAAAGAAATAACAACACGAAAGAAAGATATATTACCTCTCAAACGGGTACATCCACCTATATTGTTGAGGACCTCCTACCTTTGCTTCGTAGGCCAAGTGAACAGGCAAATGTTCCATTGAGTCAAAAATGCTAGGGGAAACACCATCTCTAACTTGCATAGGGTTATTGGCATGCTCGCCTCCGTGTGCCGTAACTTTTCAACATTCAGCTTCGAAGCACAAATTTCTCTCGAAGAACATGGAAAAATCATTTAATAGACCATATATGCTTCGGTAGTGCTCACGAAGGCCCACGGCAACAATCTCGGAAAAAAACATGACAATCATGACTCTTCATCCCGGATAACTTCGCCTCGTGCATCTTGACACATCTTGCTAAGTTTGACGCATAACCATCCGGGAGTTTCAGATCTTTAACCCATTGTAACAATTCTAAATTCTCGCCGTTTGTTTAATGTGTACGGCGCTCTAGGTTTGGAAGTTTGTCCCTCGCCATGCTCCACCAAATGCAAAGCGGGCCTTCTACAAATCGCTTCTATGTCCCGTCTTGCGTTGATTGTGTCCTTCGTCTTGCCTTTGGTGTCCATCACGGTGTGCGAGAATATTGCAAAACACATTGCTCTCAATATGCATGACATCAAGGTTGTGTCTTAACAATTGATCTTTCCAATAGGGTAGTTCCCCGAGAAGATGCTACGTTTGTTCCAATGATGATCAACACCATATCCTCGGCGTTGGAAGCAGCCCCTCTTCGACACTTTGAATATACTTGACCCCGTCCCATATTTCTTCGCCACTTAAACGACGAGGTTGATCTTCTAGTTCGGCAACATTCCGCGTGAAGTCTTTTCTATTTCTCCTAAACGGATGATCGGGGGTAGGAATCGCCGGTGCTGTCAAACCAACGAGACTTTGTGATTTGTGTTCCAAGCTAAAACCCATGTTCTGTTCAAGACATACCGGGCATGCAAGCTTTCCCGACGTTTGCCATCCACTCAACATCCCATATGCGGAAATCATTTATCGTCCACATTAAGGCAGCACGCATTGTGAAATTCGGCTCAATGATATATCATACGTTAGAACCCCTCACTCCACAACATCTTCAACTCGTTTATCAAAGGCCCGAGGTACACATCTATCTTCTTTTTGGGTTGGATGGCCCGGGATTAAGGCGTTAAGAAAGAAAAACTCTCTTCGCATGCACATAGATGGTGGGAGGTTGTACGGCGTCACAATGACAGCCAACAAGAATAATTGCTTTGCCCGTATTCTTTGAAAGGAGCGAACCCATCCGAACATAGACCAAGACGGACATTACGGGGATCCATAGCAAATAAAGGATTCGCCTCATCAAATTTACGCCAAGCTTCGGCATCGGATGGATGCGTCACAAAGTTTTCATCTCTATGATGCTCCCGGTGCCATCTCATGTGAGCAGCTGTTTATTCTGATGCATACAATCTCTGAAGTCTGGGCACCAGAGGAAAGTACCACATTTTGCTTAATACTTGACGGGTCATTTTCCTTCCTTTCCCCACAACTTTATATCTGTCATGTCCACAGAATTTACAATTGGTCAGCTCAGCATCTTCCTTGTAATACAACATACATCCTTTGGGGCAGCAATGGATTTTTTCACATCCAAGCCCAAGTTCTTTCACTTTTTTTTTTTGCTTGGTAAAAATCCTTCGGCAAATTATTGTCTTTGGGAACAACTTTACTTATGATCTGCATCATTTCATTGTAATTCCTCTCACTCATATGGTGATCAGTCTTCAAGCTTAGTGTTGCTAGGGTAGCCGATAGCGATGAATATTCACTACTTTCAAAGTGTTCGCACCCTTCCCATAGCGGACATTGCGCTTCTTGAAGCATTCTATAGAACCTATCGGCTTCGGATGAGGATCCTCTCTTATGTATGATGGTTGAGTATGTGTACCGGTCTCCTCTCCAATGTATGACGGTTCACCATGTGTAACGGATCAAAATATCTGCCGATGGACGGTCCCGCGACATCCATAACCAACTCTCCATATCGATTAAGGTTTTCTCGATGACTACTCATCCCCGTAATAACCACTCGGTGTCGTCGAACTTCGCCATGAAATTCCCAACATTCATAATCCTTCATGAATCCATTTTGACACAAATGAATTCTGACCTTTCTCGAATCTTTAAATCTTAAACACCTACATTTGACACACGGACACCTGATCATCCTACTTGAATTATTTGAATGCGCCAAAGCAAATTTGATGAACTCTTTCAAACCCGCCAAGAATGCTTGATTTAGTTGTCTTCCATCAGTTAGACGATTGTACATCCAACTCCTATCATGATTGTCTTCCATACTTCCTGGCTAGTTCAGTTACTAAGCTAATTAACATCCCAACATGCCATAAATATATATAAGTGGCCAATACAACTGGCCACTTATGACAACCAATTGCAACTTAATCAAGGAAGTGAAAAACAAACACATGCATCGAACAAAGAACAGATCCCGGCAAAAGCAACCGGAGAATGAGGATAGCACACCGAACATGGGGACATGCTTGTGGAGGGGGCAAATAAAGAATAGAACACTATAAGTATTTTGGAGTTTCTAACATATAAAGAAACTCTAAGACTTAATCAAATTTATATAATCTGCAAAATCAACTTTATCTTTTGTATTTATAATTATGTATTTATCTAAACAAATATTTATAATTTTTGAATTTCTAAATTCCCAACAAAATCATGCCATTAATAATATTCATGTAAACTTTTTTTTTTTAACAAAATATCATTTAAAATTCAAAATCTTAACTCATTTTTGTGGCCTACAACATAATAAGTATTTAGTATAAAATGTAACAATTTACAAATTAAGTTAACAAAAAAAACCATTGATTTGAAATTTTAATGTGCAATTGGTATTTTTTTCTATGTATACTTTTTTAGTCATATTTATAAGATATTTTTAAAAAGAATATTTAGTTGGATAATTGACACATCATTTTTCATTTTTACGCCTTCTAATGTTTATTGCTATTTTTTGCTCCTTTCCCATTTAAGCGTGAGTTTATGTTGCAAACTTACCTTTCCAAACAAAAAATTAATAAATTTGTAAATATTTATTATCAATTTAGATCTTACAATCAACATTTTCTAACAATAAATATGTATCATCTTCCATTAAATATCTATGTATCTATAACAAAAAGGTCATAAATGTATAGATAACAAATAAAATTAGCTATGGTATAATGTAAAATATTCACTCAACCATAATTAAGTTTAAAATTAAAGTATTTAAATCCATAAAAGGAACACTTAACTCAATCAATAAGGGGTTGTGCTTATTAAAGTATTTAAATCCATACTAAGAGCACACACACGAGAGAGACAAAAATGATACAAGCATTGAAGAAAACATTCTTATTTTGGTGTTAATTACAACCGTAAAAAACTTATCATACAGTTAATTTAACAATACTAATAAAGAGAAAGTGGTGGTGCTAAAACTACCTTGGTGAGCCTATCAACCGATGTGCGTGAACTTAACAACTAGTAGTGTATCATCTTCATAGCACAAAATTAAATATCGTATGAACTAAGTATTGTAAATTAAAGACCACAATCACGATTATGTATTTGAACAAAACTAGGCATAATTTACAATCACCAAATATATACAGAATTTTCCATAACAATTTCCCCTGTTGCCTTCACCAAATGAATTAGTACCCAAAATTGTTTTGAAAAATCAAAATTAATCATCTATACATTGTAATAATATTTATACTGCTCCTCTAAATACTTAGTAAATATTCATTATTAACCAAACTATAACCTAAATAAACAATAATATTAAATTATAACCTATTTATTCATAAGTAATAAATAAGACTGATTTTTTAAATTTGTATCTATACTAATTTCTATAAAAAATAATGTAAATAATGTGGTGAAAAAAAAATAGGAAGAGAGGAATACAGTGGAAGACACGAGGCGAAATGGGTGGGAGGAGTGGGGGTCATGGAGGAGTGGGGGTGGGAGTGGGGGCTGAGTTGAGGTGGTCTTTGGGGAGAGGGGGGGGGGGTGGGTCGAGGGGGAGCGGGGGTGGGGGCGAGGGGGAGCTGGGGCGGTGGTCGAGGGAGCCGGGGGCGGGAGGGCGAGGGGCAATGGTAGGGCGGAAGGGCCGGGGACGGGTGGCCGGAAAAAGGAGCTGGGGCGGAGGGAGGCCCCAGCGGAGTGAGGGTGGGCGGAGCCGGGGGCGGAGGGAGCTGGGGCGGGGTGGGCCGGAGGAGGGCCCAGGGGCGTTGACCCGACGGAGAGGGAGGGGGGAGGGCTAGGCTACGAGGCGGGGCGCCGAGGGACGGGGCGGACTAAAGCGGTCGGGACGAGCAGTGGCCGATGTGGCAGAGAGGCGGCAAGTAGGAGCTTCGGGCTTCACCGCGCGAAAATGACGAGCTAGGGGAAGAGATGCTCAAATTAAAGGCTTTTTGCGACGGACGTCTGGTCCGTCGCAAATTCCACTTTTGCGACGGAAACTCTTATCCGTCGCAAAAAAAGTAAATTACTTTTAGCGACGGATATATAATCCGTCGCTAAAAAAAAAAAGCGCGCCTTTATGGCGCGCCGGTTAGCGACGAGATAATATATCCGTCGCGAGTTAACGATGGATATATCATCCGTCGCTAAAAAACAAAACTCGCGACCTTTTTGGCTGCCCGGTTAGTGGCGGATTATAGATCCGTCGCAGATTTAGCGACGGATATCTAATCCGTCGCTAAAAAAAAAAAAAAGCTGGCGCCTTTTTGGTACGCCGATTAGCGACGGATATATAATCCGTCGCAGACAGAAAATAGATGGCGGCCTTTTTGGCCGCCAGTTAGCGACGGATAGAAAATCCGTCGCTAAAAGGAATACCTGGCGGTCTTTTTGGCCGCCAACTAGCGACAGAGTAGTAATCCGTCGCTGATTTTAGCGATGGATTATTGTTTTAAAGTCGCAAATTGCATTATTTTGCGACGGAATTTTTATTCCGTCGTAAATTCACACGAATTTGCGACGGATAAATTTCCGTCGCAAATTCCGTCGCTATTTTATTTTTTTCTAGTAGCGACTTTTAGAACATAGCTTTTGGATAAAAATGACTTTTTGAGAATAACTTTTGAAATTTACGAAGTATAAATGACTTTTAGAACATAGCTTTTGGATAAAAATGATAGTGTTTGAGTAACCTCAAAACCTAGGTTTTGACAAAAGTTTGCGAAACACTCCAAAATTGTCCAGAAACTATTTTGCATTAAAACCTAGGTTTTGATAAAAGTTTGTCAAACACTCCAAAATTATCCGGAAGCTATTTTGTATCAAAACCTAAGTTTTGAAAAAATTTACCAAACACTACAAAAATTGTCCGAAGCTATTTCGTATCAAAACCTAGGTTATGGATACAAAACTTAGGTTTTGTAAAAAGCTATTTTTTCAGCTTTTTCTCTCTCTTCGCTATCATCGATTTTTTTTTCGGTAATAGTTAGAATCCTTAAGTATTTTTTTAGTACCCTTTAGTACTCGGAAATATTTTTTCCATATCCTAATATTTTTTTCAAGAACATGAAGTATTTTTTCAATATCTTTAAGTATCTTTTTAGTAATACCCGTTAGTACCTGAATTTTTTTCCAAGATTAGTCAATACCCCGAAATATTTTTTCAAGATCATAAAATAAATTTTTGAGACCATGAGAGATATTTTTTTAGTATTAATTAGTTAGTATTAAGTATCTTTTTAGTATCCGTTAGTACTGAAATATTTTTTCAAGATCATTAAATATTTCAGAGTCTTTGAAAAAATACTTCATGATCTTTAAAATTTATTTTAGGATATTAAAAAAATATTTCATGGTACGCATCGATCTTAAAAAAAATTCAGATATTAACGAGTACTAAAAAAGATACTTAAGGATATTGAAAAAACACTTCATGATCTTGATTTTTTTTAAGAATATTTTAAAAATATTTCAGGGTAATGAATAATCTTTAAAAAAATACTTGAGTGCTTGAAGGGTACTAAAAAAATATTTAAGAAACTGACTAGTACTTGAAAAAATACTGATGATGGCAAAGGAGAGAAAAAAAATCTAAAAAATAGCTTTTTACAAAACCTAGGTTTAGGATCTAAAACCTAGGTTTTGATACAGAATAGCTTCTGAACAATTTTTGGAGTGTTTGTTAAATTTTTGTCAAAAACTAGGTTTTAATGCAGAATAGCTTCTAGAAAAAAAAAAGAATGTTTGACAACAAAATCCAAACAGGCTAAAATACCTAAGCTACTTTATTTCCATGTTTTGTGGTATGACTTGTGAGTTTTTCTAGAGACTCTTTATATTAAGGGAAAACATTTCTTTCATTTACCGAAAAAACTTTTCGATAGTAAACCGAGATACAACGCCGTTATTGGAAATCTTAGGCCTTTCTTGTTTGCTTTTGGTTAGTCTTAAGCTATTTCCTTTCATTCTGTGAACCCGATCTCGCCCTTTGCTTTTTCATCAGGATCTAATATTTGACTACATCGTTTTGTAGTATCAATGAATTTTGCAAAATTGGCCAACTCAAGGTCACATCTCTGGACTCTAAAAAGTCTAAGTCATCTCTAAATTCATGATGGAATTTCATAATTCAGACCATGTTTGTTTCTAAATCGCATTTAATTTGATACCTTGCGGGTATTTTTGTTGGCGGAAGCAAGGTGGTTCATTTTATACCGGAGCGAAAGTTCAAGGCACTCATTGAGACATCTTCCAACATGGAAGAAGAAGATGATGATACCTCAAGCCCATGTCCAACCTTTCCGACTATGGATTCAAGCGCCAAATAGTGGTGTAGTTCTCTCTTATGTCGGATGTAATACCCTAAAAATCCTATTTAGCATAACCACTATATTTTGATAGACAATACCTATTTAAAATAGGTGAATATGTGGTCTCAAATTTTGTGATATGTTTATTTTATTTTCTAGGTAATTTCTCTTTAGAATTAAGGTAACCAATGGTTAAATTTTCTAAATTCTATTAAGGATCATAAAAAACCATAAAGTATTATAATTAAGTATAATCTTAATTTAATCACAAGAGATAATAAAATGACCTGGAAATACTTATTCCAATTAAAGAAAATTATCAACAACTAATGAGCAATTAAATTTGTAAAAATTAAAATATTTATGTTAATTTTCGTAATTAATTAATAATTAAATTAAAAAGACATAATTAAGAAATGTATGAGATTAATTAGTGATCAAAGGCTAATAAAAAACCAAGATTAGCATAAAGGGGTATCTTTACATAAATAAAGGGGTAAGATTTGATTTAATGGTCATGATTAATTCCACAATTAAAGGTAAAATTCTTGAAATTAATTATGGACCAATGAAAAGCTTTGCACATGAGATAAAATAAACACAAATTCAAGAGTGAATCAAAGAGAGAGGGGGCAGTTTTAGTTTGACTTGGGAGGAAGAAAAGTTGGAAAAATCTAAGATATTATCTTAATTAAATCCCATGGAGTAATTAAAGTCAAAATAGCCTTGTTGGAGCCATGAGAGCCAAGCTTTCTAAAATAATATCTCAAATAATTAATCCAATAAAGATGAGATAATATTTTCCTAGTTGAACACTAATTTTCATGATCAATTAATTATTATAAAAAACAATTAAGGGAGAAGGTTTAATTCAAACAAATCTACATATTAAAATTGGGATAAAATATCACCATGATTTTTTTTACCCAACTTATGCATTTGATTTCAAGATGGTAAAGGCAATTAGAGACATCTAAATATAAGCCATAATTTTTGAAATTCATAAGCTAATGGGAGACTTGGATAGATTTTGTAAATAACACCCAAATGTGTTATTGTTTAAATTGGCAACCAACTATAAAGGTTCATCTAGTTGCAAAGGACGTTTAGGAGCTAACTAGAGTCACTAGTGAGTCATGAAAATGATCCCCAAAGCCTTCATGAAAGAAAACTTGGAGGAGAAGCAAAGTTGTAAATAATATCTAGATATTTTATTAATTAAAGCACATGGCAATTAATGCATGGAATTCTTGGTAGATAAGCAATGGATAAATGAAAGAAAGAAAGGAGGCCACGGCTCCTCCTTCTTGTGTGTGTGGTGTGTGTATGTGTGTGTACAAGAAGGCTAGCTTGATAAGGAAGTTGGAATTTTCCTATAAATAGGGAGCTCCTCCCTTCATAATCTTCACACCAAACTTAACCAAAATAGGTGAGTTATAGAGAGCAAGAGTAGAGAGGAAGTGAGAGTTAGTGGGGAGCAAGAAGAAGGAAGGAAGTTCTTCGAGGGTAAGTTCTCAGTTCGGAGTTTTAAGCTTTAAGTTCTTATAGTTGTTAGAATAAATGTTGGTTTAATATTCCAATATAATTTTGATTTTATGTTTTATGGTTAAAAATGGTTTTATTTCGAAAATTTGATGAAAATATGTTGGAGAAAATTTTTGGAAGTTGAAGATCAAAGTAGCGAAACTCGGCGAAATTTTGTCGGTTAGCGATTTACTCAAAGCTGTAGTAAAAACGCCAGTATTTTATGTTGAAGATGAAGTTCTAAAATTCTGGGAAAATTCATGGTTAAAGTAGACATATAGGGATTTTCAAATATACCTAGAATGTATCATTTTGAGCTCTTTGCAATGAGATAAAAATTCACCAACTTGGGTTACGAAATTATGGAAAATTCTGGGCAGAGGGGAGAAACCTTAAACCTGGGAATGACTCAGGGAATCTGGGTGAAAATGGATATTTTTTCTTGAAAATAGATATCCTAAGGATTCCGATGAATTTTACGGATCCTCGTTTCGAGTTTTGTAGAATTAATTATGAATTTTCAAAGTTAGCAAAAATTCTGCCCCGAAATGCTGAATCAACGTTTTTGAGAAAAATAAAGGGATATAATTGGAATAACAAATCCATCTGGGGTAAAAAGGCCGGTAGTGGCTAGCATATCTCCTAAGATATTATTTACGAGGTAATAATGCGATAATACTATTATAGGATATCCGGAAAAAACGGGAGATGTACCGACTAAGCAAGTGTACCGCTATCCAAACGGACTAAGGTACGGACGCGTACTGTAACACTAACTCTGATGCTTATTGTATACTTATATGTGATAGATACTTTCATAAAGTCATGGACGGGACTCTGTCTTGAACATGCACCGTGACTAAGTTTATGTGGCTTAGATAACTACATACACATTCAGATTTACACGGGTTATGGTTTTGATAATACTGTTAAGTTTTCCTAACGCTGAGGACACAACATGCTATCGTGGCACTGGTGAATAGTGCAGACCGGGATAACATACATGTGCAGTGGCTGTGTATTGTTATTATCTTACATACGTGATTATGTATTACTAATCATACATCTGTTATGAGCTTTTGTGGTGATTATTGTTGAAATGTCATGAATACCTGTCATACATATACTATTTACTTAAGCATGAGGTTAACCGTTACCTGAGGTCTAATGGGCATTGGACCTCAGCTCTTACCATAGCTTCAGGGTCTGGAGGACCGAGGACTGAAAACGAGGGTAAGCAGCTCGTGTGAGGACATGCTGAAGATTTTTATTTCGAGTTGTATTTTGCTATACTCTGAATACGCGGATAAATGTACCGTTCTTTATGAACAAATAGATACGTCACAGTTAACGGTTATCAGTTACTCTATTGCTCCGATGCTCCACTCTAATGAGAAAAAAATATATTCCGCTTTTCAAAGTGGGGTGTTACACTGGACTGCTTCCTTCGTAACGGATCCCTATACTTTTGCCGAGTACGAAGTTTCACCATCGGTTTTCATGGCCAAAATACGGGGTGGCACATGCACCACCGCGCCATCTGATCCTGCAAAGACCGTTATCAACAGAGCAATGTATCTCCTCTGTAACATCTCATTTTCAAAAGCAGTATATTTTTTTTCATCAGAGTAGAGCATTGGAGCGTAAGAGTAACTGATACATATATTCAAAATGCCGTAAGTCCGTCACATTTTTTACGGTAATGGTAAATTGTACCGAGTGTTTACAAAAGTAGATAACAACGGAGGAAAGTCTTCAAGGGTCTCTATGCGGCTGCTTGTCTTTCTCTTCGGTCCTCGTTCCTCCTGATCCTGACGCTATGTTAAGAGCTGAGGTTCAATGCCCATTGAACCTCAGGTAACGGTTAACCTCATATTTACGTACACAATATATGGACTACGGACAATCACAACATTAACATCACGTGAGCCCAATAACAGATATACAACCAATGCAGATATATCGCTCCCAGCGTACACACATATCGCTTCTAGCGCATAGAATCAATACAGATATATCACTCCCAGCGTACAAACATATCGCTCCCAGCGCACAGAATCAATACAGATATATCGCTCCCAGCGTACAAACATATCGCTCCCAGCGTACATACAGTTATACTCTAACATCTATATGCACCCAGACAACATAACAACTATACGCAACCAATACACATATCACATATACGCATATCATAAATATCAGAGTTAGTGTTACAGTACGCGAACGTACAACAAACAGCAGAGCTATCAGCTACCACATACAATACACATAGCACATATATGCATACTATAAACATCAGAGTTAGTGTTACAGTACGCGAACGTACCTTCGTCGGTAGTAAACGGTACTTTTACGGAAAACGGTAATTTCGACGATTGGGTGAAAGCAATTGTCGGCTATCATTACAACAATGTCCCGATTATCTCGATATCCTATAAGGATAACATTTATCAACTTCTAGCAGTATAACAAGCATTTTAGGTACAAATTACCATTTTGCCCCCGAACCCCTAATCGGCGGAATTTCGCGGAGCTTATTGCTTTTTTTGCTCTATCTCTCCGGAATTTTTGACAGATCTTTTCCCTCATCATATTTTTCGAAATATATATCATATTTACCCCTAAATATGATATCTAGACTATCCGGGAATTTAAAGACAATTCTAGCATTCATACTCTCTCTTGAAAGAACTATCAAACTTAAGACTAAGGACCGAAAAACTTACCCGGGGCTCCGCCAGCTTTCTCCGGCTCTTCCTTCTCTCTAACCTCTCTCTAGGCTGCGTTTTTGGGGTGAAGAAATGAGAAGGGGAGGGCTTGCTATTTATAGAAGAAAGGAGGGACAAGGTGGGAATTTCATCAAATGTCTTCAGATCGGATTTCCACCGTCGGATCGCACTCCGCCACGTGGCTCGATCTTGGCCTTACACCTATTTGGCTGAAATCATCCTTTTAGAAGAAGATGATGTCATGCATGACATCACATGTGCTGACTTACCGATAGCGTTTCCCCGATCGGTGTCCGAATCGCGTAATTTTGCCGAATCTCAAAAATCCGGAACTAGGTTTTGTAGTTCCATTCTTTCTCTTTAAAACTACTTTTGGGTTTCACTATATTTTTGATCCCATTAAGGGTATTCCGCTATCTCTGCCCGAAGATTTTCGGACAGACATCGTTTCGATTCTGGAAATAACTTCCGATAGAACCAGCTTCTTGCACTACTAGAAAATGCCAAAATAGCGACGGAATTTGCGACGGAACAAAATCCGTCGCAATGTGCGACGGAATTTGCGACGGAATTGAAATCCGTCGCAAATTGCGACGGAAAAATAATTCCGTCACAAAATTTTGCGACGGAATTATTTTTTTCGTCGCAATTTGCGACGGAAAAAACTAGTCTGTCGCAAAATTTTGCGACGGAATTTAAAATCCGTCGCAAAACTAAAAAAGGAAAAATTTCGGTGGGAAAAACCCCGCCGGTTTGCGACGGAAAAAAAAATCCGTCGCAAAATTTTGCGACGGAACACTAATTCCGTCACAAATTGCGACGGATTTAAAAATCGGCGAAAAAATTTGCTTTTTGCGACGGAACTTCAATTCCGTCGCAAAAAATTTGCTTTTTGCGACGGAACCTATTTCCGTCGCAAAAAGTCGGATTTTTATTCCCAACTTGTTCGCGTCCGGCGTCATTTGGCCTCAAATCCGCCAACTCTCTTGCTCTTCCTCTCCCCTCGATCCACCACGAGTCCAGTCCTCAGAACCGGCGTCTTTGTCGTCTACCACCCCCTCGGTCTGCCGCTCTTTGTTTGGATCCGTCCCCTACTCCGGAGTCATCTCGGGTGCTTTCTTTTCAGCTACAATTCGATAATCCTGTTGCTTCCTAGGTCTTCTTTTTATCTCCAAATATGTTAGCTTGACTCTCTTCCTACATTTTCCTAATTTTTTATATTTTGGCTCAAATAAAAATTGCAGTGGAACCCGAGAAGGACCTACGGCCATGGTTACGAGAGGACTCAAAGATCTTGCTACATCGTTTTAATTGGCGAGAGGTTGTGGACTATAGTACAAGGTGAGCCCCTTCTTCAAACTTCATTTTATTGATTAACATGTTTGGTAATGAAATGAGTTTATTGACTTATTGATTTATGGGTTCGTATCCTCTTGCAATTCGCACCAATTTGGCTCTAGTATGTTATTTGCATATATGAAATTGATGTTGAAGATCAGAGTGTTAGGCTTCTAAGGTGTTCCTTAAATATTCTTCCATCTAGAACTAATCCTTGATGCAATTCGCTTCTATTATTGTGATGTTTCCAATTGAATTACAAACTGTAGAAAATTGCCTAGAACATCAAGCACTTGGTTTGTTGTTGTACAAACTTAATTTATTATTAGAAGAGAGGAAATTATAATAACTATTTTTTATTATATTATATTTGCTTATATGCAGCGGATATTAAATTTCTATATAATATATAATCTTGGTAGTTAGAGATATTTTAGGATCTAATTGGATTATGGAATTTGAATTTTCTAATTGCTTTTTTGTTTTATAATTCCTAGATATTAGGATCTTCCTTTAATAATTCTTAGATATTAGGATCTACCTTTTATAAATTTTAGATATTAGAATCTGCCTTTTATAATCCTAGATATTAGGATCGGCCTAAATCAATCAATAGATTATAGAATTTGAATTTTGTAATTGCTTTTCGTTTTATAATTCCTAGATATTAGGATATGCCTTTTATAATTCCTAGATATTAGGATCGCCCTAAACTAGAGTATCTACATGTATTAAAATCATAAAGGCATATGAATAATAAAAATAAAAAACTCAAAGGATTTTGTACATTTCTTTTTAATTTCGTAATTTTTTAAAAAAAAAATGATTAAATTTGCGACGGATTATGAATCCGTCGCAAATCTGAAAATCTAACGACGGATTCTAAATCCGTCGCAAATCTGAAATTTGCGACGTAAATGGAATCCGTCGCAAAAGTTGAAATTTAATCCGTCTCAAATCGTGGAATTTGCGACGGATTTTGAAATCCGTCGCAAATTTCAAAATTTGCGACGGAAATTTCGAAATCCGTCGCAATTGCCACTCGTTTTTTGCGACGGACGTTATCCGTCGCAAACGTAATTTGTGACGGAAAAACATGTTTTTGCGACGGATTTTTTCCGTCGCAAAAACCGTTTTTTTAGTAGTGTTGGCAGAAAATCACTAGTTCGTAATATGATATGATCTAAGTAACCATATCCCTGGTTTGAAAAACACGGTGCGTTTTCTATAAGTCACTTTTAGCACTATCTCGCCTTATCTTAATTATCCTACTCCTAATTACGCTGGTTTTAAACGACTTCGAGACCGCTCAATCCGAGATAGAATTTCACCGGTTCATAAAAGGTCCGGTGGTAAAAGACTAAATTTCTATATCTTGAGGTAGAATTTCATTTCTATCATTATCATATGTCCAGTTGGCTCTTTACCATATATATTATTATTTTATTCAAAATATCTAGATATTTATTTATTTTTCTTTTATTTTTTATTTATTTTTCTAAGCATAAAATATTTTATTTATATTTTATTATTTATTTTATTATTAATTTCGAATTTCTCCTTTAAATTAATTATTTACTAATTAATTTACTTATATCTTAATCTAAACAATTAGCCACTAATTACTTAATTAGCCATTTACTAATTGTTGATAATTTTCATAATTAGGATAAATTATTATCTCACAACTTTTGCACCGACATTGGTATTTTATGTCCCATGTAAAATATTAAAAATACTTTGGGGCCATAAAGTGCTTTTAATATTATTATATTTATGCTTTTCTATTTTTCAAGGAAATAATCCCAAAAATTCCTAAAATTAGAGACAACATACTTCCTAAGTTTTTGTCGGTATTTTGTTGCCATATGATATTTATCATAATATTTTCGGGCCTTTTATGCCTCATAAATGCATTTTAGGGATTTTAGCTCTTTATTCACCCTAATTTCAATAGTAATTACCTTAGAAAATAAGATAATTATTACTTATTATTTGAAACCACATGTTCACCTATTTTCAATAGGTATTATTTATCGAAATATAATATTCCGATAAATAATTATCCGGATATTACATCCTCCAAATGGCTTTGGCGGTTATGATGTGTTTAAACAAGCTGTGAGGATTTCGCCTTGTACTACAAAACCGGTCTTCGATACTAGACAAGCAAGGGGTGGGAAGAAGTGATCGGCTTCTTCATCATCGAAGCTCCTTGGCCGTACTTTCTTCTCCCCTTAAGCCGTTGATGCTAAGTCCGTCGGCGTGGCCACCGTAATAAAACGAAATGTATGTTATGAGCCGTTACGCCGACGACATCGGTGTCAGAAGTGACGGGATCAGGGTGGCGGTGGAGGAGTTAGCTGTGAACCTGGAATGCACAAATTCTAATAATGAAGAGGTAACTCAAAATTAAAACTTGAAGTGATGACAGTTGCCAATAACGGCGTCGTATCAGTTTCTTTGCATAAAAGTTTTTCTGCAGCAAATGCGAAATGTTTTCCCCTTATATTAATTACAATAATTCTTTCGTAATACCCGGATAAATATTTATTTTAAATATTACATTTAAATAAATAATATGCCTTAATATTATATTTGAGTCAATATTACCAATTTAAAATAGGTGAATATGTGGTCTCAATTTTTCTTAATATTCTTATTTTATTTCTAAGTGATTTATTCCTAGAAATTAGATAGTTGAAGATTAAATTTTCTAAATCTTATTAGGGATCATAAAATACCCTAAGATTATCATAATTAAGTATAAACTTAATTATATCATTTTAGCAATAAAATCATCAAAGGATGACAAAATCAATTAGAGAAAATTAGCAATAATTATTGGGCAATTAAATTTGCAATAATTGGAATATTTTTCTAATTTTCGAAATTAATTATTAATTAATTTAAAAAGGCCATAATTAAGGAAATATCAACATAATTAATATCCAAAGGATATTTAAAAGCTAATATTAGCATATAAGGAGTTTTTAATCATTGAGATTAATTTAGAAACATGTTAAAATTTGGTGATTAAGCCTATTAACCCCTAAAACACTATATTAACAATATTTAATTAATGATTAAATAATTTCTCTTTAATTAAATTTAAATAGCGAAAATTGTTTAATAAAAGGGTTAAGAAATTTTAATAATCCTTAATCCTAAATCACTAACTAATACCACAATTAGTGTCTTAATTTTTCCAACCCAACTTCAAGGGCTTGGATTAAACTTGATAAAGCTAATCTAAAGGCTTAAGAATTTATTTAATAAATCCTAATCCATGTGACAATTAAACAACCAATGGGAGGATTTTAACATGGAATTTGTGAGATAAAAGAAATACAATCCAAGAGTAAAAAGCAAGAGAGAATTTCGGTACATGCAAGGGAATTAGAGAAGAAATTGATTAATTAAAGTAAAATATCACTATCACCAATTAATTACACAAGACTTTAAGGCTAAATGGATGTGAAGTAAAAATCAATTGGAGAGAATGGGAGGGAGGAGAAGTCAACCAAGCATGGTGGAGCAATAGAGGCCAAGCAAAACAGATTTTTACTACACAAATGTCTTAATCAACTTTATTACATGAAGACTTATTGGTAAAAGATGACATAGACTTATGTAATTAATAGTAATTAGTGGTAAATTAACTAAAGATGAGATAAAAACTATTAGGATGAATTCAAGACATATGTGAATGATAATCCATAGAAAATAAATCATATCTTGGAATCCATGAACTAAGTAACAAATCTAAGTAGATATTATGAATAAGCAAAATTCAAGCTTGAACATAGAGGTTTCCAAAGTGATTTTGGTAAACTTTTGAGATTCATACTATTATGAAAATAAAGTTTAAAAATACCATAAATCAAGTCATAAAATGGTAATTACAAAAGTGTGAATGAATCCTCAAGAAAAACACTAACTTACACTTAACTAAATTAGGATTTGGTATTGGAAGAGAGATGAAGAGAGTTGAGAGGAGAGGAGGTCGGTTATGAGAGTGTGAGAGAGTGTGGAAAACTTGATTCAATTAGTTTTGGAATCCACCAATTAGGTGAATCTTGAAAATGCTATAAATAGGGAGGTTGGGCATACATCATTCCTCACCAATTCACAATCCAAGCAAGAAGCTTGTGGTACTGAAAGGGAGAGTGAAAGTGAGAAAGAGAAGCTTTGAGGAAGCAAGAGCAAAGTTTTGGGTAAGTTCTTGAACTCTAGCTTTGTAATTTATAGCTTAAATGTTGTTTTGATTCATAATCTTCCAATTATAGAGTTATTTTCATGTTTTTATGGTTACCATTGTCTTTATTTCGAAAAAAATGATGAAGAAGAAGTTATAGCAAATTTTTTGGAAGATTATGATCAAAGTAGAAAGCTCCGGCGAAAATTTGTCGGTTAGCGACTTAAAGCTTTTTAAAAAACGCTGGTATCTTATGTTGAAGATGCTATGCCAAAATTATGAGAAAATTCATGGTGAGAGTAGACATATAGAGCTTTCAAATATTCCTATAGCATGGCATTTTGAGTTTTGTGCTAGGAGAAAACAATTCTACAAAATGACCTACGAAATACTGAAAATTTCTGGGCAGAACATGTTGTTGCGAAAACTGGGAATTATTTATGAAATCTGGGCAAGAACCAATAATGTTTCCTAAAAGTAGACATCCTAAGGATTCCGAGCAATTTTACGGATCCTCGTTTCGAATTCTGTGGAATTAATTATAATTCCCCAAAGTTAGGCGAAAAATCAGCCTATATATTGTGTAATAGCGTTTTTAAGCAATTAAAATGGGATTAAGTTGAAAATAATTAATCCAGGGGTAAAATGGTCATATATAGACAAAATATCTCTTGAAATAATATCTGTGAATTAATAGAGGCGATATTACCCTTATAGGATATCTGTGATCGCCTACTGTCAAAACATACCAAAAAACGTCAACGAAGGTACGTTCGCGTACTGTAACACTAACTCTGATGCTTATTGTATGCTTATATGTGATAGACAACTATACATGTGAATTGTATAGATAAATTTACATGAGATGTGTACTGTTAACATAGATAGCTTTACATGTGATATGTACTGTTAACATAGATAACTATACATGTGAATTGTATAGATAACTTTACATGTGATGTGTCTTGTTGATATATTAATCTTACATATGCTATGTACTCATGTGTTGATTAATGCTGTGATGTCATACATATATTGTTTACATAAGCATTAGGTTAACCGTTACCTGAGGTCCGATGGGCATTGGACCTCAGCTCTTAATATAGCCTCAGGATCCGGAGGAATCAGGGTCGAGGACAAGGGAAAGCAGCACCAGTGAGAACCCGGCCGGAAAATTTCTTTTTGGATATGTATTATCGTACACTTAAATATTCAGATAATTGTATCGCTATATCAGCAACCAGATTCACCAACAGTGAATGTTTATCAAATATTCGCTCTTTTAAATTATTCCGATGCTCTACTCGATTAAAATATCTTGAAAACGCATTAGAAAATTGTGGTGTTACACTTTCTAGAGTAAAGAATAAGAAAATTAAATAGAACAAAGATATCATTAAATACATCTTAATTTTTAGGTTAATTTAGTATGACATTAAATCTCTTTCTAAAGTGATTCCTCAAGAGTAAAGTACATCTACAGAAGGAATTTAAGCTCCTAATTTTGTAAAGATGTTGGGTCACTAACAAATAACCAAACTCACTTCCATCTTTCTTTAATTTTCAAATTTTTGATTGTTACTTTTATTCATAAGAAATATTTAATAAAACTTTGGATATAATAAAATGAAAGAGGTATACATTTCATATGCAAGAGATGTGAAGGGATAATAAAGAAAAAGAATAAGAAATGGACCAAAATTAGATTGGCTTGCCAACATTACTGGATGATGGATGGGCCCTGCAACTCCTTCACTATATATATTAATAAGGTTTTTTTAAACCCAACAAACTCACACTTTTATTTCCTATAATGCATTGATTTCGACCCAAATCCCAAAACAATTTATGGGCTAAGATTTAATTTTATAAATGAAATGTGCTTAGCAGATAAAGCCTAGTTGCAATTTTTTTATTTATTTGAATGTTGCTATTATATTTTTTAATGGGAAATTAACCTTGCAATTTTTTATATGATTATTTTTAGGAATGAAAATAGACTTAGGCTTCTAGTAGGGGCTATGACCTAACCTAAATACAATATAGTCTGGCCTTTTTGGTAAATAGGTCAGACTTAGGCTTAAGCCTATTTAGATAAACAGACTATATATGTTTTCATAAAGCCTAGCTTACAAGCATACAGACTTGACCTATTTAAGTTTTTTCATTTATACTATTATATAAGATGTATAATATAGTCTAAATAATTCTGTAAATTATTTATAAAATTACCAACTTAGCTTTTATTCTAAGTTGTACATCACATTGTCATTCACACACACACTCAACTACATTCATTAATCATTCACCCCACCTCTAACATCTTTGATTTTTGAAGATGGCAACCCGACTCACTTCCTTCTCTTGATTTACGTTGTCCACTAAAACATAACAATTATTATAAGTTTATTTTAGTGCCAAAAATGAAATGTTATAATCTTAATAGGAGTAATTTGTCTCATTTTATGTGGAAAAATGAAAAGAAATAAAATCTAGTTTTACATGTCGGTTTTTTTTGTTTGGTTGATTTTAGAAAACATATCTCATTAGTCAACAACCAATTGGTTTTTCTTATTCCTGCTTATTCGAAAAAACTATTATCACTAGCCATTCTTTTCTTTTCCTTACTAAACTTTTATATTACAATGAAAATGGATCATATGCTTTTATGACATAATGTATGATTGTTAATAGACTTAATGAATTATATATGAATTTGGGGGAATAGGCCTTTAAAAAAAGCTTACATTTTAAATATGCATTTAAAAAGGCTTTACACTTAAATCGGGCCATTTGAATGGCTAGGCTTAAGCCTAAAAAAGCTTATATATAGGCTCAGACTTAGGCTTTAAATCTTTGTTGCGCCCATACTTATTTAGATAAAGTCTATAACCTATTTCCACCATTAATTGTCTGATTGAGTTAAATTTAAGTATTATCATATCCAATTGGCAATAGCTCTTCCAAAAATCATTTTTCTGCATTCACATGGACTCAAACCCAATACCTTGTACTTAAATGGGCAAAACATTTTTTCCCTCAGACCAAGCCTATTGGTAAGCTGCAATTATTTATGTTGCCAAGTAGATTAGTAGAATGATCATGCGCTAAATGTCAATTGAGATAAGTAGAATCTTATGGATTAAAATAAAATATTTATATGCTGCAAAGAAAAAGGTTTATATGTAATTTAACACTTCATTTTAAAAATAATTTTTTTAAATTTTAGTATGCAGATTTATAGTGCAAGAAGATAAAAGACACGGTTCGGAACAAAATGAGACAATGAAAATTATTGACAAAGTTATGTAAAATATTACATTCATCTAAGCTAACTTATAAAAATAGTAATTAAAAAAATAATCAAATTCGTATGTATTTTCAAAACCCAACCTATCTAATTTATTTTAAAATAAATAATAAATAATAAAAATTCAAAAGATCTTGATCCATACAAATCAGACAATTGTGAATAGAGCCTAAATTGTGATTAGTATTGATATTCCAGTCAATTGCTGCTATGTATGTTTCTTTTGTTGCCAATAATGACTATAATAAAGGCAATTTAAAAATGAAATATAAAAAAAGATAATATAAAACTCACTACACACATTCTCAATTATTGTTTATAGCTACAATTCATGTACAGCTCACATTTAAATTATGGAGTTATGTTTGCACAATTTATTTCTGTTGTATCATATATATTTAAGTTTTTTATATAATTATTTTCTTGCTTTTGGCCCCCATATAAATGAAATAATAGAATTAATAATAGGTACCATTAATTGGATTTTGCTTCTCTCCATTGCCATTCCCATCATTTTCCTTTCATTTGCTCTCCCCTTCCCTTCTAAACCATTAGATCAAAATTTCAATGATTTAGATTTAACATCTTCTAAGAATATCATAATAAATTTACTTAAGAATACATAAATAAATATAAACTATTAAAATTTGATCTGAAAAGGTGGCAACTGTAGTGAAAAAATGGAGAAAATTTACTATGATAATAATATCTCTCTCTTCATATTAAATTTTAGTAGTTTATGTTTTTATATTTTGAAGTAAAATTATAATAATATTTTTATAAGATGTTAAATCTTCAGTATTAAAATTTTGATTCAATAGTTGAAAAAGCGAGAGGAGAGCAAAAGAGAGGAAAAAAAAAGGGAAAGACAATAGAGAGAAGCGAATTCCCCCACTAGTTAGGTATCAAAGGGGAGGCACAAATTGGTGGTGGGCCCAGGGATATGCTGTAGGATAGTGGACCTACGTGAGGGGTCTATATACTCTTCTAATTATTCCAAAATCATTGCTTAATTTTGTGTCACATAAATTATTAATTTCTATAGTCCCAATATTATTACAAAAAAGAAGAGGATTAAAGTAGTATATTAATTTCCTTGTGTAATAAGTGGTACAATTACCTTGGGTATGATAATTAATGATATTTTGCACTTGAAAATACTTAGATTAGTTACATACACATGAATATTTTTTTATGGGTTAATATTATTGTTGATCTTTACAGTTTAATCGAATTTTAGTTTTGCTCCATGTTGTAATACCCGGATAATTATTTATCTTAACTATTATATTTTGATAAATAATACCTATTTTAAATAGGTGAATATGTGGTCTCAATTTTTCTTATTGTATTTATTTATTTTTTTAGGTAATTCTTCCCTAGAATTAGAATAACCAAAGGCTAAAAATCTTAAACTCTATAAGGGATCATAAAATATCCTAAGATTTACATAATTAAGAATAAGTCTTATTTATGTTATAAAGGTGATTAAATATAATCTAAATACCTAAATCAATTAGAGAAAATTATCAACAATTATTGGGCAATTAAATTTGCAATAATTGAGATGTTTTAGTAATTTTAGAAATTAATTAATAATTAATTTAAAAAGGGCATAATTAAGGATATATCAATTAAATTAGTGTCCAAAGGATATTTAAAAGCTAAGATTAGCATATAAGAGATTTTTAATCATCAAGATTAAATTAAAAACTTGTCAAATTTTGGTAATTAAGGCTAATAACCCCTAAAACACTATATTAACCAAAAATTAATTAATTTCCCTTTAAATAATTAAAGTGGCGAAAATTTCTAATTAAAAGGATTAAGAAATTGTATTAATCCTTAATCCTAAATCACTAACAAGTATCACTAATAGTGTTTAGATTTATCCAACCCAAAATCAAAGGCTTGGATTAAATTTAATAAAACTAATCTAAAGGCTTTAAATTTAGCTTCATAAAGCATAATTCTTGTGAAAATTTATCAACCAATGGGAGAATTTTCTTCTTAATTGTGAGATGGTAGAAACACAAATTCAAGAGGCAAATAAGGGAGTATATACACGGTTAACATAGCTTGGACAAAAGGGAATCAATTGCTTAACAATTAATTAAAGACACATGTCTAAATAAATCACAAACAAACCAATTAATTTGACATAAAGTAAAAAAGGACAACCAAGACTTTTGAGGCATTTTTGGAAGAGGATAGGATTGAAAAGAAGAGGGGAGGGGTCGGTTTTTAGCCAAGTAAAAGATGTGCAAGATGAATATCCAAATATTACATAAGATGTGTCTTAATCAAAGAAGACTTTGAGGTAAAAAAATGATGTAAGCCTATGTAATTAAAGGTAATTAATGGTAAATTAATTAAAGATGAGATAAAAACTATTAGGATAAATTCAAGACACTAGTGAATGAGAACCAATAGAAAATAAATTGTATCTTGAAATCCATTGATCCTAGAACAAATATAAGTAGATATTATGAACAAACACAATTTAAGCTTGAACTTGGTTTCTCCAAAGTAATTTTCACAAACTTTTGAGATTCATACTTAAGTGATTTAAAAGTTTAAAAAGACCTTAAATCAAGTCATAAAACTGTGATTAAGAAAGTGAAAATAGATCTTGAATAAAAACACCAACTTGCATCCAACTAAATTAGCATTTGGGGAATTAAAAATTGGAACAAAATATCTAAGAAAAGGAGAGGAGGTGGCGGTTTTAAGGGGTTAAAGGGGTGAGATCAAAACTTCTTTACTAAGTTTAAATCCAAGGGTTAAAAGTGATTTGAAGTTGCAAGGTAGTTAACCCAAGAATTTCTATAAATAGGGAGTTAGTGCCTTCATTAATCCTCACCAATTCACAAGCAAGCATAAGCTGGTGTTAACCGAAAAAAAGAGAGGAAGTGAGAGTGAGAAGCTTTGGGAAGAAAGAGCAAAGTTCTAGGTAAGTTCTTGAGCTCTAGCTTTGTGATTTTTAGCTTATATGTTGTTTTGATTCATAATCTTCCAATTATAGTTTTATTCACATGTTTTTATCATTATAATTGGATTTATTTCGAAAAAATGATGAAGAAGAAGTTATAGCAAAATTTTTGGAAGATTATGGTCAAAGTAGCGAAGCTCTGGCGAAAATTTGTCGATTAGCGACTCCCGAAAGCAATTTCAAAAACGCTGGTATCTTATGTTGAAGATGCTATGCTTAAATTCTGAGAGAATTCATGTTGAAATTAGACATGTAGAGCTTTCCAAATATACCTATAGCATGTCATTTTGAGTTCTGTGCTAAGAGATAAAAATGTTCAAAGATAGGCTATATTTTCTGGAAAATTCTGAACAGTGGTTAAAATCACGAAAACTAGGAATTGTTTATAAAATCTGGGCAACAACCAATATTGTTTCCTAAAAGTAGACATCTTAAGGATTCCTAGGAATTTTACGGATCCTCGTTTCGAGTTCTGTAGAATTAATTATAATTCTTCAAAGTTAGGTAAAAAATCAGCCTATATAATGATTAATAACGTTTTTAACGAAAATAGAGGAAATAAATTGTAAATAATTAATCCAGGCGTAAAAGGGTCATATATAGCCAAAATATCTCTTGACATAATATTTGTCAATTAATAGAGACGATATTACCCTTATAGGATTACGGTGCACAAATACCGTCAACAACGAACGTACTGTTGATATCAACGAAGGTACGGACGCGTATTGTAACCTTAACTCTTACGCTTATTGTGTGCATATATATGATATACTGAGACTCTGTCTTAACTTTTTTTTGATACAATCATGAGTACACGGGTTATGGTTATGATAATACCGTTAGAGTTTTCCTAGCGCTGAGGACACGACGTACATCGTGGCCTTTGGTGAAATGTGCAACCGGGATAACGAGACATCTGCGGGGGCTGTGTTGTGTTATTGCCTTACATGTTGTTACTATTTTGAAATGTGATTTATTACGTAAAGGATATTTGCCATACATGTACTTACGTAAGCGTGAGGTTAACCATATTTGCGAGATCCAATGTGCATTGGATCTTAGCTCTTACCTTAGCCGGGATCCGGGGAAGCGGGCCCGGGACAGGGGTAAGGAGCCGGCCTAGAAATCCAAACGGAAGCGCTATACTTTTGTTATGTACTACGTAGATATTTGTTATGTACTGCGTAGATATTAAACACTCGGACAAATGTACTATTATGAATGACCAGACATACTACAATCATTGTTATTCAGTCACTCTTTATTTTGAAAAAAAAAAATTCCGACGCTCAATTCTGATCAAAATCACGATGAGAAACGTTTACAAAAATGGGGTGTTACATGTAGTTTTAAATCATTGACTTTGATCTATATACTTTCGTAAGTACTTGCGGTTCTGAGTTTAATTAATGATTCATGTACTTTTAACGAGTTTTATAGCTATAGGGATAAGACCAAAATTTGATCAAAGTACAATGACTAACAATGTTGTTAACCCTCTTTTTATTGATCCCAATTTCTCCATATCCCAAGTTCTTAACTATATCTCTCTCTCTCTTTTTTTTTTTAAATAATTATTAAGTCTTGCTTGTGAAAAAAAAAACCCTAGATAATGCAGAGAAATAAGAATAGATTAAAAAGTTCCCAAATATTAATTGATGTTTTATCTTAAATAAATTTTCAGATATAGGATTTTAAATTTATATAAAGTAGATCTCATAGTATTTTATTAACATAAATTTAATTTTAGAAGTTTAAAAAGTTTATTTATGATTTTATTCCTTCATCATATCATATGATAACATCGGTTATGGAATTAATTGTCATAACAATATATGAAAAGAGTTGGTAGCATGAAGAATGATAAAATGAAAATGAATTTAGTTTTTTCTTACAAACACAATAGATAATATTATTAAAAAATTTAACAAGTTGCATTATGATCATGAGCAATGGGATACAAAATAATTTGAAAAATAAAATACAATTAGAGAATAGAGTTTAACATTTTGGATTATCACTTAATTTATACTTACAAAAGAGAATAAGAATTTAACATTTAGAATGAAAATAAGAAAGTAGAAAAGTAGAAAACGAGAATAGCAAGACAAGACTAAATTATAGTGGAAGTAAAAGGGCATTTCTCATCCACTTGAGTGTATCAGTACTTTATACATAGAGGAGAGAAATAAGAAACATAATAGTACGGTAATAAAGAATATGAGGTTTAAACTTCTCATGTTGCATGAGAAGAAGAAGATTCCTACACATACATGAAATGGCGGGACCCACATATATATATAGTGCTACTTATATATATGTGTGGGTCCCACCATTTTATGTGTGTGTGGCGTGAAATACACTTCTCCTACAACATGAGAAGTGTTTTTCCCAAAGAATATATATACTAAAGACCCTTCAATTTAGGAATTATAAAGTAATATGTCATTAACCTTAAGATGAAATCATATGTATTAATGGAGTTATAAATATCCACACTTCATACTATTATTTATAACAGTTTTGGCTAATTTGGGTCACTACCAAGGCTATGTCAAACTCGTTAATTCAAGCAAATTTATAACAGTGACGTAAACTCGTATTGTGAATTCGAATCGTAAACTCGTAAAAGTTTACTTTTATCATTAAATAGGTATTTATAGTGTACAATTAAATAATTAAAATATAAAAAATGGATCAAAATATATTTTAACAAAAGACACCATAAAAGAAAAATATTTAAATCCAAATAACTAAAATTAAGTACATCAACATTCATAACGTATCATGCTTAACAAAAGAATTTATATAAAATTCAGATACGAAGCCATTGAGTATAATCAAATAGATAAAATTAACACAAGTTTAAGAGTGAGTTAACACGGTTTTATAAGTTAGAAATGTAAAAACAAGTAAACAAAGTGTGTAAACTTGCGAGTTTATATGAGTTTATGATTAGCGAGTTTATCGGTGATTCTACTCAATTTTGTAAAGTAAAAACGGTAAACTCAAAGAGTCGATTCGCGAGTTTGACTAAAATGGTCACTACTTTGTTTTTAAATTGCAAATATCTTTTTAACTTTTCAATAATTTTTTTTTCTTAAATTCAAGAAATAGCAATGGGTATATCTTCATGTAATCTAGCGCAACAATTTCCAAATGGAATCTTAAAATAGAACTTTTCTTTTAGGTTTGAAAAGTTTATATACTGCATTTAAATATTTATCAATAAAATATTTAATAAAAATTTAACTGATGGTTCTGTTTACAACAGATAACATATGATTTATTTTTGTCAAAAAAATTATCTACTTAACTTTTTATGACAAATTCATTTATATCTACATATATTCTTCTTTCTTCTAATCCCAACTCCATATATTATAATTATTTAATTTGATTGTTCTAGGTTTTGTGACTATTTCCAAGTTTTATATTTATAATTGAAATATGTCTTTTTAGATTTAATTTTAAAGGTTAGACATATTTTTTTTCATGTATTGCACAATGTCTAATGATTAATGAATGAGCGATATTATTATTCTTGATTTACGAACAATATACCTTGTCAGATATTTTATGTTGATATATTAATACCAATATATTATCAAATCATTGAATTTATAATATAATTACAAAAATCCTTCTTCACATACATTGTATATGGTGACTTATTTATTTATTTTATTCTTTAGCGCAAAGTAGACGAGAGAAGTGGAAAAACTAATGGAAAAGGGCAGAAATAAAGGGCACAAAGGAGATACGTAGAGTTTCCAAATTAAGAAGGCAGTCAAATTCCAATCAACGAGGTGTCTGGGCAAAAAAATCAACGAGGTGACATGATGAGTCATGTGCATGTGTTGGAAGTCTAGAACTATAGAAACGTTTCACATAAATAATTAAATAATTTTGCAAAATCAAAAAAATCAGTAAAAAAATCTTTACGTAAAAATTTTAGGAGTACTTGCCAAAAATATCTGTTATGTTTTTATTCATAAAAAATACTGTTACTTTATATAATTTCATATATATATATATATATATATATATATATATATATATATATTAAAATATCGATAGTCGAATTCAAATTCTTTTTACCAACAAATTTTTTGAGCATAGAATTTTCGCCTACTTTTTAAAATCAAATCATAATTAAAAATGGTAATTGAAATACACTTTTTGAATGGGGTGATGAGAGTAGTAATTATTCCCTGAGTCCTATTTTTTTTTTTCACACATCATACTCTTAATAATTGGAATGTAGAAAGAGATTGTATAAGAAAGCATTAAAGGTAATCAAAACAGGTTGATTTTAATTTGGGGATAATATTGAAAAGGAGTAGTAATACTTCCTTTGTTTCTTAATATAAAACTTCGTTGACATTTTTTTAAAGATATTAAGAAAATAAATAAGTTCTTGATTCATATCATATGTTTTGTATCATTAGATTATATCTAAGTTTATAAGTAAGACAAATTAATTTAGAGGAAAAAAATAAATAATAATTATTATTTTTAATTATTTTCATTAATTTCTCAAAAAAAAATCAACTGGGTGTTATATTTAGGACAAGAGGTAGTACTTTTTTTTTTACTGATATAAACTACTTTTAACTACTTTTCTTAATCCTTATGACACACCACATTTAATTTAGAAGTTTTCTTCTCATATATTATCTTAACACACCCTCTTCAATCTTCACCCACATCACAATCACCCAAGTGTTAGTGCAATTAACTGACAATGTAATTTCAATCATTTATTCAAGAATCTTAGTATAGTACATGCATATTAGTTCTCGACTGTGACTTGTGACTGGAAGAGATAGAGATGGAAGACAAACTTGTTTTGGGAGAGATGTAGTGACGGACAAAGCTATAGCAAGGTGGAGACAAATTAAAACCAGAGGACGCCACACTATTCTGCAACATCATTGTGTATAGAATTGAGTGAAATAAGGGTAGAGTATAGTGGAGATTTGACGACTGTTTTTCAAAAATAGTTGTCTTAACTTTTTTTTTAATAGAGAGGGGAGACTGTTTTTTTTAAAACAGTAATTAAACGTTAAGCTAAAATTTTAAAAATGTCAGCCTCTTTTTTAACTTCTTTTTTCTAAAAACTGATATTAATTAGTGTCGTTAAATTTACTTTTTGTAGTAGTGAGCCCCTAGCCACCCCAAAAGCAATCCTCAGCATAATTTCCCAACCAAGCGGTGGCAATACGCTTTCCTTAGCTCTGTTCATTGCATCAGCAAGGTTGCCCTTGGCAACATAATCATAAACTTCTGACCTTTGACCTAGTATCCCCACCAATTCAATGGCCGGTCCAGATTTCAGAACCTTTATTGGAACAAATGCTTTAGAAAGGTTGAAATTATAACGGATTGTATTGAGGTGGTTAACTTGATAATAAGGGGTTGTGATATAACACCCACCCCTTCAATGATATTATAGATGATGCCAGGCTTTGGATTTCAAAGAACTGGCAAGTCGTGGTTAATCATATCCCCAGAGATAGGAATAAACTTGCGGAACAGCTAGCCAAGTTGGTTCACAACCTTGACAGTAGTTTTTGCTTTCTTGTTCACCCACCGGCTTCTTTTGAGGAGGTGGTACGGTAGTGGATAATGATTCTTAGCTTGTTGTAACTATGTTTGTAAGACTCTTAGCTTGTGAGTGAGTGAATTCCAGTATTTTAGTCAAAAAAAAAAAAAAAAAAGAAAAGAAAGAGAGTAGTGGGAGACAGCTGAAAACTAATGCATGCATGTGAAATAATTGCACGTGATTTTAAGGTACATATTTGGAGAGTCCGTCTTTCTAATTTGGGAATTAAAGTAATATGAAATGATTCCCTCTAATTTTCCACAACTGAGTTCAAGGAAAATAATCCCAAGAACCTTACATTAAGTTGGCATTTAGATATTGAACCACCAAAAGTACTTCTTTCATGGTTTTGGAAAAAGCTGCTAACGTTATTGCAAAAGAAAGATCCATTTACAGTGAAGGACGTACCTATAATGTCCTCCAAATAAATCATGTTTCAGACTTTGGAACGAGGCTTGATTTTATTGGCCAAATAAAAAGAAAGTGGCTTGATTTATTTATTTACACGACCTCTAGCTTGTCTCTTTCGTCTCAGGATTAAGAAATTTCAATTTTACAAATCCAACAGAGAACAACACAGAATCATGGCAGCAGTACGAAGATATTTTGTTGCTAGGTTTACTTTTCCATAAGAATTGCTGAATCAGCAAACCATTACTATGGATGTTTGTACTTCTTTGTTGAATCAGCATTTCTAAATATAAGACCTATTAATCTTTTCAGGAAGATTAAAGAAATTAAGGGTTAAATATCTTTTTTGTCATGGAAGTATTCTTGGAAGCATCAAAGACCTTTAAGTTTTTTGGTATCATTTTTGCCTCCTGAAGTTTACAAAAGAGAGCAAATATGCCCCAGTTTTTTTTAAGAGCAAATTTGCCTCGGAAGTTTTTTAAGGAAGCAAATTTGCGCGGGAAGCTTCTGAAAGAGAAGCAACGATCCAACGACCAAGATCAATCGATCGGCAAGATCATTATGTTTGTAAACTTCCAAAAATGATACCAAAAAAACTTTCGTCTTTGAAGTGCCCTTAGTAAAACTTCCGTGGCAAAATTAGTATTTAACCCAAGAAATTAATTAAATTATTTTAAAATATATGTCAGTAAATAATGTTTGTACTTCGTTTCTGTTTATGAGGGATGATGGACTATCCTTTGTTATTTATCTAAATCCAAAAAGGGTAACTTGGTGAGAAGAGATCAATCTATTCAGCGACTCATTATTACTATTTTCTGACCTTAATATAAAATCTCATTTATAGTGTGAAAAGTAAATTGTATTACTAATGGAGATCTTACATTAAAGATCGGGGATAGCATTAGCAAATGCTAATGAAGAGAAAGTTAAAGAACCGGACATCTATTTAATGATAGCTTGAGGAAGTCATACCTTAATTGATAGTAGGATAGAGCAATATTTCTCTTGTGCCAGCCTGTTAGTGGTAATTAGAAGAATGAATCCAGTCATTAATTGAATACGGTCAACTTTCTCTTTATCAAGTACCGTTTTATATTAATATATATTTTAAAAAATATATTCAAATGGTCCTAATTATAAGTTACTTCCAACATGTTTCGCACAAACTAAGGAAAATATTAAACCACATTAACTTTACTTTAAAATTTAACAACTTTCCAGCTTCACCCCTACTAAACATATACCTCATGATATTAAAGTCTATACAATAATAAATAAAGGTAAAATTGTATATTCACCTGAAAAATTTAATGAAGTGACTTATTATAACTAGGACCAAGCAAAAAAATCTTCTTTCTCTACCTTATAAATAGGAAAAGAGGAGCATACTTTTGTAAAAATAATGTTTTCTTTTCTTTTACTTATTGCTTGTGATATATAAATTATTACTACTTGGTCCTAAATATATGATAAAATTTGTAGTATAAATTGTACTACAAACTTTATCCTATATTTAAGGCAAAGATAGTATTATATAATTTAGTAGAAAAGGACACACGCATGTTAATGTTGAAGGACAAAGAATTGAGTGGACAAGGTAGGGTTGGAAAATGTGTGGGTGTAGTCATCAAAAATGACCAAATAAGGGGCAGACAAACATGTACGGGTGTATAGTTGTGATCACAGTGTTTTGGTATAAGCCATTGAATCTAAGCTAATTAGCTGAGCTAGCTCACACCCAATTCATTTGTTCATTCATACACACAAGAATTGTTAGACACTGCCTGTGAGTTATAGCCTTGTACTATTCTCCATTCATGTGCAACAAATTAAAGTTTGTCCCCACCACTAATACCAAAAATATCTTTTCTTTTAAACAGATGCAGCTAGGTTTACCTAGAGGCTAGAATACCAAATAGTAATAATTTACACCATAGCTTTGATTTTTGAACACCAAATAAGAACCCTATCTACCTCTATTTGCATCGATGCCTTTAATAATATGCCAAATCCATTTTATAGCCCCTAGATGCAATTCTTTATCATCAATTTTGAGGCTCCATTACCACTTTAGTCTTATTTATAAGGGTAAATGTGCATCGAAAACCCTGAGGTATATCCAATGCCCTAAAGTTTTTGTGGTACACTCTGCACCCTGAAATATTTTTTCTGGTACATCTAACATCATGAAGTATTTTTTTAGATGCGTCTAGTACTTTAAACTATTTTTTTATGCATCTAACACCTTAAAGTACTTTTTTAAATATATCCAACACCCTAAATTATCTGAATCTTTAAGAGCGAAATTGCACAAAAAAAGTATTTAAGGGTGATGGACGTACATGAAAAAAAATACTTCATAGTGTTTGATGCACAACAAAATACTTCAGAGCACATGATGCACCTAGAAAAATATTTTAGGGTTCTAAATGCACCTTAGCTCTATTTATAATGTAGAGAGAATAAATTTTTGTCCTAATTATCAGGTATGTCATTGATTTTTTATCACTAGTTTCCCTTTTTACCTCCTCGTTAAAAATTATCGGTGTGTTATTTAATTTATAAAGTGTGTGTATATATTTAACAGGGGTAAAGTTGTAAACTTATTAATTTTTTAAGCAGAGTTAATAAATTTTAAAATTTTCTTAGGTTTAGGGAAACTGTTGGAAATGACTTATAATAGCGTCTATTATGATATATTTTTCTCCATCGTGGATAATCAATATGTGATATATCTTTGTACACAATAATTTAATAATTACTATTCAATATTAATTATTTAAGGAGGAAGTGATGGAGAGAGGGTGGATTAGCAGGAACTATAATCCGACTCCTTAAGATTTATAAAAACTGTGTACTATACATGTTTTTTAAATTCAACCCCTTATACTTAATTCCTAGCTAATAATGAGCTGGCTTGTAGCATTTGAAATATTTTTTTAAAAGAATAAATCCATTTTTCATTCCATTTTACTTTCACTTCTTTTCTTATAATTAAGCTTTCTAATTTATTAGTATTATTTTCTTAGAATTGTCGTAATTAGGGGTGAGCAAACTACCCGCGGCCCGTGAAAATTTTTCCGTATTAAACCCGTCCAGATTGGACCCGTTACGGGTAACCCGCACCCATTTATATTATACGGGTGGGTCACGTATAACTCCAGATAAAAGAATATAATTACTGTAGAGCTATGATAACAAAAATCTAAGCAACAAATTTAGTGATCATTTTAGAGGACGACGCGTGATGTATGTGCTCACTCTTGCTCATTCTTCTGATAGTGATGAATAATTACTTAAATCCGATTACATGATAAGCATAGCATATATATTTTTTTAATTTAATTTTTTATCATAAAAAGAGAATATTTTTTTGAGGGCAACCAACGGGGCTTTCGTCATCATCTGTGGACGATTAGCTGTATAAATAATTGAAGAAGTATGCAGAATTATAATATTGACGTATTGATCATTAAGAACTACTCAATGACAGTCGTGAAAGTGTGTATATGTTTGTATTCATACAAATTTCAGATTACTGGAAAAGAAGCTAAAACTATACAGCCACACACAAGCTAAATTAATGTACAAATCAAAAGGGTCCTATTGTCACCTAACTGAAGGACAAAGATGAATTGTTATATATTAGATTAGATGACTATTATTGTGTACATTATTATGCTTACTCTTCTCTGTACATATACCTATACATATACAGATATACTTTGTCCAAAAAAAGTATAAATATACATATACTTACATATATATTATTTTTCAAACACATGTATGGAGAATCCTCTCTATTTTCCAACTAATTAAATTCACTTTTTAATATTTTCTATCATTATAGAATTAGATTGAGAATATTGATCCATTTTATATGTTGTCTAAAGCCTCAAGCTATCATATTGCGTGGCTGTGAGAACTTAATTTCTTTCATCTACACACACACATATATAAAAATTCATTTTTTTTTAAATATTTTCTATCACTATATGAAAGAAATTAAGTTCTCACAGCCACGCAATATGATAGCTTGAGGCTTTAGACAACATATAAAACGGATTAATATTCTCAATCTAATTCAATAATGATAGAAAATATTAAAAAATGAATTTAGTTGGAAGATATAGAGAGGATTCTCCAAGGAATACAATTTGATATTTTTTTTCAATACTCGGCTAAGTCGGGCACCCAATAAAATGATCATATTGGTTTGATTAACCACTAATGCTCCATTAATTAATCAACCTGATCCTTAACAAATTTTGATTTGCATCTTATAATCATTAATATTTCAAAATCCATATGTAGTAATTATTAATCATGATCAGTACTCAGTCGTGTCTGGTAATTTTTTTTGGGGCCTGAATCAGTTCTGTTAATCGTTAATTTTGCTAATGAAATCATGATATGTCTCTGTTTTTTTTTCATGGCTTATATGGCATTAAGAAGTATCACTAATAAATTCGTGAATAAAACTAACGGAAAGACTATATTAATTAGATATATTTTATAATATGAGAAACCTCATAATGAAATTGTCATGGATTATTTTTCTTGAAACTTATGAAGGAAGTAGGTTTTTTTAAGCTTTTGGCTTCAAAACTATTTTTCTTTTTAAGAAACCGAAACAAATAGAAATTGAGACGAGAATTGAAGTACAATAACAAAAATTACATTATGAGGGCTCAGATCTAAAAAAAGATTATCCCAAATAATTTTATAAATTATTATTCATTATTTTTAATTATCAAAGTTATTTTCCAATTTTACTTTAATTTGTAAGAAATTTGTTATGAAGTTACTTAAATAATATTTTTTTTTTGGTGAATTGATTTATATAATACTTTAACATCACATGCAATGAGCGGTCTTTTTAGATGATATTGAATATATTGCTTACATAATTCCATACATATGTGTTCAACATATTACATCATTTAGACTTGAAAACAGCTACCCTATATCTCAATATTACTAAATAGTATTTGGAAAAAATATGAGAGATAGTGTGATTGCACACATCACCATCTTATCTTTAATTTTCTCAGAAAAGACCATGATCTTTGGTCAGATGGCACCTTCCTATGTTACATCAAAAGGTTCAATTGGTGGGGTATAACCTGACATTATATTGAAAAAGAAAAAAAAATTAAACTATATACACAATACAATAATTGACATATACACTACTACTAGAAAAATGTTTTTTTTTTTAGCCAGAGAATTTAGTAAGGGATCTTATTCATCTCTAAAAGATTAAATTAAATTATTTATTTTTTGGTCAACAGGATTAAATTAAATTAGCTAGCGAGGAATTACAATTTCATCACTAGCACAATATTAGTCGGGGACATGCCAATAAAAGTTGATTTGGTGGTAAGGAATTTGTTCATAACCCACACAAGATCATGAGTTCAAATTCTATTATTGATACGAAGATCTTGTTAGTGAGCGATCAAACATTCCCAAAATCTTGAGGGTATGCTTTGGTTTGATGAGTCTCAGATTCAACTCACCTTACTTGCTTTCTATTGTTGGGAAATTAATTCTATATCCTATAACATATGTTATTCCTATTTTTTTTATATGATAAAAATAATGAGAAAAAGAAATGCATACAATAATTAAGCTTATACCAGTATATTAGAATTAATAATTTTTAAAAATAAAAATATAGTTAATCAGTATAACATATAAAATTTTGGAAAATGTGAAAAGCATATGCATAAAATATAAACAATTTGAAAGATGTGAAAAGGTGATTAAAAATTATTAATAATTAATTGAAAGATATATTTCAATAAATGTCAATTTATAATGTGTGTGTGTGTGTGTGTGTGTGTGTGTTCTATGCAAGTTTAATGAGAAGTATGAGTTGGAAATCAACTATCTAGTGGTGATATATATAGTCAGATATTGAAACAAATTAAGCAAAGCACCTATCTGATCTAAAGAGTGTTGGAAAATACAATGATAGATGGTATAATGTCAAAGGTATGTGAATCATGATGTCTAGCAAATTAAGTTGATTGAAATCTTTTTCTAATGCGTCAAAAAAAAAAAGCAAGAAAGTGTGCCTAGGATAAATAATTAAACATTAGATCCAAACATTAATGAAAAGGTCGTCTAGACCTTAATATTTTCCATGTGTTAAATATAATCCATACATTGCCCATCATAGATATAGGCAGAGATCGATATCTTTGAATCTCTAAAAACGAGTCAAATTTTGATTTTAATTTATAAAAAACTATACTTTTTTTATCAAAATAAAAAAAGATCTACTCTAGAAACGAGTCAATTTTTTTTTCCAATAAAAAAATCTACTTCAACTTTTATAGGGATGAATCTATATATGACTGTCACATTTAATTAACTGAAATTTCAAAAAATTGGTTCATATTTTAGCTTCTCCTTTTCAAGCTATTGAGTTGACTGTTTTCTTTACATGCATGTTTGGACACAGATCACTGTTAAATGTTGACAGGAGCTTTGCATGATCAATTTCTGCCTAATTCATATATAAACGCCATTTTTGGTACTAGCCGTGAAGCAATTTTGTCAATTCAAATAGCATAGGATGGAACAACCTCCTATTTTTATTTTATTTTTTTTAAAGGAATCATAAGAAATTTTTTGAAAAATCTCTCATTGTAAAATTTATTGTCTAAAGGTATTTAAAATTTGTTTAAGGACCCATATGCAATATATTCTTAGTAGGTGAAATTCTTCTTCAGCTGTGTTCAACCTATATTTAATTATTTACAAAATAGGAAATATTTACACATATTTAAAGATGTGTTATACACTGTTAAAAAAGAGTTGCATCTATTGACAATAAGTTGCACCTACTCAAAAACCCAGTTCTTTAGATATTTTTAGACAATATATGAATTTTGTAACGAGAGATTTTTCAACGATTTTTCAAAAAATTATAGTAGCATTTGATATTTGGTGGGTAAAGTGTAAATAGGAAAAATAGCAAATGGATATCAAAGCTAAGCAGCCATAATATTATTGCAACTCAGTGGTACATTGAAATTATTAATTTAATATAGATACGAAAGTGCGTTTATCAAATTAATAATAATCTCTTTTTGAAGATTGCAATCTTAATTAAGTGATTAGAGTGGGGGGAGAGAGAGATAATGGGGCAATTAGGAATCAGGAAAAAAAAAAGTAAGGAAAAAAAATGACAAATGGTAGGATAGCACTCTTGAGATAATAATTTTTGGACCAAAGTGAGTAACAATTATTCTCTAACAAAGTTCTACACTGCCCTTCAATTTTTGATTTGTGATTAAGATGCTAAGTCATCTATTGTCCAACACGTACTAGTCTACGGCTCTCCAATCTCAACATAATAACGACAAAAATGGTTGTGGTCAACTATGTTCATCCAACACTAGCCCCACCGTATACCATCATATACATAGTGATGTTCTAATTATCTTGTATTTAATTATTCCATGAAATACTAGAAAAATGGTGGCCAGATCATCAAAATTTCTCCTACTAGGTGAGGCATGAGAGAATAGATGTACGTAAGCGCTACCCGCGTAAAAGAAAAGATGTTGTTTCCAGGATTTAAACCCGTGACTTATAGGTCACGTAAGATCAATCTTACCACCGCGACAAGCTACCCTCTCCATATAATACTAGAAACTGGAAAAATGACATAATAATTATATTTTTAAAAAATAAATTTACATTTTGTATCACTTTTATTTAAAATTATATTATAATGGGTTAATATAATTAGCTAGTGGTCCTCACAAGTTGATCAAAGTTTGATTTTGCTCCATAAACTTCAAATAATTGGTTTTGGTCCATGTGATTTTATAAAGATTTGTTTTGAGTTTAGTTTTAAAGTACAGAGATCAAAATCAAAACTTATTTAAAGAATATAGACCATTTGTTAAAGTGAGATCAAATTCTTATAAAACTGTAAGAACTAAAACTAACTATTTTAAAGTATAGGACTAAAACCAAAATTCCATTTGGCTATAAAAACTAATAGTAGTATTGACCCAATTATAATTTTAAAAAATTGAAGTAAGATCAAAATTAAAGGATTATTTGTGGTTTGAAAATTATATTAGACATGAAATGAAATTCTAGTCCAAATCAAGGCACTCATCATAATAACTTTGAAGATTTCTACTTCTTGGAGGTGGATGGATCAGTCTTTGTGGAATGGTAAGAGTAGGTGTGGTAGGATTGTGAAGGATACTATCAATGGCTTGGTGGTTTTAGCTGTAAACTTATTGGTGTTCCTCCTGCCATAGCTGAATTAATAGGTATGATCCATGATTCCATGGCTTATACTTATGTTGGAGTAAGGGTATCCGAAAAGTTTGTCTTTTTTCTGACTGTATAGGAGCCATTAATCTAGCAGTTAGAGGTTGTGAAATAGATTATTCATTTAGAGATCTTGTGGATGAGATTAGACCGTAATACTTAAAAATCCGACATGATAAATATCATAAATTCAAAATAATACCTATTGGAAATAGGTGAATATGTGGTTTCAAAACTAGTGTAATAATTACCTTATCTTCTAAGGTAATTTCTATTGAAATTAGGGTACAATAAAGAGCCAAAAGGTGAAAAATGCATTTATGAGGCATAAAATGGCTTGAAAATATTATGATAAATCTCATATGGCAACAAATATTGACAAAAACTTAGGAAGTATGTTGTCTCTAATTTTAGGAATTTTTGGGATTATTTCCTTGAGAAATAGAGAAGCATAAATATAATATTATTAAAAGCACTTTATGGCCCCAGTATTTTTAATATTTTACATGGGACATAAAATACCAATGTCAGTGCAAAAGTTGTGAGATAATAATTAATCCTAATTATGAAAATTATCAACAATTAGTAAGTGGCTAATTAAGTAATTAGTGGCTAATTGTTTAGATTAAGACATAAGTAAATTAATTAGTAAATAATTAATTTATGGGAGAAATTCGAAATTTATAATTAAATAAATAATAAAATATTTTATGCTTAGAAAAATAAATAAAAAATAAATAATAAATAATAATAAATATCTAGATATTTTGAATAAAATAATAATATATGTGGTAAAGAGCCAACAGGACATATGAGAACAGATAGAAATGAAATTCTACCTCAAGATATAGAAATTTAGTCTTTTACCACTGGACCTTTTATGAACCGGTGAAATTTATCTCGGATTGAGCGGTCTCAAAAGTCGTTTCTGAAACCAACAGCGTAATTAGGAGTACCGGATAATTAAGATAAGGAAGATAGTGCTAAAAGTGACTTATAGAAAACGCACCATGTTTTTCAAACCAGGGATATGGTTACTTAGATCGATCATATTACGAACCAGTGATTTTCTCGCAAGAAGCGGTTCTATCTAAGTGATTTTCGTAGAATCATGGTGTCTCTGTCCGAAAATCTTCGGCAGATAACGTAATACCCTTAATGGGATCAAAAATATAATGAAACCCAGTAGTTTTAAAGAGAAAGAATGGAACTACAAAACCTAATTCCCGGATTTTTGAGATTCGTCAAGATTACGCGATTCGGACACCGATCAGGGAACTTTATCGGTAAGTCAGCAAAGATGACATCATCCTCTTCTAGAAGGATGACATAAGCGGAACATGTGGAAAGTCAAGATGGTGCCACATGGCGAAGTGCGATCCGACGGTTGAAATCCAATCTGAAAACAATTGAAGAAATTCCCACCTTGTCCCTCCTTTCTTCTATAAATAAGGCACTTCTCCTCTCATTTCCACACCAAAATTTCGTGCCTTAGAGAGAGGTTAGAGAGAAGGAAGAGCCCAGAGAAAGTATAGCCGAGTTCTGGGTAAGTTTTTCTGTCTCTGGTCTTTAGTTTCGGTAGTTCTTTCGGTAGATATAGTAGGAATGCTAGATTTATCTTTAATTTTTCAAGATAGTCTAGATATCATATTTAGGGGTAAATATGATATATATTTCGAAAATATGATGAGGGAAAAGATCTGTCAAAATTCCGGAGAGATAGAGCGAAAATGGGCGAAGCTCGGCGAAATTCCGCCGATTAGGGGTTCGGGGGCAAAATGGTAATTTGTACCTAAAATGCCCGTTATACTGCTAGAAGTTGATAAATGTTGTCCTTATAGGATATCTCGAGATAATCGGACCGTTGTACCGCCGTCGTACCGTTTCACCCGTCAAAAAAGTACCGTTTTCCGTAAAAGTACCGCTTTTTCGTCAACGAAGGTACGTTCGCGTCTTTGTAACACTAGCTCGATATTTATGGTATGCGTATATGTGATATGTGTGTTGTATGTGTATTGATGGTATGTTATTTGAGTGCATAATGGTGTTAGAGGATAACTAAACATATGAATGCGCTGGGAGCGACATATTCTGCATGCGCTGGGAGCGACATATTCTGTTTCGCTGGGTACGACATATATCTGCATGCGCTGGGAGTGATATATCTGTATTGGTGGTGTGTGTAATATATCCGTTGTTGGGCTCATGTCTTGTTAATGTTGTAAACGTCCATAGTCCATATATCGTATATGTGAATATGAGGTTAATCAGTTACACGAGGTTCAATGGGCATTGAACCTCGGCTCTTAATATAAAGTCGTTTCGGGAGAACCGAGGATCGAGGAGAGAGGCAAGCAGGCCGCATAGGGACTCAACTGAAGACTATCTCTCGTTGCTACGGCATGAGTATTGCCGGGGAGACATTTCTGTTGTTGTTTACTTTTGATAACTCTCGGTCGTTGTACCGCTTTTGTAATCAGCCAGACTTACGACATTTTAAATATATGTATCAGTTACTCAATCGCTCCGATGCTCTACTCTGATGAAAAAAAAATATATTGCTTTTGAAAATGGGATGTTACAAGAACTCTTATTTATAGAGATTGGTAGAATAAACTTGTAATTGTTCTAAGAGAGGATCTTATTCTTGCCAATAGATTGGCAAAACTTGCTCATATATATAGCATTACAAGAAATTTTTATATCTTTGATCATCCTCTACCTCCATTAAAGAGGTGGAAGATGATGAAAGAACTTAGGCTGTTTTAGTTTCTTTTGTATTTTTTATTTATGTAATGATATTCAGTGTTATATTCCAAAAAAGAAAAAAGAAATCTAGTCTAAATGAGAGAGATAGAAAGAGAGCAACATTGAAACTATGAGATTAGCATCTTCTACCTCTTTTTGTGATTGATTGACTACATTCATGCACCTTGTTAGACTTTTAATCATGAAGCTTCCCAATTATTGAGTTGTTATTACCAAATTGCAATAAACCACCCGACACCGTCTTTAGTGCGTTTTTACAAACTTTGCAATAAATTCCACATTCCTAAACATACACCAACAACTAATTGATCGATCAATAACACATTTTTAATACAATTAAATAAGGTATTAATAAAGCATTTTCACTTTTTTTTTCTTCCAAGTATGCCATATTCTTTTGTCTCCTTTATCTTTGTCGTCCTGTTAGTTGGACAATTATCTATTCAAGAATATACTTACGTACACATATACGTAATTTTCTAAGAAAACTTTGATAGATTCATGTACACTACTCTCTTTTTTTTGTTCTGGTTAACTTAGTTTTATTCTAGATGGGCCTATCAAGCATTAATAATATGTGGACTCAAAAAAAATAGTCATATTCTTCATACCTTATGCATAACGCAATTTGTTATAAATTTTAAATATTATATTAATCATATTGGTATTAATTGATGATATATTGGTTTAATCAATAAATGCTTTTTGTTGTTGTAAAGTGACACTTTGACCTAAATAGAAGCAAGGTGAATTATATTAAAAATGAGTTGGAAGTAAAAATTAGATATTTGACCATACCGCAGTTATTAAATTTCAAGTACTTGATATTGATTATAGCATGATATAATGATAAAATTGATAGATGTGTTATGTATTGGATACAAGCTGGATGGATGAAAAGGAAGGCATGAAGAATAATTTGTGGCTGCAAAGTGATTAAATAAAAGTTTTACCAAATTGTTGTAAGACTAGCTAGCTAGTAGTATTGTATTGATGGTAGTGAATGTTAGGTGTTGAAGGAACAACGTTAACAAGAACAAAAAAATGACATATTAACAAATAGTCATTGAGAAGGTTGTGTTGTCATATAAAAAAGAAAGCAAATTCTAATATTTATTAAGGAGAAAATATTGAAAAAATATTTAAGATGATTTGGACATGAAGAAAGAAGGTTGGAGCCATTGAGGCGAGTTGAGAATTTGTCTTTGAACTCTATGAAGGGTATGGAGGAAGATTAATGAAGAATAACATTTAAAAAAAACTATGGATATAATCTCTTAATTAATCAATAATAATATATTTGAAGTGTTGGTTATTGATAAAGACAATGACATGGGGGAATCTATGCATCGCATTTAATTTATAGGGATAAGAACTAATGTTGTTATTTTAAATTGCCGCGCCAATATTTAAATGAGTCGGGCAAAGAAATATTTACTCATCTAGTCTTTAATATAAGACATATTTAGGAAGTGTCATTTAAGAATACTAAAACAATAGATAATATAATTGGCCATAAATGATACAAGAACTTTTGATTTTTACACACACATACACATTACTATTATTAAAATGTATGTTATAGGTATGTGCACACACCCAAATGATTGATTATCCTTGTACAATAATATAGTTAGTCAGCCCATGTGGGTACTTGTTAAGCATTATTGCGTATGTGTTTAATAGAATAGTTGAACTTCATAACGATGACAACATTGTATATGTTAGTAATAATTAGGCTCTGCACATGCTTAGGGCCCCTTAATGATAATACAAATATGAGTAAGAGAAAAGCTCTTTCATTAAAACAATATTGTAGTAAATTAAATCGTGAATATAGTCTTTAATATAAGAGTTAGTTATGATTTGGCTTTGGTCCTAAATATAAGATCTCAATTTACTTTGTCTCCTAAATTTATAATTCATTCTCCACAGTACAGTATCTTTTTGTTGGTTATACACTTATACATATTAAGCTGGTTTTAATCTAAAGCCAATTATGATTAAAAATTGTACTTTCAGGAAATCAACTCATTTTTGTTATAGATAAATAACTAGATTAATTTTCTTAATATACCCAAGTTAGTTAATTAGCTTTTATATTAACGAAGGAGTGTACTATTAAGTTAAATAATCAATTGGCAGAACAGACATTCTTGTCTTTTCTGATCTAAAAAGTGAAGACTCTGATTTGTTAAGCGCATTAATACATATGTTTTTGCTAATAGACAATGAAAAGATTCAACAAGCTTTGTGTGGTATAATGCGGCTAAAAAATTTATTGATTACTAGTGCTTTTATTTAACAATAATATCACAATGACGCAAGAGCCCATCTATATTCTTTTTTAAAATTAAAGAGTATTGTCAACGAGTGTAAATATTTTCCAGATGCATGAACATTCTTTAGAAACACCATTCCCCACATGTACGAATATGTGTGTTTGTTGTGTGGATGTTAGTTGAGTATTCATCAAGACCGTTTCACCAAATAAAAATTGAATCAATTGTAGTTACTAGCTAGTAGTGATGAAATTAAAAATATATAGATAGAAGAAACCAAATAATTTAGTTACATGTTATGGGCATATACTTTAGTTGTAATTAACTAAGTATATTCTTTTTTATTTCCCGATCACCTAACGATTTCAAATTTTTATATTGTTCCTCTGACAAACACACATAGTTCTCAATAATTACTAAGTACAATTATTCAAAGACTTGCATGGTTTAGTCACATGCAAACAATGCTTTAACTAATGATAGAGAATTCACCTTAATTTACCTTAATATACCTTTGTTTTTCCAACAAGCGAAGCTATATAATGGAAGATAGAGATAGTTCTCAAATAATATATTTTGGTTTGGCATTTAATTAATTAATAGAGGCTATTAACACACACACACACACACACACACGTGGATAATGAATATGCATGCATATATGGACGTCAACGTTAGTTCAATTAACATATATACTAATATTTGAGTGCATGTGAGTGAATCAGGAGGCTGGTTTCTGGAAATAATTGTATATTTTTTAGTTGGAATTATTGGAAAGAATTAAGATCTCCTGAAAAGAGAAAAGAGAGTAAAATCAGATTGAAAAGACTAAAAAGGAGAAAGAGCATTAAAGAAAGAGTATTTGACACGTACATGGTAAAATTATTGTACTGTATAGGATGACAGATTCCTTGGTTTGGTATGTGGGAAAGCAAAAACCTGGAATTCTCACATGTTTTTCATGCTTGAAATGATTATATTTCCTTATGTGTTATTTATATATATAGGAGCTTGATAGTTAGTTTACTGATTATTATTTTTTTTTAAAAAAAAAGAGAGTAAAAAACATGCATGTTGATTGTTTGCTCATCTTTAAAATGAGCACAAAATACAAACACTGAACAAAGTTTTACAAGAGTCATATATAATATGTAATATGCATGTATTCAAATCTTTTTTATTTGCTTATGATCAAATTCTTCTATGCTGTGTTTCGTTCGAGGAAAATGAAAAGGAGGATTCTCAAAGTCATGATACATTGATACTAATCTTTACCTTTTGTTTGGAAGACGAGTAAAGTTGGGAGGAGGAGAAATAGAGAGAGAAAAATCAAATATATAATATTATCAAATTAATTTAGTGATAGAATTGTTCAATTCCATCGTCAAATAGACTGTCACTAATTAATTAGCGACAGAATTTCATCATTATTTAACTATTTTTTGTAATCTGTTGAACGAGAAAAAATATTAAGAAAAGAAAATTGGTAAATGTCATTATGACAATATAATATCCTGATTTGTTATATCTCACGTGATCATCATTTATATCAAGCAAAAATATTGTGAAAATATCAAATAATTTTTTGTGATTAAAAATATATTGCAAGAATCAAATAATAAATTAAAAGAAAAAATGAAATGATATATCTCTATTTATGTGTGTAATTAAAAATAAATTTTTCATATTTGTATTGTTTAAAAATAAATTGAAAGACATGCCTACCCAGATCACTCACGGAAGGTTGCTTGATGGAATTCGTTGGACTGAGGAGACAGACATAATAAATTATACTCCTCCAATTTTAAATATAAGATATAGTTTATAATGTAAATGTATACTATATACTATATTTTATATTTAGTACTGAAGGTAATAATTTTTTCCAAAAATTTCTTCGTATTTAAAAAGAAAAGTGATTCCAATCTTCATTTTCTTTTCTTATATTATATTTTTTCGCACTTCTATTCCCTTATCTAAATAATGGAAAACCCACATCCTTTCATATATATTTTTCCTTATCTTTTGTTACATTTTATATTCTTTTAACTTTTTCTCTCATCCAAACATGACTCAGAAATGAGGAAATTAATTACAAATGCAAGAGAGGAAAGCTTAAGATGCTGCTCTAAGTACTTGAAGATATTCCCTGTAACAAATTATGTCACAAGCTTTCTTTTCTTTTGTTTTCTTTTTAGATTTTTGCCAAATATTACGGCACAAGCTTTTCTAAACAAGACAATCCAACATCTTATCGATTAAGGTGGTAAGAGGCTTCACCTCATAAAGAGAAAATACGAATTTAAATCCTAAAAAACACATTTACTGGGAGAGTTAAAAACTGTTTACACTCAATCTAATCTTCTAAAAAGAAACTCTCTTCATCAATTTTTTTTTAAAAAAAAAAGAAAAGAGCTTTCTAAACTTGGCAGTGTAAAGATATTTTCAAGATAGACGCGAAACGACTCGTCGTTAGTCAATGGTCATTCTGTCATATGTGGATCTGTCAGACGTGTCAACAGACAATTGCATAAAGACATATGGAGATTAATTAGGAGAGAAACGTTGATGTTTGTCTTCTTTCTACCTTCATTTAATCATATTTTAATTTACAGCCACCTTCTTTTTATTTATTACCACTTGTTCATTTAATTAATATTCAGTCATACTGGTTGTGCGCAATCCAATTCATAATCACTATCCTTATATTATTGTTAATTAATATCGCAGCAAACGTGACTTAATTAAACAGCCACCTTTGTCGAATTTTTTTTTATCTCTTTTGACCTTTTAGTCTATATTATCACTTGTATCATATGTGTATGTGCTTCTTTTGTTGCTTTTCTTAATTCAGTCCCTCAAAAAGCAAAAGCTTTTTCTCTTCTCGAAGGTCTTGTATTCATGAATACATGGGTCACATTTGAGCTACTGTTGGAAAATTATGTTCATGTAAGTTGAGATAAAACTCTTCTAACAAATTTACCTCATATATCATAAATCGCGTTAGAAAAGCAGCTTCTATCGTTAATCCAAACAGACAGAGGCACAATATAGCAATTTGTTTCCCTGATATATAATATAATTATCCAATGTATTTTTGTTGAATACATAATGTTAAAAAAGTTATTGAAGAAGTTTCGCTTTATGTCCCCACCATCCGTGCGTTTTTCCCGTTTTACAATTTAATTAAAGAACGCTAAAAAGTTGAGCAATCAATATTCAAAACGTTTCTCACAACATCAGTTAGAAGATTTAATTATAGTACAATTATATATATTTAATAAAATTATTATCATAATCATATTTACTGATTAAGAAAATAACAACACGTTCCGGCTGAATTTAGGTTATTTTTCATTTTTTACAAATGATAAATTAAGGTTAAACCCAATTTGGGTAGCTATATTATATTTAATGAATTTTAGTTTTGATCTCTATATTTTTTTCAATTGTTTTTTTGTCCCTATGTAAACTTTACAGCATCCAAAATTTTGGTCCCCATATAGTTTTATAAAGACTTAGATATGAGCTTAACAATTTTAACTTCATTGATATGGTATTAACATTTTTAAGTAGGCTAACGTAGATTACTGACTATGACGGTTTGTGTATAGGGACAAAAACTAAAATTTATCTGAAGTAATATGACCAAAATCAAACTTTATTAAAAGTTCAAGGACCTGAAGTATTAAATAATAAAAAATATTCAAACACATGATAAAAATAAAAAATCGACTTTGACTGATCTACAAAATCAATTTTGAGTGGAGAAAACTCAAAATCAACTTTTAACAATAAAATTTAATTTTCGACATTTGAACTCATTTTTTGCATTCAAATATGATTTCATCAATTTGAAATGAATTAAGGAGGATTAATTCATGTAATTTTTCTAAATATGAATCTATACTTATATTTTTTTATATATATATTAATTGCTTTGGAAATATATAAGAGTTCAACTTCCATGTAAAATTGATTTTCCAATTTTTTTTAATATTTTTTTATAGGGTTAGACCCACTCCACGTATTTGCCTATTTGGTAAATAACTCATTTTAAATCCCTCATATTTTTAGCTACATCAATCCTAATTAAAAATAAAGTATAAAGATGTGGCGTAGCTTTAACGTAACCCAATAAAATATGAATGTCTAAATATACGTACGTAGTACTAAAAATCATACGACTTTTAGTCTTAAACTTTATAGGGAAAATTCTTTTCACCTCTCAATGCATCAAAAAAATGTTAAAAAGATTCTAAGGAAATTCAGATGTCAGAAAAGTCTCAAAGAATTGTTAATCCCACAAATGAAGTTGTTAATCCCACATATGAGAGTTGTTAATCCCATAGAAGGAGTTGTTAACGGGACTTTTCTGATCTGAATTTTCCTTGAGACTTTTTTTAACATTTTATTGGTCCCTTTGAACCTGAAATGAATTTTCCCAACTTTATATAGTATATGAGACTCAGATCTGGTTTAAAGAAAGATACTCCCTCCGATTGTAATTATAAAACCAAGTTGACTTTTTGGAGAAATTAAAGAAGCTAATTAATAAATTATTTTAAAGTGTTTGTATTTTTATTTATTTTTATCTAAACTAATTAGTTTTATTAATAAACAAATATATAATCTAAAGATACATAACATATGATATGATTAAGTAACTTATTTAGCTTCCTTAATATCTTTAAGGTCACCATAGTCTTATAATTAGGACCGAAGGTAGTATAAGATAAACGAGTATAAAAGAAGTTACAAGGGAGGAATATGATTCAATTAATTAATCTGCTTTCAAAAGATCAACATTTCATATTTTATAACTTTCAGTTTGAGGTTATCCTATCTTAATTAGGCACTAACCAGGTTATTAATATGAATAAATTCAACCTACCAAACCTAAAGAAGAGTAGTTATTAGTCATGGCCAAAAGACCCAAAAAAAGGAAATTTTAAGTAGTTAATTATCAGTCCAATTTGTATTTAGTGTTTTTGTTTTGTTTTAATTAATTATCAGTAAAAAATAAACTGAACTAGTATTTCATTATAATACTTTGCGTTCTTTTAATTAAGGGAAAATTTCAGCCAGGTCCCAAGGACCAGAAATAAATATAATTAGGTCCCTTAAAATCACCAAATTACATAGAAGTCCTTAGGGATTTTTTTTGATATTATTTTTATGGAAAAAAATCCAGGTTTTTAAATTTTGTTGTAAATATGACACTTCCTGTTGTAAATATGACTTTTTTCTATTGTAAATTGCCAGATTTTAAATTTTGTTGTAAATATAGCACTTCCTGTTGTAAATATAACATTTTTTTTGTTGTAAATGACCTCTATATGTTTAGGGACTTGGGTTTGAAACAAAATCCAGGTGTTTAAATATTGTTATAAATATGACATTTTGTATTGTAAATGGTCAGGTGTTTAAATGTTGTTGTAAAGATGACACTTTCTGTTGTAAATGTGGTATTTCTTGTTGTTAATACAAATAATATAAAAAAAAGTTCATAGGAACTTCGTTGTAATTTGATAATTTCAATGACCTAATTGTATTTATTTCTTGTCTGAGACACGCACGTAATTTTCCCTTTAATTAATCTCCCTTGCCGAAGCCAACAAATTTGATTATTTTACATATGTTTTTGGTGAAAGATTATTTAACGTCTAAATTTAATAGCAGAGAATTATTAACAAACCAAAATTGGGTGATTGAAACCTTTTGGCATAGTGGTGGTAGAAGTAACTTTTTTTTACATAGCCTTTTTCATAAAAGTTAGATTGTAGATGTGATTTGTGTTTGGGATAAAGAAAACGATGATAGAAGTGACTTTTTTCATATAGGCTCTTTTTTGGATGATTATTTGAGATCGAAAATGACCAAAATGACATTAATCTTATTGAATATATAGTGATAATTGAATATAAAAAATTAAATTATTATAAAAAAGTTACAAAACTCTAAAGTACTTAATTAAGTATATTATAATGAATAAATTAGAATGCATACAAATATATATTTAATAAGACATTATTTATTAAATCACATTTTTCTAACATTTTTCTTCAAAAGTTCTGAAAAAGTCATTCCCAAAAGCTAAAAAAATTAACTTTTGGAAAAAGCAACTTTTGGAAAAAGTAACTTTTTCGGAGAAGCCTATCATTTCCGGAAGCTATCACAAACACCTCCAACCCCCTTTGGGTTTTTCTCACTGCTGTTGAGCTTTTTCCCCCTCCTGCAACTATGACAAACAACCTAAAATTTTGTAAACTATTTACTTTCATTTTGCAAATAGTATAATTTAATTAGGTGGACAGTGGATGATCCTCCTCAAAGAAAAAATTTCTGTGTTGTTAGAGCTTACGGTTTAGGAAGAAAAGGAAATCAAGATAATAATCTAGAAAACAACTTATATAACTATAAAAATCTGAGTTGCATTCTAAAAATCTTATTTTGGATCGAAATATAGATCATATTTGGATGCTATTTAATTTGGTGTGCTAATGATGTTTTTCTTATTTTGCCCTTACTTTTAATGTATTGTAAATATATGTTTGAATTAATACATTAAACAAGGGGGATGATGGAAGGAATGTGAATTTACTTTCATGATAAATTTAATGAAATTTAACTTTTTACTTTTTCTAATATGCATAAAAAAATTAAAACTATAATTTATATTTTAGACCAAAAGTACAATATGTTTGACCAATAAGAGTTGGTATTAGTGGAATGGATTTTGATGGCTTAAGTATGAGGTCTTGAGTTGAAATATGTATGAATGCAGAAAATATTTTTAAGAAAATTATCTCTAATTGTAATTGACAATGCACAAACCTAATCAATAAGATAGTCATATATATAAAAAAAATAAAAATAAAAAGTATGGAATTTTACAATAAAGTTAAAAGTAGTTAAAATGTGATTTTGACGCAAATATCTCTAGGCTAGATTTGCCAAAATATCTTCAGGTTTCCACACAAATATCTTTACATTATTTTTGCTACGATATAGTTTTAATTTCCCTCAATATGGTTTTTTTTTTTTTTTTTTTACAATTTAAAAATCCCCTCCCTCCTCTTATGGCAAAGGAGACCCACACATTTTTGCATGAACATCTGGTATCCTGGAACTACTTCTTTTTAACTCGATCGGAAGATTTATCGGGGTCCAGACTAATCAAGATCGAGCCGAGTTGGACCACAAAGACGAAAAGCTCTACCACTGTTGCGTTCCTCGAGCTTGAACTTGAGACCTCTAGTTAAGCTAGAACAACCATAACCAGTTGATCTAGGTGCTTGGTAGGAAGAGATCCACATTCACCATACATATATTAAATTATTAACCCCACTTTTAGCCATTTGGGGTATAGAACACATTACCTTTTGTGTAAGGGGAGGTGTAGAATGAAATGGGAGTTAATTATAAGCCCTAGTTAACATAGTTTTTTAAAAAACAAAAACATAAATGATATTAAGTATAAATAGATATGGAACATAAATTACTGGAAGGGGATCCTCTCATCATCACCCCCTCTCCCCATCCCTCTCGCCTTGCAGATCTCGGCCGCCTGATCCAGATTTGACGGCCAGATGCTGTCTCCCTGTTCAAATTTTTTTTTTTTTTGTAAAAAAAAAAAAAATGCAAGGGCCGGATCAAGATTTGGACGGTCCAGATCGCGCTGATGAGAGATAATGAGAGGGGTGATGATGAGAGGATCCAGACCCTAAATTACTACCCATAAAATTGTAATAAAACAAGTACGGAGTAATTAGAAAGGATCCTAAAACAAGTAGCGGCCTAAATTTCCTACGATGTGATATTAAGTTCTAGAGGTGAGTCATTAGGAATATGACCAGTTAATGTGCATGTTTGGTACGCTGATTAGATCAACTTATCGGACTTATGAGATTTTTGTTGTTGTTGTTGTTGTTGTTGTTGTTGAGAAGTTGTTCCAATCAAACTTACGGACCAAAAGTTACTTATCTAAAAAGTTACTTACAGAGACTTATGATGTATTTTTTTTTAGACTGCTTCAAGATCCCGAAGATATTTTTAATACTATTCAAGACTTAAACAATATTTTAGGATCTTGAATTTACTAAATATAATATTTTCAAGATCCTAAAATAATTTTTCAAGATCCTGAGGTATCTTTTTTAGCACATTCAATATCCTGAAATATATTTTTAGTAGTATTCAGTACTCTAAACAATATTTTAAGATACTGACTGATACTAAAAATAATATTTTCAAGATCCTAAAATAATTTTTCAAGATCCTGAGGTATTTTTTTAGCACCTTAAGTATCATGAAGTATATTTTTAATATCATTCAGTACTTTAAAAAATATTTTAAAGTATTAACTAGTACTAAAAATAATTTTTTTAAGATCCTAAAATAATTTTTCAGCATCATGAAATAATTTTTTTAATATCGTTTAGTATTCTGAAGTATATTTTTAGTACCAGTAACATCAAAAATATTTCAGATTGATTATAAGTTTAAATCACAAATCTTACTTATCTACCTCCAATCCAAACATAAATAACATTTAACAATCTGACTTTTACGTAATTTGACTTTTCCATAAATCATTTTTTTCACCGATATCCCAAATAAGCCCAATGCTTAGAATATGTCTGTTGCAACCTAGAATTTCAAACCCAGAAACGAACAAGCACAAAGACGACACCTAGAATGAAAATATGATTTATTAAAAAAGAAAAAAAAAAAAAAGCAGAGTGATGGAGAAGCTGGTCACGAGAAGTTTGGAGCATAGCAGAGAGTTGGGATTTGTGGCTGCGCAGGAAAATCATGGTTCATTTTGGATTATATGTTTCAGTTTCACAACTTCGTTTATATAATAAGTCTCCTTCCCAACACACACAAAATAAAATAATAAATAAATAAATAAATCCCTCACCTTCATCATCCTCTTATTCTCATTTCTCACCACCCCTCTTCTTTTTTTTTGCTCGAACACCACCCCTCTTCCAAGTGTCCTCTTTTCCACCATCCTCTCGCCACCTCATCACTTCCTTTCCTTATTTCTTCTTGTTTCCCCTCATTAGGGGTGGAAATAGGCCAGGGCAGCTTTATCAGTATTTTACTGTTTTATTTAGTTTAGTCGCTGCCTCAATCATTGTTAAAAAAAAAAAGGCCAGCCAAGCGCCTATTTAAAGCTCGAATATGTATATAAGTAAAGCTTTATTTTGTTAAGCTGACTGAGGCGCCCTACTGTTTAAATATTAAATAAATATAATTATATTTATATAATATAAATAAGATAATATTTATTATTTTTCATTCTTATATTATAATTTAAAGATATATTTATATAAGTTTTGATAGGTTTAAAATCTACAAAGCTCTATTTATGGCTATAAGGCCCGCCATGATATGAGGCTTTTTTAAAGGCCTACATTGTAAGTAGGCTTTAAAAAGGCTTCATAACTTGACTGTTTATGAAGGCTCAGTTCGAGCTTGGCTAAAAAAAGGCTGACTGAATTGGCCCAGCGCGCCTTTTCACTTATTACTAAGTGCGCCAGCCTATTTAAAAAAAAAAAAAAAAAAGCTGGCTGACCTATTTCCATGCCTACCCCTCATTGACCTTCATACCTACACGTCAACTATATCACACACACACACAAAAGATAGTTAAGTCATTCAATATAGGGTTAAGGAACAAATTGGCCAACAAACTTTTACCTCGGGGAGCGAAATCCGCCCAAAGACAATAAATTTTTAAGTGAACCAAAAATACCAATAAACTTTTAAAAATTTGCAGCCAGCACAATAAACTTTTAAAAATGTGCAGTTAGCTCAACGCCGTTAGAAAAAGATAACGCCTTTTATCTAAAGTGCAGATTGGCCAACGAACTTTTACTCTAGTAGCGTTCAGCATAAAAAACTTTTACTCAGGAGCGCTCAACACAAAATTCTAAATTTCACTAAATTAAATAAATTTTTTATCAATTGTCATTATTCAAAACTACTTGGATAGTTATCTATGGACAAAAATTACTCATTTTCTAAAATAAACAAAAATTTTCATTAAAAAGATAATTATATGATTTAAATAAAACTGAAGGTGTTTTATAATTTATTATATATGTTAAACAACAAAAAAATTATATGATTTATTTTTATTTTAGAAGAAATTTATGTGATTTAATTAATTCATTTAATGTTAATAAAATTTAAAAAATCTATTATATTAAAATAAATGAAATGAGTTTAATTTTTATTTTTATAAAAAGAGTTTAATGGATATTAACGCTTGATATTTAATAATATTAATCCCAAGAAATCGAATTGATGATATATTTGTTAATTAAATGATCAATTGATTATATAAATATGAGAAACTTTTGGAAACAAAAAACAAAAAAACAAAAACAAAAACATCTCCTTACCTATTTTGCACGAAAACGGTGCAGTATCGGGAGAAAACAACCACATCGGACCATAAAGGAAGTGGACGTGAACCGCGTCCTTCTGGGAGAATCCGCTCCCCCTCCTAGTTTCATTTCATGTCAGCCTTCTCTCTCTCTAACCAAATTCATCGCATCGTTTTGAATCATCACGCCTGACTCTTCCCCTGCTCTCTCTATATATATCCCTCTCCCTCCCTCCTCTTTTCAAACCCATCCCTTCCCAAATTCCCAATTCGCTTAATTTCACTTCTTCTTCTTCTTCGCAATCATGCCTTCTTCTTCCACAGCCATTATCTCAAAATGCACCATCTTCCCAGATCAGAAATCCCCACTCACAACTCTCAAGCTCTCTGTCTCTGACCTCCCTATGCTCTCTTGTCATTACATTCAAAAGGGTGTTCTCCTTCCCCTCCCTCCTTACTCCCTCGATGATCTCCTCGTCTCCCTCAAACACTCTCTTTCTCTCACTCTTTCCCATTTTCCCGCTCTCGCCGGCCGATTAATCACCGATGATCTTGGCTATGTTCACGTCCTCTGCAATGATGCCGGCGTTGATTTTGTTCACGCCAGGGCTAAACACCTCTTTATCAACGCTATCTACAACCCCGAACTTGTGGATGTCCCCAATTGCTTTAAGGAATTCTTTGTTTACGACAACACCATCTCTTATACTGGCCACCACAACCCGCTCGCCGCCGTCCAGGTCACCGAGCTCAACGATGGGGTGTTCATAGGATGCACCGTGAATCACTCACTCACCGACGGGACTTCCTTCTGGCACTTCTTCAATACCTTCGCTGAGATCTGTAAGGGCGTGAAGATGATTTCGAAGTCGCCAGATTTCACCCGCGACACCGTTTTCAACTCTCCCGCCGTTCTGAGAGTTCCAGACGGCGGCCCAAAGCTGACCTTCGACGCCGACCAGCCTCTCCGGGAGAGAGTTTTCCACTTCAGCAGGGAAGCTATTCAGAAGCTGAAGCTCAGAGCCAATAATGGCGGCCGTAACGGTATCACGGATTCCACGGAGGTAATGGGGAAGCAGGTTAACGACAGTTGGAAAACCGTTAACGGCGTTACTAACGGGAAGATAACGGCAGTTAACAACGATGTACCAGCTAGGACCGCTGAGATCTCATCTTTCCAATCCTTATCTGCGCAGCTGTGGCGTTCTGTGACACGTGCAAGGAAGCTTGGCCCATCCAAAACGTCGACGTTTCGTATGGCGGTGAACTGTCGTCACCGTCTGAAGCCCAAGATGGACGCTTACTACTTCGGCAACGCGATTCAGAGCATCCCGACCGTCGCTGAAGTCGGCGAGATTCTCTCTCGTGATCTACGGTGGTGCGCGAATCTTCTCCATCAGAACGTCGTCGCACACGACGACGCCATGGTGCACCGCGGCATAGAGGATTGGGAGAACGCTCCGAGGCTGTTTCCGCTGGGGAACTTCGACGGCGCTTCAATCACGATGGGCAGCTCACCGCGTTTCCCGATGTACGACAACGATTTCGGATGGGGCCGACCGCTGGCGGTTAGAAGCGGGAAGGCAAACAAATTCGACGGCAAGATCTCGGCGTTTCCGGGGAGAGAAGGAAACGGAAGTGTTGACCTTGAAGTCGTTCTGGCACCGGAGACCATGGCGGGACTTGAAAACGACACAGAGTTTATGCAGTACGTATCGCCGATTGTATGAGTGTTGTCGTGAAGTAGGAACATAAAAGTGACGGATGTGGGCAAAAGTCGGAAACGACGGGACAGGGAGTTTGAAGCCGCTAAACGACACTGGGTTTTACCTTCTTTTGAGTGTTGGTCAACGGTCGCGTGGTGGGGTCAAAGTCGTGTAATAGGCAGTGTTTGGCTAGTAATTTTCTGGGAAAAAGAAAAATGGAAATGCAGCTTTCACTTTTCACGTGAGAATATCGAATAATTATAATAATAATAAAAAAAAAAGAGGTGAGAGTGAAGAATGACTATGAATCTATGATTGCAGGTTAGGTTAAGTATTAGTGTCGTTTTACTAATGTGTGAATGAATCTAAGTTTGTAATTTGGGTTTTGAGGGTAGATAATGAGAATGGTCAAAGTGTGTGTAATGGTGAGAGTGTGAGGATAATGTTGTGGTTAGGTGATGATGTAGAAAGAGATTAAGTGGTAGATTTATGGACTAGGATTAGATTGTACTCTGTGGAGCCTTGCAAATTTAACATAGTGTGTGTTGTAGCCTTCTATATTTAATTGAGAAAAGTGAGTCTTTGATTCAATGCATTTTGATTTGCCTATGTGATGTTGACAAGGAGAGATGGGTCTACTTGAATAGCTTTTGCTTTATCCAGGAACATTAACACATATTTATACAAACGTTTACTTTAAACGGATTTAATTTTATTTTATATTAATGATGTGATCATGTTTTATGAATAGAAATAAGGACTGGCCCATAAAAATGATTACAACCAAAAGAATTGTAATTCAAATTTAGAGTAGCCCTTTTTCTAAGAATACCACATTCTCATCGTACAAATAATGCCTTGTTTTGGAAGGTTTTTTCCTCAGAATTAAATCAGCATGCACCAATGGTCTAACTCCTGAAGTTATGATCCAAACTAAACTTACGAGTTTTCATTTTTTAATGTTGTTTTCATAACCCCTTGTCTGTGCGTTAAATGGTCGAAGGATCATACACTCTTACAAATGGAGAGGGTTTGATTCTTTCGACTATTGCGGTACTGAAGGAGGCACTCTAAAGCTTGGAATGTAGGGGTAACCCAAACTGAGGTGAGGACTTAAGTACTTTCAATCCTAATTTTTCTGCAGAGCAAGTTTAAGCGCACTGCCTCTGAATCCATGAAAGTCCTAATCTCTCTTCTAAAATTTATATATATATATATATAAAGTTAATCTACTGGATTTTTTTTTTATATAAAAAAGTTTTGGAGGGTTTGATCGTCCCACACTGCAAGCCAAGATCGGCCTCAGCTTGGAAGACTTAATGGGACTTACGAGATCGCCTATCCAAAGAGTTAGAACATAGCAATGCCGAATCGAACACACATCTCTTTGACTGAACAAATCCCTTACCATCTACGCCAACTCTCTTTGGCCATTGGCTATTTTGATGGCGCCTTCCACCATCACAAAAATTGAACCAAGACCAAGATCATGGATACGTAGCAATGTTCCTGAGCCCATATCTCCTCTCATGCATGGTTTTGATTTTGAGCCCAATCGATTGATTGATAGTACATCTTTTGACTGGTTAGGGGTAAAAGGGTCATTTAACTTGTTTTCAGTTTTTTCCCTTTGTTTTTTGGGGGTGAATAGGGATGTAGACATGAAGGAGGCAAATGAATGAATGGACCCAAAAACGAAAATGACAGAGAAGGACCCAATGCACTTCTGTTGCCTTTCATGCTTCAACCTCTCCTCTTTCCTTCTCCTTGTCTTCTTTCCCCCCTTTTTGTGTTCTTTTTCAAAACCCACAATTGTTTTTGACATGACACAATCGATTTAAGGGAAATTAAAATCAAAAGCCTCACCAACAAGCTGTTAGTTAAGGTGGTAAAAAGCATCACCCCATAAAGAAGAAAAAATAAAAGGTTGAGGTAAAAAAGAGAACAACACAAATTTAAATCCCAGAACATAACAAATTAGATATTTTATTGTTATATTTGAAGAAAAAAATGGTTTTCTCCTTATATTTACTTTTTCTTTAAATATATTATATACAGTTCATTTTGTAACTGCTTAAAAATGGAATTAATAAATGAAGTGAGAGAGGGAGAGAGAGAAAAGCTACCAGACATGTAAGTTGGTTTTGGGCTTTTGGATTTTAATTGGACATCCATATGAATGAACGTGTTGATGAAAAACCAGCATTTGGGAACCCTTCTGCCCTTCAACCAACAGACTCAAGCGCCATTTTGTCCCCCTTTTCTTTTGTAACATTGTTTATCAAAGTCTCAGTTAAAAATGACAATACCGTTTGTATGTGATATTTCCTCTAATCGTAAATAAAAATAAATCAGTCAAGTTAATTATTTCTATTAAAAAAAACCACTTGCATGATGTGTTTAGAGAACTAGCATAGGCTCTTCTCTTGATGTGATCCCCACCGTCCAATCAGATTGACTTGATACAAGGCATCACAATTGTTCAGTGTAAAAATCATGGCACAGCATGAAAGGAAAAGGTCCCTAGGATTTTTGTTCAACTATATACATTGAATGAGATGCAACTCCAATCACAATCCAACCACACATTCATTCATTCCCTCTGCACCATACAATACAAATACAATGCTTCCTAGAAACCAGCCTTAGGCTCCAAACAAATATGTAACTTGCATGTTCCATCACCTTTTTCCTCTTTACCTGTAGTTGATAGCTTCTGGTCCTGGAGATGGGAAAATACGTTTCGCCAGCCATTGAATAGGCCTCAGTAACTGAGCTCTTTTCTTGCGCCAAAACCATATGGCTGCATTGTAATTCTCATTCCGAATCTTTCGAGTGGCTGCCCTCCAATCGTACTTCTCCATCTCTTCCCGTGCAGCTTTCCCCATGGTTTCCCTCAACTCTCTGTTGTGCAACAATGGCTTTATCTTGCTCAGGCAGTCTTCAAGATCACCAGGAGTATAGAGATACCCGGTTTTGCCCTCTTGGTCGGCGGGGATTATATCCGGGATTCCTCCGGCACGCGCTCCCACCACAGGAACGCCGGAAGACATGGACTCCAAGACCACAAGTCCAAGCGTCTCTGACTCCGAAGGCATCACAAAGACATCCCCACTCGCATACGCTTGAGATAATTCTTCCCCTCCTAACATGCCTGTAAATACTGCAGGCATACCTTCAAACATTTTCTCCAGCTCCTCCCTGTCAGTTGCAGAGCATATTTAGTAAACTGTGCCTTATATTTTCCTTTTGAGAAGATTTTTTCATGGTAACAGGGACAAGTTAGATTAAATTACCTGTACGGGCCATCTCCAATGAATGCTATTCTTGCTTCAGGAAGTCTGTCCATGACACTGCCAAATCAAGTGTTTTGATGTCAACGACAGTACGCGGATATTCATATATTATGATGCTTGTAATATCTTAAGTGGTTCAAAGTAACAGAGAAAGCCACAGGCACAGGCAGGTCAAAAGGGAAAGGTTTGGGTTCAATATCATTACATCGGTAAATGATAACCATGAGGCCTTCAGCGATCTTGGTTAATATTCTGATTTTTTAAGAGATGGACAACAGATTTCAGGAAAAATGATAAGATGGATGAAGGACTCTACCTTTTGAGAAAATCCAAACTCTTCTCAACTCCAAGTCGTCCAACATGAATTATTAAGGGTTTCTCAGGTTCACCATTGCTGCTTGGCACAAAAATGTAATAAGATTATATCCTTTTATGTTAAAATGATATATACATGAAAGAAATGTGAGAAGGTTCCTACCTCAATCTTAGTCGCATTACATGTGATCGGAATTGAGGATGGAAACTTTCAGAGTCAACACCCTTGCTCCAAAGACGAATCTTGTTAGCTGGACATTGAACAGTAGAAACCATGAGAGTTAACTTTGCTGTCACAATTGACATACAACTACCAAGGAAAGGGTTTTTTTTTTTTTTTTTTTTTTTTTTTTTGGGTTCACCTGCTGCTGCTTTTGCTTCTTCAAGATCCTTCCCAATCGCAGCTGATGGCACCAGAGTCAGATCTGCCATTCCATGAAGAAATTCTGTACAAAACAGGAAAAATACATGTCATGTTCACAAATATAGACTCTTAATCCTATTAAGGCAGAAAGAAAGGGCACATACTTATGATCATCCACATAGGTTTCACCAGCCAACTAAAGGTGTATCTTGGAATGTACCTAAAGACAGCATTGGAAAGGCCATTAGCCCTAAGAAGAACTGGGAAGCCGAAAAGCCATACATATAAAGAAAAATGATGATGATTAAAAATAAAAATCTGAACACGGATACTACTTACACAGGTACATGGGTATGATAAGACAAGACAAGAGGCACGCACAAAATTTTTGCAATGATAAGGGCGCCAAAAACCTGAAATATAGCCAAAGTCAAGTTATTTCTACAATATCCTTAGAGTAGAATGAAGGTACAAATTGGATCTTTTACATTCTACATCCACAGCAGAGAGAGTGATTCACAAGAATGTGACTCTACGATGCCTTTAATTTCACTTTTGTACTCATTATATCACTTAATTTCACTTTTGACTCTACGATGCCTTTAATTTCACTTTTGTTAATGTATCATGGCCTAATTGATAAGAGAATATGAGTTGTTGACCAACCATTATGCCGGGTGATGATGCATGAATTATGTCCGGCTTAAATCTGGCAACCTCAGAAATTATTCTTGGACTAAGTGCCAAGGAGAGGGGAACTTTCTGATACCACGGACAGGGGAAGCTGCATATTAAAATTGTTGTAGAAATAAGTGTCAGTGATTGAAACTATACTTATGCATGCAATTTAACCAGAAGGATCATGATCAAAAAGAAAATCACTAGAAATGCCACATTGTTCTTGCCTCAAAGAAACCCAAGTTTTAAGATTCAAGAAAAAAAATTTAAACGATAGATGAAGAAAAAAGTGAGGTAAGCAACCAAGGAGCAAGAAAAAGAAATTTTAATTGACCTCAGCGATCCAATTATTTTCGCTCCATGAAATTCCTGGGGCACTCCTTCATGTGTGGTCACGACCATGACCTGCAACAATCACAAATGAAGTCAATATTTTAATGTCAAAACATGCTTGCAGAGATTGTACATTAATTTCATATGCTTCATGCTGGGCGCTTCTAACTAGCTCTCTTGCAACTTCAGCAAGAGAGTCCTAATACAATAATGAACTTCACATCAATAAAGTTTAGTTGCTATATTGGAGCACTAACAGTTCAAAATCTTCAAAAATAAATCACAAGTTGGCAGTTTGAATAATTAATCAAACAGGGAAAATAAATGAGTAAAACCATTTTCCCAAACGAAATGATAATGCTGGAGCTATCTATCCTAGCTTTGCTCAGAATAATTAGCATATTAAATAAAAGCAACAAATGTAAAAAAAATACACGTGCACATGCACATATAGAAGAAATAAAGGGAAGAGGGGGAAAACAAATACCTCATCTCCCATTTCACGTAGGTATTTGATAAAATTCTGAAACCGATTCTTGTATCCTGAGACATACCTGCAAAATGGATAAATCTCTGAATAAATATTATAGTTCAAATGAAGACACAAGCTTAAGTTCTTTCCCCAAACTTAATAATCTCTTATCACACAAAAGACTGTCAATGAATAATGGCAAGTGTAATGCAAACACTGTAGTGCAAGCACGAACTAAAACTAAGAAGATTAACTGTTCATCAACATTTACTAGAAAAAAATTCATTCCTGTTCACGTAATGATAATCTGGTTCAAGCCTAGAATTCATACCATATTCAAAGTTGAGAAGCAAATTATTACACTGATAAAGCAAAGTCAGCTCAATTACAAAATAAAACAAGAACTTAACTACAGTCAAAGTAATGAAAGACAACTATGAAATTTCAAAACTATATGCTTAGGCTGAGTAGAATATCAACACAGTTAAGCAACATATAGAGCAAAGAAGGCCCTACTGATATTTCTAAACCTAAAACAAAAATATTATTAACGTTCGGTGTCTAAGCAAGCAGCCGGAAAAGCCCATCACTTATGATGTTAGAACTTACGCTCTCACAGTCATTTCATCAAATACCATGAGGTCAATACTGAATAAGAGCAACAACTGCAATTCAATTCGGTACTATCTCAAAAGAAAGGAAGAAAAACGTAAAGAGATTTCATACATCCCACAATCAGCTACAATGGACACTGAAAATTATTAGCAGTGCAAAAAACGAAGAAGGCAGAAGCTAATTAGTCACAAAACTCACGCAAAAGGAGAAGGCTCAACGAAGAGAGCAATTCGACGAGGCCTTGAATTGTTCTCAGACTCAAGCAAAGCTGGAGGATTTTCTTCCTCCTCATGGAGATTAACATCTGCAATGGTCATTTTGCTAGATTCAAGGACGAAGCTTTTCCTACTGTTGACCCTCTTTGACCCCAGCAAAGGGCAAAACCCTGGAGAAAAACTAATGGGTATTGCTCCTACAGACTGAAATTGATGAAATCTAACACAAGGTAGAGAGTGCGAGGAAGAAGATGAAGAAGACGGGAACGATGATGAAAGGAAACGATGGGAGATAGAGGGATTTATGGAAGATGAAATCATGATGCTAAAAGATGCGAAGAGTATAATATAAAGGTGCCTGCCTTGGAATTATAGTATTTTGGTTTAGATCAAGTGATGTTAGAGCCTCTGTGAATGAAGGAATCTAAGAATCTAAGCCTAATTGGAAGGGACTCTCTCAACAATGGATATTCTCTCACATGGTGGCGGGACAGTGAGGAATCAAAAGGGAGCGAAGAAGAGCATATGCCATTTCATTGGGTAGTTGTCGTTTCTTTAACCATAGTTCGGGTCAATCTTAAAATCGCAAGGCTTATCTTTTTCCAAGTATTTGTGGACTTTTTGTTTCTGGGGGATTTTATCTTAAAACGTCTTGATCCAATCTCAATCTCTCTGATTCCACTTCAGGCTTTTTAAGTTTCAACTGCAAATTTTGGGTTAATATAGTAGTAGTTACTCAAATTTCCTTTCATTTTGATTTTGATCTATTAAATTTTCCTTTCATTTTGATTTTAGTCTCTCAAATTTTAAATCATAAATTTTAGTCTTTCGAGTTTCATTTTATTTATAACATTGATCTTTTTTTTTTTTTTGATACCATGAAAACAAGCGAAGAAAAGACAAGCAAAACGAAGAATAAACAAAAGAAACTAAGATTCCAGCCCCTCCTAGAATAAGCTATTCTCATCCCATCAGCTAGAAACAAATGATAAATTCCAGTAAGAGGGTCAGAGAAATGAGCTTCATTAGGGATCTTCACGTGAGATAGGACTAGGTTAGCCAACCAATCCGCACATTGATTCCCTTCCCTGTAAACATGACAGAAACGTATAACCTATTGCCGTTGAGTAATTGCTCGTATCCTAGCCACCAAATGGAACTCACGAGCTGCACTACCTTGTTTGGAAAGTAATGCAATGACTGTTTAACAATCACTTTCAACCACTACATGCCTCCAACCTGCCTCCCAAGCCATTTCTAGGCCTCTCAAAACTCCCTACAACTCTACTGCCAACGCCGAACACCTTCCAAGCCGTGCAGAGAAACCACCAAGCCATTTACCAGAATAATCCCGCAGCAAACCCCACATGCCGCCACCTGTAGTGGGCCTTTTGATGTCCCATCAAAGTTGAGTTTCACAAATGGCGCTTCGGGGAAGATCCAACGAACAGTAGTAGGATACTGTCCTAGACTGCTAATCCCTACTTTAACAGTTGCCATTTTAATACTCTCCAAAGATTGAAAGATGGGCCTGGAGCTATATCTAACACCCTCATCCTGTGAGTTATGGATGGAAGCATTCCTCCATTTCCAAATGAACCATCAGGAAACAATGAATAAAGCATGCCAATGATAACCACCAGCTCCTACTTCATCACACATCCAATTTTCCTTAACTCAATCAGTCCAATCACATTGACAAAACAAGTGCAAACGAGCAGTGGGTAATACCTCATACCAGAAAGCACAAACCACCGGGCAGTCCCTAAACGCATGTAAGCTAGTCTCTTCTATCTGGTGACACATTGGGCAGAGGCCATCGTTGTTAGTCTAAGAACGGATCCACGACCGCAAAGGGAGCCTCTGATGAAATAATAACTTAGATCATTTTGATCCAATAGGAAATAAAACTAATGGCTTAAAATTTGAAGAACCGAAATCAAAATGAAAAGTAAACTTGAAAGAGTGAATACGATATTGACCCACATATTTTTTCATGAATTTTGGATCTTTCCAAGTTGACAAGAAAAATTTAAAATTACTGGGTAAATCTTAAAAGAGAAATTTAAGCTCAAGATTTAAGACTTCCGAATGGTGCAAATTTTACATGTTTGTATCTTTCTATTATAGTAGTTCATTATAGGTTAAATGTTTCTTTCTTTTTACCGCAAAAATTTTTTTCTACCACACTTACCTAAAAGTGGGTGAATCCCATTGTAAATAAAAGAAAGAGAAAATATTAGAAGGACTCATTCACTTTTATTTGAGTGTGGCAAATAATATTTACGTAACAAAAAAGTTAAAACATTAAACCCATAAATATATGATAATATTAATTTTTAGTGAGCATTTTTTTTTTTGAATTGAGGATCCATTCTAATAGAACTATAAAAGTTAATCAAGCCCCAACTGCAAGAAAGAAAGGATAAGTTAATTATTTCATCACCACAATTTATGTAGAGATGTCTGTATCAATTATCTGAGTTGATGGATCATCTATTCAACTTTCATAAGCAAGATATGATCATTGGGCTTCATAACCAAATATGACAATTTTCAATTTTCAACAATGAGTTATATTATCGAGTGAGAATTATTGTGGGGATCTTAGAAAAGGAATGCAATAATTAAAAGATCTTAATAATAAATGAGTAGTATGGACCGACCGTTATTTTACATACTAATAATGGTCTGTTTGGATTTAGTTTTTAGAGAATAACTTTGAAGATTTACAAGGTAAAATGAATTTTTTAGGATAGATTATTGAAAAAAGTAATTTTGATAAAATGATAGTGTTTGGATCTTAATACTAAAAAAATAATTATGATCTTAAAATTTTATTTTAGGATCTTGAAAACAAATATTTCGGGTCCTAACTAATCTTGAAAAAAAAATTCAAGGTACTAAAAAAATACCGATAATGGCAAAGGAGAAAGAAAAATATAAAAAAAAAATAGTTTTTTTCCCCAAACCTAGGTTTTGGCCCCAAAACCTAGATTTTGGGTCCATAATTAATTCTAGCTTTTTTATTGCTATTTGGCAAAATTTTGACACAAAACCTAGTTTTGTTTTCATCCAAACATGCTCTTAAAACCCGTCATTGCATGTTCACATATTGTAAAGCTTATTTATGATTGCATTTATTTCTTGAATCCTCATTATTCTCCCTATTATATATGGGATTAACATATCTGCCTTTGAGGTAGAAAAACTTTTCATGAAAATAGTGTGGCCCCACCCCCAAAGGTAACACCATTACGCAACATTTAACGATGTTGTGACTTGTGCTCCTAAAATGTAACTACATGTGTATTTTTGCTTCTCAAAAAAGTATATGGTACTGAGCGCTCCCGAGGGTAAAGTACATGTGTATTTTTACTCCTTTACCTTAATTAGTTATTATGTTAAGTTAATTAATAATTAAATAATAATAATATTATTTTACTATTTATTATTATTTCTCTACAATTAGTTAAACTCTTAGAGCTTATTTCAATACTTTGAATTAGGAGTTTAAATAAATATTAACAACATAAAAATATATTTTATTATGATATATATATATATATATATATATATATATATATATATATATATATAGACATAACAGTAAACAAGAGAGCAAGCTTTTTCTTCTATTTTCAATTGCATCACAGTAAGTCCAGGGCTTGAGCTCCATAAATATTATATATATATATATATATATATATATATATATATATATATATATAAAAGCAACATTTATGTATAAAAAAAAAAAAGGGTCAGCAACGTTCTATTGTGTGTGTGTTGTGTATATTTATATAGTAGCAGTGAAACTATATATATAAGTACCTATCATTTCCAAAAACACGTTTATATATATATATATATGAACATAACTTAGCTTTTGGCATATATACTATACAACGTTTCTATTTTCTTTGAAGTCCAGGACGTTCATTATGCCAAAATGAGAGCTAATGGCTTGTGGAATTTAAAGTTTGACTAGGTGTGAGAAAACAAGCTTTCTATCATCTCTTTTCTTCCAAAAGCAGTGACAGGTATATATGTATAACGAGTCTTGGTTTTTCTGATGTATAAGTGTGTATGTATACAGTATATATATATATTATGACATGATAGAAGCTTTGGGTTTACTATTCACCACGTTTTCTATGCCTATTTTCCCTCAAACCAGCAAACTCTATATATCAAATATATATATATATATATATATATATATATATATATATATATATTGACAATGCCCTGTTTTAATGCTTAGAAAGCAGAGAAATTGTGGTGTTAATTCTTACGGTTTAAAGCTCAACAACTCACGATGGAAAATCACAGAACAAAAAGGGGAGAAGCTCGATGACACACCTTGGTTAGCTTGCACGTACGAACATTGTTGCTCACCAATACACAGCCCCCCTGATTTCGGAACCAAAACGCAAAGGAAGAAAGATCACGTTCTCTCACTCTCTCACACTCGTCTATCTCTCTCACACTTCGGGTCTTAGCCTTGGGTTGCACCAGCATATATGAATGAATGAGAGCTAAAGGGGCAACGATTATATAAGAGATTGGAGGTCTGGTCCGAGGAGCACAGACCAAGAGTTATTCATTGAGGGTCTCGAGAGGTATGGGGGGTCTGTCTCGCTGACTTTAGAAGCATGGAGTTGCTGCTTTTGCGTTTACTGTGATCTTCGGCACTGATGGCGTGAACAGTGGTTTAACGCCTAAAGTAGATGGTTTTCTTGCTGATCTTTTGTTGACACAGATTTTCGGCATTTACGTGTTCTGGCCGAAAGAAAAAGAAGATGGGAAATTGATATAAATATTATGATATATATATGAAAGGTGGAATGGGTTGATTTAATGGTGGGCTTTATCTTGTTGAATTAATAAACTGAGGACGTGTTGGGGCCAAAAGGGTTAATTCCATTTAAGAATTTTCTTTCTCTACTAAAATTTTTTTGGCTTTGAAATATTTTTCCTAAAATATTTATGTAAAAAATTATTTCTTAATTATTTATCCTTAATTTATGGGAAGATATTTCAAATAACTAATTTCATAATTATTTTAGGGCAATTTTACAATTCAATTTCTCCTATAATAATTAAACTTTAAAATCTCGAAATTTAGGATGTTACACACAGAACATATTCTGACAACCCAACTAGCATAAAAATATGCATTAAAAGAAGCCAATGGTAGATCTAGCTAATGGTAATAGACAAAACTTTCACATCTAACGAAAGTCATATCTTCATGACTGATAATATCTTACACTCTTTTCAATTAAAAAAATTATTAATATAATATGTATTTTTTAAAACAGTCTAGTTATATTTCTTAATTATTTCCTTACCTTTCTTTCTTAATTATAGTTGAGAGAATATAAATAGGCGTAAATTAGGAAAAATTGATAAATATATACGATAAATATATCTTATATTTAGACTAATATTAACTCAAAAATATATCCTATACATATTAAAGACCGAAGGGTGTATGTTTTTATCAACTGAATTTTATATCTAGTGCCTAGCATTCTCTTAGTTCTCGATTTAAATAAACTTATACGGTCTATCTACGGTGAATCATTCGTAATATAATTTTACAATTTAGTAGATAAAGATAGAAGGAGTGGTGAAATGAAACTCACTTCCACGTATAATATATAATATAACATGTGTCTCATTAGTCATCACCGCTACTACTACTATTTTTTTCTGGTTACTATTATATATGCAAGATGTTATGGACTCACGCATTGAGCCCAGTTGTTGTGCGACCTAGCAAGGACACTTTATGATAGAATCCCTCCTTAATCAGGTAAAACGCTAATTACCCTATAAACTAGGCTATAATCACGGACAGTACAGATAGTGGAGCAAAGACACGTACAAGTATTGAAGCAGGGATGGGGCTTGGAGGCTTACAAAGTCGAAGGACCGAAACCCTAAAGATAATCCCTATAAATATGAGATTAACCTCACAAGTGCACATTCTCGATTTATTTATTCTACTATTCAGTCTCACTGTGCACACACCCACCCCATTTTGGCTACCGGCCATATACTCGTGTACAGTGATCTTCAGACACTCTTTGATATCTTCCTTATAGATACCACAGAGTAATCATCTTCTCTTTGGTGTCTAACTAATAGATATCTTGGAGGAACCATTTGATCCGATATAAACGACCTACTAGTCTCTTGAGACTAGACATCTGTGTTCTACTACAAAACATAAGAAAAGAGAATCTAGTTCATTACTTTAATTTTGCTTAATAACAAGGGTTAATGTATAAATTTGTCTTGGAAGTTTTTGCCAGAAAATAATATTGCTCTGGAAGTATTTATGTGATCAATGTAATCCTTTACCATTAAAAAGTTAATGGTAAATGTTAATTTTTTTTAATGGTCAACGTTAGTTTTTAAACGGTATGAATGAGACAAAATTGTTATGTTTTGAAATTCTAGAGCAACATTAAACTTTTAAAAAAAAACTTTTAAGGTAATATTACCCCACAACAAAAACTTCTGGAGTAAATTTACATCACAACTCTAATAACAAATGCTCTTGAAGATTGAAGTCATATATGGATCTAATTGATGTTTGGCGTTTGTACCTTGTCCAAATAACACCAAACACCTCCCTCCAGACTTTTTTAAATTTAAGATTGTGAATTCAAAACCTCTCAATAAAGAGTATGTTATCAATTATAGTTAGATGAGTTATGAAAAAGAATTGAATGTTTAATGAGTTGAGAATCTGAAAGATAAAGACTCTCCTTTAATTTTAGCAACGTAGTAATGATTAAAACATAAAAAAATCAATAAAGCAAAACAATTCATACCAACTTAAGTTATCGATAGTATTAGTTCTTTTGTCGTAAATCATTGGAGATTCCATTTTCAACCTTCATATATTGAACAAAACAAGTTTTAGAGGAGTTTATCATTTATCTTTAACCGACCACCTAAAAGTTTTATAGCCCAAAAAAGTTGGGGGAAAACTGAGACAAAGTTCATAAATATAATAATTCATTATCTTCTCGTCAAAATTTCAATGGTCTTGTCAAAAAAATAGTATTAAGGTTTAAGTCATGTTTTAGAATTTACAAGTGCTAACAACTCATAAGTCATAACTAATAAATTTCATACGGAAGGGAATGATGTACTCCTTCCCGTCCATAATGCAGGATAGTTCTAGAGGAAGACATGGTTTAAAATATAAGTCATATATAGTTTAATTAATTTTTTTTTTCCTATTTCGTCCTTTTAATCAATACTCATTTTCTAACTTTACCTACTCATTATATCTCTTCTCTATCTCTAAAATAACTTTATTAATATAATTAAACATATTTTTTAAGAAGGGTTAGAGTGGAAAAAAGTTTATATTTTAGAACATATCAAATAACTTAACTAGCATTTCTCATTTTTCCTAATATAGATGAAGTGCTGGAGTAGAGATTCATTGTTTTCAAACTCCCGAGTTAACTCTTTGAGTTTACCGCTTTACGTTTCTAACTTACAAAATCGAATCAAGTCATTGGTAAACTCGTGATTATTGTAAATTCGCCTAAACTCACAAGTTTATATCTTTGAGTTTATCGTTTTTACGCTTTAAATTTTTACAAAATCGTGTTAACTCACCCTTAAACTCATATAAAATTCTCGATTGGCTTGGGTCACGCTTTGCCATCCACTCCGTCCTCTTCCATTAAACGCGCCGTTTTGACGCAAAAATCACACCTGATCCCCCCTTTTTTTTAATACATATTTCAGGGTATTGTAGGTATTTAAAAGATACTTTAGGATTCTCACCTCCAGATCGGAAAAAATATCGACCGGGTACTTTATGATCTTGAAAAATTATTTTAGAATGTTGAAAAAATATTGATATCTAAAATAATTTTTAAAGATCATGAAGTATTTTTTCAGTACCAACCAGTATCCCGAAGTATCTTTTTAGCACCAGTCAATACCTTGAAATATTTTTTCAACGTTCTAAAATAATTTTTCAAGATCATGAAGTATGTTTTGAGTACCGATCAAGATATCCGAAGATCGTTTTAATACCTACAAGACTCGAAATATTATTTTTTTAAAAAGGATCGTGTGATTTTTTTGCGTAAAAAACTACTTTTAACTAAGAGGATTCGGAGTGGATGGCAAGGGCAAATGACCCAAGCCAATCCCTAAAATTCTTCGATTTGATCATCTTGAATGACTTTATATATAAAGTTTATAAAAAATTATTTATTAAATATGATAAAATATGAATGTTCTTTGGATTTAATTTCAATTATTTGGATTTATAATATATTTAAATTAGTTTGTTATTATCTTTTTATATTTATGTTATTTAATTATATATTATTAATATATATTTAATAATAAAAATAAACTCTTATAAACTCACGATTAAAGTTTACGATAGAAGTTTACGCTATAATCACAAACTTATTTAAACTCACCCGACATCTTTTCAAGTATCCATTTTAGCCGTTGAATTTGAAGCCCATGAGACAGATTCAAATGGATTGGGTGAGTGTTTCATTAATGGGAGGCAAGTGATTAAATGAGAGAAAGAGAGAGGCTAAGTCGGCTTTTATAGCCCATTGACTACACACATTGTGATGTGATCCATACTTATAAAAGGTGACAATTGACGACTGGGCCCTTCTTTGATCCAATTTCAAGATTCAACAACTCTCCAATTATCAAACAACTTAAATGCATTTCATCAACCCCTCGTCTTGTGCTCAACCATTTGGCGAAGGGGTGACTTCCTCACCTAAAGGGAGGGGTTCGATTCCCTGCGTTAGTCGAAAGCTACGGGGATCCTAAGGATCTAGGAAGCGGTAAAAACGGTAGAGGTGGAGGCAAGCGAGTTTTTACTTTCTCACAAGATGTATCATGGACGTGGGCCCAAATTCCAGCCTTTGGATCATAGGTGGCCAAATTTCAACCCCTTTCCTAAAATTTTATTAGCAATCAATAAATGCATTTCATCATCTTTTGACTACTTTTGTTTCAAATATATAATATTTTTTTTGATATAGAAGATATTTTACGATAATTTTTTTCCCATTACGAAATTTTAAGAGCAATTAATATTTTTGTATCTGATATATCTTTAGGAGTATAACAAAATTGTTGAAAAAAGGAATATATCAAAAAAGGGTTAAAATTCAAATCTGCCCCTAGAACTATTCACAAAGTTTTAATGTTGCCTTAGAAGTTTTTTTGCCTCAATATCATTTTGGAAATATAAAAACTTCGCAATGTTACCCCTATTTTTAACCCATTAATTTTGATTGAAATTGTTTACTGAGTACCCACATATATTCTAATTTTTCCACCTCACCATCAAACATCATCCCCTCTCTCCCTCTTTCTCTCCTTCACACCTGATCATCTTCCCCCTTTTCTCTCGTCCTTCTTTCAAGAGGAAGAAAAACCTCACTAAAATGAATGAAATTAGCCTAAATGAAAGCAAATGCAATTTTTGGGGGGATTTTTTGTGAGAAGGGGAATTAAAACCCTAATGGTGTGTTTGGTTTGAGGGGAGAGGAAGAGACCTTAGAAAGGATATTGACCAAATTGTCATTACTGAAAAGAATGTTTATTTTTGTTGAGAGTGTATTTTTGGAATATTGAAAATTTTCCATGGGCTTTTTAGTAAAGATGATAAAAAAAAAATTACTCTCTCTTCCCCCACCCCCCAAAAAAAAAAAAAAACCAAATAAGCCCTTAGGAAAAGAAATAAACCAATGGCTAAGAAAATCAAATAAAAGAAGGTAAAAAAGGCTTATTTCGTGCGGTGGTGAAGGAACAACTTAGGATTGATATGAAGTTAGCTTTTTTAGCCTAAATTAATTAATTAGACCAAATGGAGGTTGGTACAAGTGAGGGATTAATAAGTCTAATCACCTAATTAAAGTATGAGAAACTCTCACATTTAATAACACTTAATCCACTAGATAACTCATTGGAATAAGCACTAGTGAATTAAACCAATCACAAATAATTTCAAATTAATTTTAGAAATCATGTTTGCAATTGTCCAATTAAACAACCAGACAATTAACCAATTCAATTAAACAATCAAGAGGATAAACCAAATCAGTAGGAAAAAAGTTAGGTTGTAAATAATGATTTGTATTTAGATTGATAGTAGTAGAAGTGGCGAGGCCCATGTCAAAAAGCTGAGAGCTTTTTTGAAAAAGTTAATGGTGGAGCTTTTTCCTTAACCGACTTTTTGAGTTTTTTTGAATTAAAGTTTAGTGAACTTAAAGCTATTGCCAAACGGACCAAATATCAATTAGCTTCTAGGCTAAACTTTTTTTCAAAATTGCCGGTTCAAACGCTCCAAGCAGGCCCTATGAAGACAAGTGTAGTGGAGAAATAATGGTGAGGGTGCGCGTGGTTATTGAGGGGAGAGAGTATTAAGAGGTTAATTGATGGGTCCTCTTGGGTGTTAGTGTCTGCGGCTCCAAGAAATAATCAGAATGAAGGTCATCCTTGATGAGTATCCGGTTGGAGTCCATTTGAGATAGCGGTGACATAAATAACTTATTTTTAATTTGACTTTTGTAGAAGTAAGATAAGATAAAAGTCATATTATAAATGTAATATGTGATGTGTGTTTGAGGATAACAAATGACATAAATGACATTTTTTTTTCTCCAAATAGGTTTTTGTTTAGAATAACGTTTGAAAAGTCAGTTGAGATAGAAAATAGCATAAATCTTAGGTACATGTGAGATGGAGATGTTGAGATATTTGTGTTGTCATACAAAAAGAAGATAAGATTCATATGTACATCCGAAAAAGTTGAAATTATGTATATATATTGAAGATAAAATGATAGAAAATCATTTAGAATAGTTTAAATATATCCAAAAAATTGTTTTTGGATGTGCTTAGGTGAGGAAGGTAAATCAAACATTGTAGAGTCATCTAAAAATGGATAGAAGAGTATAACTAGGAAAATACTTAATGAGGGTATTGAGCAAAATTATTTTGGTTAGCAATCTATTTGAAGATTTAGTTATTGGTAGAGTATAATGAAGCTTTATAATTGATATAACTGATCCTTCTTAGGTTCTATTTGAATTAGCATTAGAGAAGTACATAAGCCGAAACAAAACTTCTCTCACATACTTACATCATATACTATAAATCACGTTAGAAAAGAAGCTTCTACCATCAATATAAACAAGTACTTTTAGTGTGATAAGAATTGTTGGTGTCACCTTCAAAAGATGGATGTTTGTGTAATAAGTCCTACATCAGGTGAGTTTCTTTAAAAGAGGGATTTTATAAGGCATTGGGTTTGCCAATTCCAATAGCTAGCTTTTGAGGTGAGGTTCTCCCAAAGACTTGTACCTGTTACAATGGTGCTTTCATTAAGAGACAGTCCACTGAAGAGGGCTACCAACAGAGAGGCTGACCAACGGAAGGTTGGGTGAAGTGTTATAGTGTGAAGTCATCGGGATGTCCTCTCAACCGATCGGAGAGGGTTACTTTTGAAGGGTTATGGTTGAAGGGGTCCGGTTTCTCTGCCCATCAGTTCTCTACCTTTTTACTGTCTGTGGTTTTTTAAAAAGTGATTTTGGACCCTTGGATTAAGATTTCGACGGTCAGGAATAAAGATGAGGAGGGATGGGCAGAAACTAAAGGACAGAGTATCTGCTTCTATGGTTGGAGGGGCTGACCAATAAGTAGATGAGTGAAGGGTCAAGTGAAGTGCAATAGAGTTTGTGAAATGAGAGATAGAAGCAAAGTGGAAGCAAAAAAGCGAGGAGGTAGGACCTGCTAAATGGGAGTAGCACCTTAAAAGCAACGCTGATTGGAAGAGTATCCTCTCTGTCTCTGTTACCACCTCCTTTCACATTTAACCTTTGACAGTTTCTCTCTCTGTCTCCCTCTTGAGTCCTTCATAGCTCCCACACTTTTCTGTCTTTTGACCAAACTCCTTGTTTTCTCTCTCTTCTTTTCCCATCTTTCTCAGATTCTCTCTCTCTCTCAACCTTTTCTTCCTGTTCATAAATCACACTTCGTCTCACAATGCTAATTAGCTTAAATTAATCATGGTAGGCCTCCCCCATTAAATCATTAATGTTATAAACTCAAATTCAAACCATATTCACATCATGTACATGCCCTTGAGCCTTTTTGAATTTGTCGTGTCCTTGCGTCTTGAAGCATCACTCCCTTTAGGTAGCTAAGAATTGATCTTTCTTGCTATCTTATATGGTTAATAAAGTTTCGACACAAGCTAGTGGATTACTATTTATAGTTAATGCTTCAAGCCTAATGGACTTTCTGAATAAGAAAGCACACTAAAAATGATTAAGATGGAAACTTATCTAGAAAATTTTCACTCCGAAAGTAATATTGTCAAGTAAATTTTTTTGGGTTAAATTTTACTTTAGAAATGTTATAATGGAACAATATTATTCCTTACCGTTTAAAATATAAATGGTCAACTTTAATTTTTTAAATAGTAAACGTTAGTTTTGCAATAAGGTAGGGCAATATATTGAACATAAAAAATTTCGAGGCAACATTGCTCATATTCGAAAACTTTCAAAATAAATTTATGCCTTAACTCTACTAAATTACAATAAAATTATTTTTGGGTGTCCATATATTGAATTGGGTAAGCATTTGAATTTTCTTGAAATATTTTACTAGAGTTAAGGTATAAAAATCCACATGAGATTTTTCTAAAAGTGAGCTCAACACCAAATGTTCTTTTAAGAGGCAAAAATAATTATGAACTTCCAAAATAGGTGAAAAAAATACACATTGACCTTTATTTGATTCTTTATTTAAATTTTTCAAGGGTTGAAGTGTAAAAATACACATGAGATTTTTCCAAAAGTGTGCCTAGCACAATTTTTTTTTTTTTAGCGGCAAAAGTAAATGTGAACTTCCAAAATAGGTGTAAAAATACACATTGACCATTAGTTGATTGTTTGAAATTTTTGACTAAAAATGATGACATTGAGGATGATGTGGATGATTAAAAAACAACTTAGAGAGAAATACTTACATACTTTAGGAGTTTCACGTCATTTGAACCATGTCCAATGAAAACATAACAACTTATCATTATAATCCTAGTTGGTTGACGACTCATCTGAAAAAAAAAATTAAATTGTATCTATTTTTTAAGAAAAATAGTAGTTGTGTTATGAAAATAAAGGAAATTTGGGTTAAGAAAGAAGAGTAAGAGATGAGATAATTTGAGAGAGAAAAGGGAGAGCAATTTTCATTCTTTTATTGTATTTACAATGATTGTATAAGGCACTCATTTATAGGCGGCTCTTTAAGAAATCAATACCAAAAGTCACCATTAATTACATATTTATGAATGTTGACTAGGATATGAATCAATGAACATCCATATAATAAATATTCATAACAGTTGATCATTTTGTTCTATTTTTTTTAAAAAAATTATGATATTTTTTCTTAAAATCAAGATAAAATTTGAATTTTTTTCATATGAGTCATCATCACCAACTTGGATTAAAATGATATGAGTTGATATATTTTTATTAGATAGAATTCGGATGACGTGGTACTCATGTAAGTATTTCTCAAACTTGGAATAATAATTCGTTGGTGAGGCAAGGGAAATTAATTTCCGCTTAACCCTTTATCTCCACCTCATCACTTCTTTCAAGAGAGGGAGGGAGAGGAGAGGAAGGGTTAGGTAGAAATTAATTTCCCTAATCTAATTAACAAATTATTATTTCAGGTTGATTCATAATCATTCACGTCATCCACCATGTCACCATTTTCAGTAAGTTTCAAATAAAGGGTCAACTAACCGTCATAATTACTTTTGTCCTTCAAAAAGCATTTGTGTCGGGTACATTTTAAGAAAAATTTCATGTGTCTTTTTACTTCATAACCCTTAAAAAATTCAAACTAATGATCAATGTGTATTTTTACACATATTTTAAAAGTTCATAATTAGTTTTACCCTAAAAAATATTTAGTGTTAGGTACACTTTTAAAACAATCTTATATATATTTTTGCAGTTTAACCCTTCACTTTATTTTTTTCCATCTTTAGTCTAACTTGGCTTGCTTCCTTGGAATTTCCTTTGTCTATATGTACACCCTGCCGGTCCATTCGCCTGTCCCCTCTTTCCCCTCTCACGACTACTCTCTCTCTCTGCTTCTCCTCTGTTTCTCTCTGTTTTCTTATATCACACACGAAGCGAAGCTCAAAGACTGGTTTTTTTTGCGATTGATCGTCATATTTCCTCACACAAAAATGTCAACAAAAAGCAAAAGGGCATGTTTCAGTCCTGATGTAAATGAGAAACCAACCTTGTTTCTCAAGAATGGTGAGCGCAGTGGAAGAGTATTAGGAAACAGGAAGAGGATGATCGGACCTTGGACTTTCCGGCTGCCGAAAGACTCAAGATTTTCGCCGGTGAGATTTCTACTCCGGCTCGGAGCAAAGGTGGCCAGAGCTACTGTAAGGGTTGTTTCCTTGAGAAGAAGATCATCCAGGAAGGTTTCTTCTTCATCAACTTTGGTCAGGTCACGTTCTTTATCAGATCCTACCGATTCACACCGAGTTGAGGCTGTAGAAGATTGCATTGAGTTCTTACACTCTTCTTCCTCCAGAGAGAGACCCTCCAGTTGAGTTCTTAGAGGGGAAACAAGTTTTGTAAGATTCAAGACATGTATAATAGAGATAAGGGTATGCTTTTTTGATTTGGATTAACATGTTCTTCAGTAAAGATAGGAAAAAAAACATGGGAGTTTGGTATTAGTAAAGATTTTCCGTTTCAGTTGGTGATCTGTTTTTGGCCTTCGGATTCAGAACAATTCTTCTCCCACCTTAAGAATCCTTGTTTTTGCCTTAAAAATCCTTGTTTTTCCTCGCATAAAAGTGTGGAGTTTGATACTGCAAACGTTTGATGCCAAAATAAATTGTTAGCTTTCATTTTTATGTTTGGACTAATGGGGGAGTGAGTTAGAATTTGACCAACTGAAACAACAACTCATAATGGCTCGAATTGAAGGCGAACAATCACATTAAAGAGGCAACATTTTCACGTGTAAGAAGGTACTACTATAAAGCAACGGCACGATTGCTTATATAAACATCTATAATTAATGAATAGGATAAACCCAAAATACAAATAATAGCAGTGCACAATTAGATGGTTTGGTTCATTTATAATGATTAAGCTAATAGAAATCATTAGTTGGCTATAAAACACGCTCTGTTTTTAAGAAGTCTTTCCATAACACTGAACATTTCTTTCTTCCTTTCATTTGATCCCTTGGTAATAAGTACATACACATTATGTAGCAAAGAGATCATCGTCTCCTTTCCCATAAATATTCTCTCTCTCTCTCTCTCTCTCCTGGTGAATACAAAAGTCAAATGTTGGAATATGTTGAGGAGGATTTTCACTAACTGTGGTCGCTGCCACCACCACCATAACTATAAGCACACCTGAATTCAGCAACCTCAAGTGCGCTGCCAGTTGTTGTAAGTACGTGGGAGACACTCGTGTACAACACATCTATGAACATGCAATCATCAAGATTTATTAATTTGCACAAATCTCACAAGTGGGCTCCACGTGTGTAGATGAAATCTGAGTCATTTGCATGTACTTTAAACATTGTAGAGGACAAAAGATTTTTATTCAGACTTCACAGCTCAGAGATAGATAGGATGATAGAAGCACTTCCGGGTATTCAGGCCTCTTGTCAGAGTTAGATAATCCAGCTCATAAATCTTCGTAGTAATTACCTTAACATACTCATCAGAACATTTCATCCAACATTGAATAAGCCGCCACCACCATCCATTGGTAAAAATCCAACCAATTTCACTGTTGATATCTGCTTTCCAGCAACTTTTGACCAGAGAAATTTGTCCCAAATGACCGAACAACCATGTGATACGAGTCATGTTCCTCTTAATGGTTTTTTGTTGCCATATGAAAAAAGCAGAGAAAATAATGGAGTCAACAGTTTCTTCCCAGTATACCTTGTCTTTTTGTTTGGCTTATGTCTAAAAAAAACCTCGTTAAAGCAACAGTATGTATCACCATTGGCATCATCCAGTGGAACAGTTATATATAAGCTCGGACGGTTATCTGTAAAGAATTTTAGAATTTCAAAAATCTTGGTACAAAAAGGAAGATGCCAGCCAGCCAGGCAATGATTGTGCAGGCAGAAAAAAGAAATAGCTACAGTTCACACGTACGGTAATAATGGTCGGTCCACTAACCATATTTTACTAAGAAAAAAAAAAAAAGTGCCTACCATGATCAAGAATCCAAGGTGAGACTTTCAAATTCTCGGATTCCATGACTGGATTGCTCCCATGTGTTCCCTCGGCCAGGGGTAATAGATGTGACACGAGCCATCGGTATCATGCCAACCATGGATATAGATCCTATTGAAGCATTCAGATCACCCACTGCTAAAATCTGTAAACACTATAAAATTATCAGAACCTAATGATAAATTTGAGACTAAAGCAATGAAAACAAGACTGGATAATAAAGGAGCAAAAACGTTTTCCTTGGAGCATAATGCTTGTGCTCATTAAATTTCATTCAATGAGGGCTGAAGATTCTGAGTTTGAATCCCAGACAAAGTCAAGTAATAAAACAATTAGCATTTGATGAAAATTAATCTATAATTATAATTTGTTCCTGCCAATTTCCCTAGATTTGCCAGAGGAAACTGAGTATAACTTATTGCCTTCATTATCTATCCTGGAGGGACTTCCATCCTCAGGCAGGTGATGCTGATCTTTTGAATCCTTCAGCAAGGGAATAATTCCAGACGCTGAGACGCTTGGAAATCTACTTTTCAGTTGTTTGAGTGAATATGGAAAAAAAAAAAAAAATTACTCCCTTAAGACAGAGTTGACTTTTTTTTGGAAAGATTAAGGAAGCTAAATATGTTGTGTATCCTTAGATTATATACCAGTTTATTAGTTAAACTAATTACTAGTTTGGAGAAGAAGAAAAAATATAAATACTCTAAAATAATTTAATTAGTTTCCTTAATCTCTCTAAAAAAGTCAACTTTATCTTATATTTAGGACCGGAGGGATTAGAACTTATGTGTTAAATGTCTCATAAATAGTAGAATGAATAATATTAACTTTTGCTTACATCTCATTCTTAAAATGTCATCATTAATAGGTACCCAATTCCTTGGAAAATCAGGATTTCCATATATAATAGGGACTCAATTGCATTTGTCCCAAAACAGATAGGCTTCTGTCATGACTGATGTCAATTCTTCAGCAATGGCAAATCCACTTTGGAGGAAGAAAACTTTCAAAGAAACTGTGGAGAACATAATAAGTATACTTCTCAAAAAGTTAGAATAGTAGGAACAGGGGAACCAGAATCTTTACCCATGCTAGTATTGCGGCTGCTTTTTGGGTTTGATAAAGGTGCCACAGGCAAGTAAATTTCAGCTGAAAATGAAAAGGTGGCGCAGGCAGAAATCAAATGTTATAATGATCTAGGCATATAGATTAAAGATTAAAAATTATAAAAAACACACGCTAAAAATAACATGATATTGTAAAGAAGTTTCTGAGTACATTTTCAGAGACAGTTAATACACGTGTATGGCTTTTCGACGACAATTAATGAGTATGCAGAGAGAAAAAACATAGAACTGCACAACAATTTCACAAGGACAAGTGAAGCTTCAGATACTCTCATGAGTAGGTTCTAACTATACAAAAGGCATGCTATTATGAATCAAATCAATTTAGAAAGTAAAACTCAGTGCTTTTCTTTTTCTTACAAAGTACCACTATATTCCTTTGTATATCTGGTTGGCTCATGATTCCATTTAGAAGACTTGTTTAACTGACATTAGAGGATTTTATCATTCTTTTATAACAGAGAGTACAGCATCCATGAAATGTGGAGATAGCTTTCAAAGTCACAGGTCATGTGGTATTTACCTTTAGGTTCATGATTTTCATTTTAGTGTTAACAATAGTCTTTTTTGAGAGGGAGGGGGGGGGGGGAATAGAGGAACATATTGTTACCTCTTTATGAACACTGCAAAAACTAACTGGAAAAGGAAGACTGAAAGAGATCTAGAAAAATCCTTTTGCAGCCGTCAAATTAAGACCACTTAAATTCCCACAAAGTAACAAGGCACTTCAGATATCTGATAGTATAGAAGGCTTGTGCCTTTTCCTCTAAATATTTGTGCAAGAATTCACCAAGTAGGCATTAATCTAGCAAAAAAATTAACAATACCATCAAAGTTAATTGTGAACTGGCGAACAGAACAAAGAAAGAATGATTCAAAGTGGTTCATACCATCCTTCTTATTAATTGTGAATTGGCGAACATGTATGTGTTTTTGTATTAGCTTTTGGAGAATAGCTTTTTACGATTTACTGAGGTAAGCATGTGAGAGGAGTTTTGTCTCGACTTTGCGGAAAAGGGCTTCGAAACCACGGTTTCAGAAGTTACCAAATGCATACTTGCTTTACTAGTGGATAAACAGCAATGTTATCTGGGACTGAATTACCAGGACCAAGACATTCCTCCTTAGGATCTCAAACATGTAAAGCATGCCAAGAGGGAGCAGTAAATTAATCGTTGAAATTACAATGAAAGAAAAGCAGCAAATGTGTAATTGTTAAATGACTCGAAACAGGAAATTCTTAAACACATATGTATTATGTCGCAGTAGTGAACCCTAATCCAAATTTCCAATAAATTCTCTCCAATATTTTAACTTATCCACCCAACCAACTAGAAGAAAAAAATAAAAACATTTAAAAACACAAGCTCAGACATCTTCAATGAAATTTTAACCTACTATTCAAACATTTCTATAATGCTAGGTGGTGTGATACCAAAATATCAAAGAAAATCTTCACAGAACTGAGAACTTATAAAGCAAGTTAACCTACTCTACTAAGGAGCAAGCTTTGGTGACCAATATAATTTACAACTCAAAACCTTCATATAAGAACTAACATAATCAAGGGACAGGACATAGTCTTTGATGCTGGCTCTTAGGGTTTTATTCCATATTATTCTCACTGTCTGGTTTTGTTATGGAGGCATTTTATAGTTTTGTTCTTGGTTAATGAAACTAATTTATAGAAGATTTTTTTAAAAAAATATAATTGTTATCATCTCCAAACTCCAATCATGGATTATTTGCTTCTTTAGAAATATCAGCAAGATCAGAAGTCCAAAGGTCGACCGACATTTGTAAATTATAGAGGTGTCTTGGCTATATGTGATCCATACCCTGGTATCTGCCAGGTAGGTAAGGAAAAAATAATGGCAGAAGGAGAAAATCAAACTCGAGCACCAAATGAGAACTTGATTTCCCTCTCTCCATTATTTCAATCTATTTTTTCTTCAGATCCAGCCTCATTCAGATCTATTTCCTCGCCAATAAGATATCAGATTGCCCTAATTTCACAACCCTAAATGAACACTTCACATATTTGCTCTAATTTTGATCAAATGCCAGAGTTACTGATCACAGGTACAGTTTGCAGTCTGAGTAGCACCTTTACTCAATTGTTAAATGCTGAACTACAAATATCGTGTTGCATGCTATATACCCAAGGGCCAAGACTGTAGGATCAGAGGCAACAAAACCATCCTTTAGTTTCAAGAAATTAATAAAGCCAAATATTTAAATTCCATCCAAGGGTTTCAACACAGGCCAGAGGGCAAAATCTTTTATGCAACAAATGAATAAAAAAGGCCAGAAAAACCAATAAATTTATTCACATCCTTAATTATCAGAAACCTTCAAATATGTTGAATTTCCTCATATATACTTCAAGGCACCTAGAGCCTTCCAACCATTTTTGGTTTCCGGTATACGTGTAGCAAGAGGACTCAGATAAAAGGGGGAACAAACTGCAAAAAAAGGAACTTAAGAAAGCATATTCTGAAAGATAGATACAAGACATACCCTCCTATCCCTTAAAGCTCTGATCATGGTTTATCACGCACAAGCAATTCCCAAGAACAAATTGCCTTACCCGAAATGTAGATCCGAAATCAGACGAGGATTGCGAAGTCGAACATTTGCAAGCATAGAATTGCAGGGACTTCATTCTCTTTTTCCTCAAGAGTCAACATTCCACAATTAATGTGAGGGAAATGAGTTTTGTGGTTCTTCAAACCATTTCATGGAGAACAACAAACCAGAGACTTCCAAGATTTTATTTTATTTTTAAAGTAAGTTAATACAGTAAATAAATAAATCCGTCCGGAAGTCCGGATAACATGACGTTAATCGTTAAGTTACTGTGCATTTATTTCATTTCCTCCGACGCCAGCTTCCGGCGTCAACGACTTTTCTTTTTCCCTTCAACAAATGTTCTATTTTCTAACTGTCTCCCATCTTATCTTGTACGATTTATAAAAGCCTAATTATTGAATATTATACGGTTTAAAAAAATTTGTTAAAAATAATAAGTATATCTGAAATAATTTTTTTTTAAGTATGCCTTTATTTTTTTAGGAGACAAATAAGAGTAGGGGCGGAGCTTGGACAAAAATTTGAAAAATGTATATTTGTTAATTTTTTTTTAATGATTATATAACATTTTTAAAATATTCAGATTTATAATAAAAGCTGGGAAGAGAAAAAATAGGGAGAAAATAAAATCAAAGAAATAATATTATATTATTACTCCCCGTATTTGGATGGACCGGGAGAAAAGAAACTCTATAAATTAAAAGTCATATGTAAAGAAACTTTCTACCTTACGTGTTATAACTATGATGATGCACCAAAGATAAAACAGCTCTACAAAAGACTGTAAAGAAACTGGAAAACTTTATAGTGGTATTGTTGTACCTCACTCTAATTCAGCAACATCATCTGCTGGCAATGTATTTTTCCCAGATCAGTTAAATTTACAGCATATACCTCTACTTCTCATCCTCAATCATACTGTATTCACAGGATAACTACCAAGAACACGAAGAAAACTCGCTATTCCCGAAATAAAAATTATGACCAATTTTGTTACAAATTAACTCAACATTTCAAGTTAGACAAGCTGGAACATCCTGAATTTTAGAGACCTTAAACTTAATCCTTACAAAACGTAGAAGCACTAGATAATGTGATTAACATGGCAAAAGAAGTTACAACTTTGCGTAGCTTTTTTAGCTGTCATGTTGATTACTTATTCCTCAACAACAATTTACAGCATACTTTTGGTTCTTGCATGAAGTAGGAGTAATCTGTTAATTATTGTGATTGTGAATCTCTGGTTTAACCATAAACTTCATGTGAACACCACAACATTGGAAGGCAAGAGTGTAGAATGGGTAAAAGCACAATAAAGAATATACCACAAAAGTAAATTTCATTGTTAAGCTAAAAATTTCAAGCAATTAGAATGAAATATAGAAAAAAATGACAAGATTAACATAAATCACACAAGACCCCACATGAAATAATTATAAGCCCCAAAGATATATAAAAGGCTGACCTACAATTGAAAAAAAAGGGAAAATGTTTTAAAAAAATTGGGGGATTTAATTTTACATTATATTAATATTTTTTTTAAAAAAATTCTAAACAATTTTTGTGGGGGGGGGGCCTCCCTATGTCCCAATGATGCTTCGTCTCTAAATAAGAGAGAGAAATAGAATAAGTATAGGTATTGAGTACCAACCTTTTAATTGAATAAAATTTATATAATTAATGAGGGAAAAAATAAGATAAAAAACAATTTCATGTTAAAACAACTCTTGTCGGGTTCTATAAAAAAAACCAAGACAATTCAAATTTTGAGTTCTTAGGATCCAAGATTTTTTTTTTGGCCTGCACATCAAGTTATTGATATTAGTTATGTTAAGTTATTAAATGATACATAGTCATGTAACATATTTTTTTTAATGTGAGTTTATAATTAATTGATAATGTTTTATTCAACTAGAAAAAATGGTAATGTTTTAAAATAGGGTAAATGGCCAAGTATGATTGGAAAACTTGACATAATGTAAATAAGAAACTTAACTCAAGTATTTTCCTTTACATAATTCATGCTAAATACTCTCTCTAGTCCCAATTATATGATAATATTTGGGAGTTAGCTTTGGTCTTAATTAAATGACAAAGTTATAATTTTTGTCAATTTTTCCTAAAATACCCCTATTGATACTTTCTAAAAAATAATTAAATACAAGTTGATACTCTGTATTCACAGAGAATTCAAAGTTACATGAAATCATGCGGATTAATTGTAATATTATATTGCTAAAATATATGCTTGTATTAAGTACAATATTAATATAAAAAAATTACACTATTTTTATCACATTATATATAATATATGAAAATTATGTCATTCAACTTCTACATATACTTTGTTAGCTGTTATAATATATATTAATAATATGATCAACAAATTAGCTACATCTAATTTAAATAGATAAAGATTTACATTTAATTTTTATAGATATATGCAGTAGTTAGAGCTCTTTTATATTTTACCCGGGGTTTTTAGGTTTTTACTCGTAGCCGGTCTCGATTCAATTATGGTGACACACACACTTGTCCTGGGAACGGCAACAAATAACAATAACATATCTCGCAGGAGGCGGTTGATTCACTTTTTCTAATACCATTTTAAATTTAAATAAAGGTGTTTTAGAAAAATGAATATAATTAATCTAACTTTCATCCTTAATCTCTCCAAAATTTGATAAATCTGTCCTATAATTAACAATGCAGGGGAGTATTAAATATTTCTTATATTCATAATACATACATACATATTTAACTTATAATATATATGTATGTATGTAAAATATTTTTCCCAATGCCTAATACCTAAAAATGTCTCTCTCATTTTTTTTTAAATATATTTTATCCCAGTGTTTGAATATTATTTTGTTCAAGAAAATAATGAGTAAAAGAGAATTAACAATTTTATCATGACTCATGAGTAATGTGATTGGCGTATGTTTGCGTGCTTCTCCTTATTTTATTATTATTCTAACTTTTAATTTTCTATTTGATTCATTTGTTTATTTATATATATAAGCATAAGCGTTCTTTTGTTGAAGAAGGCTTAAGTATCATTTTGGTCCTATTTATAATTCCATTTTAACCAAATCTCACATACTAAGAAGAGGTAGTTGACACAATGATTTTGTGGGTAAATGATTGAGTATTTTTCTCAACTGTTTCTTACTGTCTCTATTTTTATGGATATAATTAATATGGGTAAAATTGTCACAATCTCATTTATTACATGAAACTGGACTTATAAATAGGACTAATTTTTTTTGGTCAAACTGGACTTATAAATAGTATTAGAGTGGTATGAAGGTACCACTCTGATCCTATTTATAAGTCTCTTTTGACCAAATTACACATACCAAGGAGAGGTAGTTAGCTCAATGATTATAAGGTGAATTTTCAACTTTACCCTCATTTATGATTGAGTACCATTCAACTCTTTCTTCTCTCTCTATTTTCATTGGTACAATTAATATGGGCGAAAATTGTCACAATTTTATTTACTTAATCAAAAGGGACATAAATAGGACCACATTTTTTGATCAAAAGAAACTTATAAATATGAACAAAATGATATATGATATTTAATTTTGCCGCTGCAAGTCAAAAAATAGCTACGAGGAGCCACTGAAACATTACAAACTGCTCAAGGAAACGCAACGATGGATTATTTCATTACACAATGAGGTGACATATACTTACTTGAACGCAACCTTTTCCACTTCAATGGCCTCAAAAACCAAAAGCCTTTGGTGTTAATATCAAAAGAATGATACCATGTCTCTAATCAAATATTGCAACTTCAACACTCACAGAGGGTAAAGAGATCGTTCCGCCTTCTCTCAAGGAACTCTATAATCAAATGCAACTATCCCTGCATCTTTAGCTACATCGAGTTCTTGTTCATTATCTGAAATCAAATAAACACCCCATTTAGAATACCAGCCACAAACCACATCCATTCCTCAATTCCATCTTTAGAATTAAACAAAAGTGAACAGTCAGTTAGTCAGCGACCTTGTTGTTTATCAAGTTGTGAAGCATAATGACACAGCGGATGAGAAAGCATAGAAATAAGACCATCATCATGTCGTTTGTTTTTACTGCATATATAAAACAAATACAAATGAACATATTTGGCATTCTCGTATTAATAACAGATTCATAGATTCCAGTTAAAGCAAGGCATGAGAATATCCATTGTTCCATGAGGCTTACCTGCAACGGCATTGATTAACTCAGAATCATTGAGATTCGGAAAATAGTTTGGCATATCCTGTGAATCTCAAATTATATATGCAAAGACTACTCAGTATATGGCAAATTAAATTACGCCCATGTTTCCTTAATTACTTCTAACCATATCTCTCACTCTCACACTCACACTCACACTCACACTCACACTACATACTTGGCCTAAATAAATATAAATAACAAGTAATCGTAGGACACTAGCTTTTGAAATACATTTCATCGCAGATTTTCTTGGGAAAAGCACCAATATAGCAACTTTTATAAAAAAAATGTATTCAATTAAAGCACATGATTTTTTTTAAAAATCAAAATAGAGTAGTCAATGACGTCACCTGACGAGACGCCACCAGTGACGCCATAGGAGCTGACGCCACTAGAGTGGCGTCTTACAATTTGACGCCACTAGTGGCGTCCTATGTGGTGTTATTTACTCTTTTTATTATTAATTATAAATAATAAAAAGAGTAAATAATAATTCTAATTAAGGGAATTAAAATATTTAAAATTTGTTATAAGCTTTAGGATACAAGCCTAATTAGTAAATTAATTAAAGCACATTGGAAAAAATATAGAACAAATATGGTTTATGTCAATCTGTACCAACATAAAAATAGAGAACAAATATGTAAGGGTCCTATATTATCCGTATCATGTACAAACAACTAAATGCATATAATTAATTACATAAAGAATAAAGCATACCGGGAGTCTCTTCATGTGAGACACATGCTAGAAACCTGCACGCATAAGGTGCTGCTGCAAATCTAGTGGGATGAGATCTGGGTGATGAACATTTCCCAAAGATCCTGTGAGGCTCGCCTCACCTCGAAGACTTACAATCTCCTGTGTTCCACAACTTGTGATCGGTGTATTTCTTGCGCACCTCCTTATTAAGAACTCCCCACTCTTTGGGGCCGGGCGCAATATTGCGGGCACGTGGATCATCCATTTGACTAATAAAAATTTACAATAACATCATACATTATTAAGTACCTAATTAATTATTCTCTAACTAATTAATTAGTGAATTAATTATTTGACTAATTATTATTTTCTATTTAAGCTTATCTTATCTATCTTAGGGTACTATAAATAACAATATATAACATATTTCACAAAATATTTTTATTAATTCACTAATTATTATACTCACAAATTTCTTTAATTAAATTTAGCTAATAATATTTTACAATTTATATATCAAATTATTAATGTACAAAATATTAAATAATTAGTCATCTATCTTAAGGTTTATAATTAACATATAAAATAAATAATTAATTCACTAATTAATTAATTAACTAATTAGTTTTGTATCATAAGGTTTATAATAAATTCTAAATATTTTAATTCCTTTAATTATTAATTAGAATTATTATTTACTCTTTTTATTATTAATTATTAATAATAAAAAGAGTAAATAACGCCACGTGGACGCTACTATGGCGTCAATTTAAATTGATGCCACTAGTTAGTGGCGTCAAATGGTAAGACACCACTCTAGTGGCGGCGTCAACTCCCATGGCGCCACTGGTGGCGTCTCGTCGGGTGATGCCATTGACTGCCCTATTTTGATAAATCTTTTTTCATGTGCTTTAATTAAGTACAATTTTTGATAAAAGTTGTTACATTGATGCTTTTCCCAAATTTTCTTATAACTTGGTGATCATCCTCTTTCAAACAAAATTAAAAAGAAACTTAAGTGGTAAAATAGAAAAACAGCCGTACAAATATTTAGTTATAGTTTAAATAATGACATGGCGCAAAGTAGCTGTGGATACCCCAAGTTAAAGTAATAGCAATTGTACCTGCAGATTACAAAGTATCTCAAGGTTTGATGGAAACGATTCCTTAACAGCCAGACCGAGGTACTGACCTATTTCGTCTTTTAAGAGACTATGTAATTCTGCCAAGGCTGTAAGTTTATCAGAAACCTGAACAAACAAAGTAGGTAATTTGCTCAATTCAATTTCTGATTCAAATGGTATACAAAGAAGTGTACAGTTCTCAAGTTAGTGATGGAGGACCGAGGAGATAGACTTGAAAACAATGTACGCTACTGGAAAAGATAAAGGAGAAAGGGAAGTGACTAGTGAGCCGGTGGAACCTCAGTTTCAAGTGTAATAGTGTATCCATGGTTGTACGTTGCACATCTCTTAACAAGTGTTCAACCCCTGTAGATACAAAGATGTTGTTCCCAATATTAGACAAGTAAGATCGAATCCAAAAATAAGTCAACTTCTAACTTCAGTCAGCAAAAACTAACTTCAACATTTTTGCTCGTCTTACCAACTTCCTCAGCCTCATCAGCAGCAATTTCGGAAGGGACATGAACAAAAACATTGTGACCCATTTGTGTCGCAGTCTGTTATCATAAAACAAAGGTATCTTCTAGATAAGACAGTTTGGATAAAACTGTAAGTAATTTATATTCTATAGCTGTTTGACTGTTTCATCTCCAATTACTAATCTCTATACAAGAACATTCAGATGCATCATATATATTGGTTTCGCCTTCTTTGATTCTTCAACATCACAGAAAGATTTCATGGGTAAACTATCGTCCGTAGGTAGCACATCAACAAGGACCAAGACCGGATTTGGAACATATCTAACATAAAATAAAGAGGTCAATTGATGAGAAGCACAAGCTTAAAAAGTTGAGAAGAAAATTCAATTGGCACAGCAAAATTACAGAGTCAAAAAGGCCTGGTCCATGTGCGCAAAACCAACTAATTAAACTATGATGCAGAGAAAACAAAATGACTGCATACGACAAGAAATCCTGATATCTTCCGGTTATTCTTCAAGGCTTTTTGACTAATTTGCCCCTAATTAAATAACTAATTACCAAAATGCGTTGTCAAAAACTGATTCACCTATATCACCTGTTTGATCGATTACACCACTCATGTAATCGACTAAAACGCGGGGGCCTTTTTTTTTTTTGAGTTTCCTGCGATGTAATGCTTAGTCGGTTACATCGCGAAAGAAGGCTTTTTTAAAAACCTCATTTGCGTCACTCTCCCATATACATTCTTCATGGGGTTTTTAAAAAAACCCTGCACACGCCGCGATGTGTCGACTAAACACCGTAATAACTTAGCCGATTACATCGCGGAAACTAAAAAAAAAAGGCCCAGCGTTTTAGTCGATTACATGAGGGTGTAATCGTGTAAAAAAACGAAGACATATAGGTAAATAGTTTCCAGATAAGGGCATTTTAGTAATTAGTTTTTTAATTAGGGGCAAATTGGTCAAAAAACCTATTCTTCAAAAAGAAAGACACATTCTTACTTGTGGAATAATTTGTGGATGTCCTTATCATTCTCTCGAAGTTGCAGGGCTGCACTGTACCATCCCACAATATACTCCTTAGCTGAAACATAGCCACCAAGAATCCGTATAATAGCAGGGAGAATGGCAACATGACATCACTCAATATTCTAGGATGAAACTTACAATACAATATTGTAGCAATAAGCAAGAGTACCATTTACTTTCTTGAACAAAGAAAACATTTTCTCAACGTAGTCGTAGTCAAGGAACCAGACACTTGGGTCGTTCAACTCTTCCTTATAGGGAACTATCATTACAGAAACACAAACATACTGAATTGCTCCCTAAAATGTTGATATCATGTTAAAGGTAATTTAGCAACTAATAAACATATATTGAATCACATATTTAAAATCCAATGTCTCTCAGCCAAAAAGGCCTGACATCGTGCGCCACTTCTAATGGGGAATCCACAGAAGAATAAGTTGAGGACAAAGTGGCAAGGACACAAACCTAATACTCATTTCCCTGCTTCTTGGTTAACAGGAATGAAAGCAGAATGCTTCTATCAAGAGAAATGTTCGCTTCCCCAAGTTTAAATCAATTGTATGTTTTTCCCACAGTTGGCATGTCCGAATCGCATAGATTTAAAAAGAAAGAAAGAAATGACTATGCCAAAAGTCTGTAAACTCAAATCCAGAAGTCGTGGCATTCCAATTGTAAAAGGAAATGCACGTAAGTATAAATTCATGACCAAAGTCACACACATAATACTAGTTCCCAGCCTGCTTGACCCGAAAGACAGCAAAGTGTTTTTAATCTACCAAAGATTCTTGATTCCCCGAGTCTTTAGTAGTAAACTCGCATGCTTCTTCCATGTAAATCGGTCAGGAAATTGAAATTGACATTGAAGTGACAGACGCTTACCTGCATAGCTGTTGGAAATATCGACAATGCCTTTGAAGGAGCTGCCAAGCAAGACTCCAACGACCCGCCGGCGCGAGGAGAGCCGTTTTTCGTGATCGATGATGCTTAGAAGAACCAGAGGGTGTACAGTCACCTTCTTGATGGGCCTCGATGATTTTTCCGGCGATTTAGCCACGTCGTCCATGTTGAATATCCCTCCAATCCTTCGTTTCTTCCTCCTTAGGGATCTCTAATTACCTCTCCGTTCAAATTATAGTTATAACCAATTAACCAAACGTAACAGAATCACAATCGTACCCTCTTCAGGCGAATCGCGATCCGATGAGAGTGAAGATGGCGCGTGAAACAAGTCCACCGCTAACTCCCGCCTTGATGCCATTGCTCAGGCAAGAGCCAACTGCCGATCTGCACAAGAAAACACTTCTTTTCTTCAATCAACAAAACAGTGCATGAAATTTAAAAATACAATTTCTTACGTTTAATATGTTTTGAATTATTATTTATTGTATATATAAACATAATTTTCAAACTCTAAATAATGATTTTTTTCTGTTTAAAAAGGAAAAATAAGAAAAATACTTGTTTACAAAAAATAAAAGGGCTTTAGTTTTACATCAACATATTTTTAATCTCTTAACTTTATAAAGTATACTTTTAATCTTATATTTTTAATATCGTTAATACTACTAACGAAAATTTTTAACCTAGCAAACTCAAGTGATGACTTTGCAACTTATAAAGTATAGTGTTACTTTTTTATGACACAGTTTAATTTTTTAATATAATATTTAAATTATTAAACTAAAATAAACCGACAAATCGAGATTTTTCTATTTAGAATATTAAACTATTTTTTTAATACAATCAAGATTTTAATATTGATTGCTTCATTAGGTCTTTAAATATTTCTCAATTTACACACAATTTAAAATTTAAAATTAGTAGTATTTCATTACACAATTATCACTTAAATTTCCACGGTCATCACCGATTTAGTTGTATCGGCATTTTTTAGTTAGTAACATTAACGGTGTTAGAATTATAGAATTAAAGGTATACTTTATAAAGTTAAGGGATCAAAAATATATCTTATTTAAATTTAAAGGACAAAAAACATACTTTAGCAAGAATAAAAATATATACGCAGAGAAAGTCATTTTTCTATTTCATTGTAGGCTGAGTTTGTTAAAATAATCCAAAGAATATTCTGCCATAAAAATGAAACTATAATCAACTATTTATCTTAATAACTAATTATGAAAAATAAGGAAATGAAAATAAAATAAAAGATAGTAGAGATAGTGCTTACGAGATACGGGCCTGTTAGGATTAGCGGTGGGAGCGGTGATTTATTTTCTATTTGACTTTTACAGAAGCCTAATAGGAAAAAAAATCAGGTTGTAAATGTGATTTGTGATTGGATTGACGGTGACAAGAGTGACTTTATTCCAAACGAAACTTGTTTGGATTATTATTTGAAAAGTGACGAAGTGACTTTTTCTAAACGAAACTTGTTTGGATTATTATTTGAAAAGTGAGTGAGATGAAAAAAGACTGAAAATGACATGAATGGGAAAAGCACCAAAATAAGATTTTTTTTATTTTTTTTTACCTAATTAAAGCACATTGGAAACATTTTACTAAAATAATGCAGTTGGTGGCACAAGGACAGTTCACGCCACTAGTGGCGTAAATATGGTTCACGCCACTGATTGGCGTGAACAACATTCACGCCACCTAACAATCAATAGAGATTGATTCTATTGATTGTTCATGCCACATAGTGGCGTGAATAACGTTCACGCCTTTTCCACGCCAACGACACTTTTGTGTCGGAAGTGTCAATGGCGTGAACCCCTTTTACGTCATTAGTGGCATGAGTATTAGTCCGGTAAAAAGTTTCCAAGGTACTTTAATTAGGTATTTTTTTAAAAAAAAAAATCTTATTTTGGTGCTTTTCCCGACATGAATCTTTTATATATATATATATATATGGAAACGTATTTTTTCAGTGGAGATAAGTTTATCTCCAGGTGACCCCTAAAAAAACTACATCGTTTTGAATTAATGAAGGGTGTGTTTGTAATTTTAGGTGAATTAATGAAGGGTGTTTCGGTAAATTTATATGATAAAAAATAAACAAAATTACGGAAACACCCTTAATTAATCCAAAATGACATAGTTTTGGGGGTCACCGGAGATAAACTTATCTCCAATGTGACGGAGAAATCCTTTACCCATATATATATATTATGATAATTGAAGATAAAAATTTGAATTTAGATTTGCTAAAAAATTAATTTATTATTAAAAAAAATTAAAAAAGTAATAGTAAATAATTAGATCATTTATCCTAAAAAAGTTGGTCTCTGATTCTAAACTTTCGTTAAAAAAATTCCAAATGCTTGCATGAGTTTTTGACTTAAAAAAATTTAAGTTTGCTTAGTCAACATTACACAATCACCAGTTAATCTTGCTCAGTATTAACGGTGTGAAGTTTTAAATATTAAAACTATACCTTTTAAATTTAAAAGATTAAAATAAAACCTTCTATAAACTTAAGAGATCGAAAGTATACTTTTACCTGATTAAGAGATCGAAAGTTCTTTAGCGCCTCCAAATGTTTCCAAATAGCTTCATGTTCTTCAACTTTGTATTTCACCTATATTTTAGGGAAAATCACTTTAGGGGCCCTTTTAGCAGAAAAAAAAAATGAAAAAAATGCCCCCAAGATTCTGAAATCCTAGAAAATGCCTTCTGGGATTTTCAGAATCTTATGTGAGTTGTTAATGGGGTTGATATAGTTGTTAACGAGTGCTTGATATAATTGTTAATATGGCTGATTTAGTTGTTAGAAAATTGTTGTTAATGGAGCTGATTTAGTTGTTAATGACCTACCGTTAACAACTATATCGGCATCCCCGTTAACAACTCACGCAAGATACGAAAATCTCGGAAAAGGCCTTGGGCCTTTTTTGGGATTGTCGGTCGAGGGCTTTTTAGGATTTTTTTTTTCTCCAAAAAGGGACCTGAAAATGATTTTCCCTATATTTTATAGAAAGTCCAAGCTTTAAAGGAAAGGGGTTATATATCACCCTTGATAGCCAATGTAATTTGATTAGATTAAAGAAGTTAGTTAAGTTAGTTAATATGACATTTATTTTTTAAAATGCCTTAGTTATCTTTCTTAATTTCTTTTTTTTTTATTCTTGTTGAGGAAGCATCAATAGGGCTAAATTAAAAAAAATGTTGACAAATATAAAAACTTTGTCTTTTTAAGACCGGAGGAAGTATTTTTCTAAATCACACACACATATGTATGTATACATGTGTGTATAGATACACACACATATATACATATATGTGTGTACATATATATTGTGCCTTTTTATTTTGAATCAATTTCTTGGCTATCAATGCTACTCTATCTATTGTACAAAACAAGAAAAGAGTATATAAACATATATGACTATTCTTACTTTCTATATAATTAATAATTTTGGGTAGGATTCTTCTAAAGGCTGCAACTTGGATACCAAACAATTTTGCAGCAAGTGATAATATAGCTATATAAGAGGAGCCACTGGAACATTATAAACCCACTCAACAAGGAAACGAAACGATTAATTTCATGACACAGTGAGGTAACATATACTTGAACAAGGTAACATATACGTGAACAGAACTTTCACTTCAAAACTAAAAGCCTCATTGTTAATACAAAAATATCAAAAGAACATGATATGCCTCAGATCAAATGCAACTTCAGTTAACCCAATTAGAGGGTAGAGAGATTTCATCTTTCTCTCAAGGAATTGCAACTATCCCTGCATCTTTAGCTTTCTCGAATTCCTTGTTCATTATCTGAAATCAAATAAACACCCCATTTAGAATACCACAACCATGTCCATTCCTCAAATCCATCTTTAGAATTAGGATAGTAAATAGTCAGTCAGCGACCTTATTGTTTATCAAGTTGTGAAGCGCAATGACACAGCGGAGGATAGAGCATAGAAATAGGACCACCATCATGTCGTTTGTTTTTACTGCATATATAAAACAAATACAAATGAACATATATGGCATTCTCTTATTAATAACAGATTCATAGATTTAAGTTCAAGCAAGGAATGAGAATATCCATTGTTCTATGAGGCTTACCTGCAAGGGCCTTGATTAACTCAGGGTCATTGGGATTCGGAAAATAGTTTAGCATATCCTGCAAATCTCAAATTATATATGCAAAGACTACTCAGTATATGGAAAATTAAATTATGTCCATGAGAACTTTCCTTAATTACTTCTAACCATATCTTTCTCACACTCGCACTACATACTTGGCCTATAATAAATATAATAACAAGTAATCGTACATTAGTTTTTGAAATATATTTCATGGCAAATTTTTCTCTAACCTGGTGATCATCCTCTTTCAAACAAAATCAAAAAGAAACTGATCAAGTGGTAAATTAGAAAAAGGCATACAAATATTTAGTTATAAGTTAAATAATGACATGACGCAAAGTAGTTCCAAAGAAATTGTACCTGCACACTCCAAAGTATCTCACGGTTTGATGGCAAAAATTCCGAAACAGCCATACCGAGGTACCAACATATTTTGTCTTTTAAGAGAGTATGTAATTCCTTTAAGGCTGAAAGTTTATCAGAAACCTGTCACAAACAAAGGAGATAATTTGCTCATTTCAATTTCTGCTTCAAGTTAGTGATGGAGGAGATAGACTTGAAAACAATGTATGCTACTGGAAAATCTAAAGGAGAAAGGGATGTGAGCAGGTGCAACCTCAGTTTCAAGTGTACTGATGGTCGTATGTTTCACTTCTCTTAACAAGTGTTCAATTCCTATAAATACAAAGATGTTATTGCCAATATTAGACAAGTAAGATCTGATACAAAAACAAGCCAACTTCTAACTTTAGTCAGCTAAAACTAACGGCAACATTTTTGCTCATCTTACCAATTTCCTCAGCCCCATCGGCAGTAATTTCAGAAGGGACATGGACAAAAACATTGTGACCTATTTCTGTAGCATTCTGTTATCATAAAACAAAGGTATCTTTTAGTTAAGATGTTTGAATAAAGCTATAAGTAACTTATATTCGATAGATGTTTCTTTGCCAATTACTAATCTCTACACAAGAACATTTCAGATGCATCATATATATTGGTCTCACCTTCTTCGATTCTTCAACTTCACAGAAAGCTTTTATGGGTAAACTTTTCTCCGTTGGCCGCACATCAACAATGACCAAGACCGGATTTGGAACATATCTAACATAAAATAAAGAAGTCAATTGATGAGAAGCGCAAGCTTAAAAAGTTGAGAAGAAAATTCAATTGGCATAACAAAATTAAAACTATGATGCCAAGAAAACAAAATGACTATATACAAAAAGAAATCCAGACATTTCCCTGACATTATTCAAAGAGAAAGACACATATTCTTACTTGTGGAATAATCTGTGGATGTGCATATCTATCTCTCGAAGTTTTGGGCCTGTACTGTACCATCCCACAATATGCTCCGTAGCTGAAACATAGTCACCAAGAATGGCAACATGACATCACTCAATATTCTAAGATGAGACTTACAATACAATATTGTAGCAATAAGCAAGATTACCGTTTACTTTCTTGAACGAAGAGAACATTTTCTCGGCGTAGTCGCAGTTAAGGAACCACAAACTTGGGTCCTTGATGTCTTCCTCAAAAGGAACTGTCATTACAGAAACACAAATACCGATCAATTGCTCTCTAAAATGATGATAACATAATTTTGTCACGAAAACATATACTGAATCACATACTTAATACTCATTTTCCTGCTTCTTGGTTAACAAGAATGAAAATGTTGGTAAATATGCTTCAATCAATAAAAATGTTCGATTCCCCAATTTTAAAGAAATCCGATTGTATGTTCTTCCCCAAATTTTTTGAAATAAATTCGCATGATTCTTCCATGGAAATCGGTCAGGAAATTGAAATTGAAATGACAGACGCTGACCTCCATAGCTGTTGGAAACTTCGACAGTGCCTTTGAAGGAGCTGCCGAGCAAGACTCCGACTACCCGCCCGATCGGTTCCTTGGACTTGGAGTCCCCGTAGATCCGATAGTAGTGATCGACGGTGCTTAAAAGAACCAGAGGGTGTACTATCACATTCTTGACTGGAATCGATGAACTTTCCGGCGACTTAACCACGTCGTCCATGTTGAACAACCTCCAATCCTTCGTTTCTTCCTCCTTAGGGATCTCTAATTACCTCTCCGTTCAGATGTTAGTTATACCCAAACGTAACAGAATCACAATCGAACTCTCTTCAGTGGACCCGCCTTGATGCCATGGCTCAAGTGGCCAACTGCCGAACCGCACAGGAAAACTCTTCTTTTCCCAGTAATTTTTTTTATTCTTCTGGCTCCAAGAAAAAAATAACTTTTTAAATCAACAAAATTACAAAACAGTGCATGGATTTTTAAAACTTATTAATTGTTAATTTTTTATTTATTTTTATGTTTAATTAAAAAAATATTAGCAAATTATTTTCTGTGGCAAGTAAAACCTTATAAAATACGAGAGGACAAAATAATATTCAACGTAAATTATAAAACAATAGTAATTCCAAAAATTAAATGAGGCCCTTATACTATATATTGGTCAAATTCAATTATCAAAATATAGATTTCGAAAATATCATACTATATGAGCAAATCTAACTATAGCAAAAATTTTACCATCAAAGGTATGGAAGAATAAAAATAAAATATTAAGAATGGAAAGTCAAGTGCAGCAAAAGAAATACATATGAAAAAACTAAAAGCAAAAAATATACCAATGCAAATAGGAGAATTTGAATTATTAATATAAGAATTAAATCAATATAATGAATCATCATGTAATGTAATATTAGGATTACATTTATTTGAACATTATTATCCAATACATATAATAAAGAAAGCCTTAGTATTAACTTTAGATTAAGAATAACCAGACCTTATAAAAGAAAATATGAAAAATTTCAAAAGAAAACAAATGATAATGAAGTACAATTTCTAAAGAATAATAAATCAGTAGAAATACGACATATGTTAGCAACTTTAGCCATTACACAAGTAAAAACAATTGAACAAAGACTATTAGATAATTATAGTGATAATCAATTGATTTATTGGGAACAATCAAAACCTAGTAAAAATATAACTAAAAGATCATAGTAAATAAATAAATTGTAAACCTTATCTATGGACTGAATAAGATAAAAAAGAATTTTTTATGCATATTAATGAAATGAATTAATATAATTTAATAAGAGAAAGTAGGTCAAAATATTCACCATTAACAATGAGTAATAAAACACAATAAACAAAAAAGGGAAAATCAAGAATGGTAATAAACTATAAAAAATTAAATAATCTAGTAATAAGAAATGGATATCTTAGTCCTAAAATAGATATTTTATTTAATATAATTAGAGGAAAAACAATATTTAGTAAATTTGATTGTAAACCAGGATTTTTCCAAATAAAAATAGAAGAAGAAAGTAAAAAATATAAAGCTTTTATAGAAGGATTATATAAATAGAATGTATTGCCTATGGATTTCATAATAGTCCAAGTATATTTCAAAAATATGAATCAAAATTATTATTGTCAATAGAGGATTTTGTACTACTAACAATGCAGAAGAATATGAAAATCAGTTAAATCAATTTGTAAATAGAACAAAAATGATTAAATATATCACCAAATAAGGCTAAATTAAGAAAAAACAAGAATCCCCTTTTAGGACCATATATATCTTCGAATGGAATAGAATTGTAATAATATATAAGTAAAAAAGTTTTCGAATTTCTCGAAATAGAAAATAAAAAGTATTTACAAGTATTTTTTTAGGACAAGTAAATCAAGCAAGAAATTATATACCTAATTTATCCAATTAAACGCAAAATATCTAAATTAACAGGAAAAAAGACTAAATGGATATGTGATAAATAAACCCAAAAAATAGTAAATCAAATAAAACAATTATGCAAAGATTTACTAAAGTTGACTATTCCTACAAATAATAATGTAAAATGGATCATATATACAGATATTTCATAAAACTATTGGGGAGTAGCTTTATATCACTAAGATAAATAAGAAAGAGATGATAACCATGTATGCAAGCGTAAAATTTAATGAAGCTCACGGTAACTATCATTCTAATTAGAAATAATTTTTAGCAATAGTAAAAGTAGTAGAAAAATTTGAATTATTTATAGTTAATATAAGATTCACAATAAGAACTGATAATACTCAAGTAAAACATTGGTTAGGAAGAGAATTAGAACAAATAAATTAAGTAATAAAATGTTGATTAAATGGCAAAGTGATTTATCCTATCATGATTATGATATTAAGCATATTAAAGGGTAGAATAATCTGGTTCCTGACTATTTGAGCATATAGAAACAGGTAAAAGAATGACCAGTAACGATGATCTTCCAAAGAATCACCGGCTCTAGAACAAGTAATATTAAATATAAATATTCTTGAGATGAATATGAGTCTTCTAAATAGCTAAGTAAATATGAATATCAAGAGCTTGTCAAGTTCTGCTGCAAATATATATTCACAAGTTGAAGAATTATTAAAGAAGATAGAAGCAATTGGAGGACCAATATCAAGACAGGTATTTTTTTTTTTTTTTGGGTTAAAAGAGAGGCATAAAGCCATATATTAAATAAACTGTGAAAGAGGATCAAGTCCCATACAATCATTTAGCAACACTGGCCTCTAACTATGAGGACAAACACTTGAAATAGAAGAAGTTGAAATTCCTTCTTTAGCCAATGCATCAGCCAAAAAATTTTGTAGTCTAGACACAAATTGAAATTTCACCTCCCAGAAAATACAGGTATTTATAGCTGATGCTACAGTACAAACATCTGAAAGCCCAGTTCAATCAAGAATTGTACCATTAATGGAGATTATAAAAATCCAACAAAGCCCAAAAATCCTCTGAAAGACCTACGTACAACTTCAAGAACCTGTTCTTATGAAGGCTCCTTCAAAACCCCATAACAATATAAATTCTTTAAGCTCATTATTCACAAATTAAAATTATTTATCCTTAGCCACTAGAACTATTAAATATGTTTCTCATTATGCTTTTAGTAAAGCTATCATATATCCGAGAACAGTAACTTCTGAAGAAGTCCAATGGGTCTACTTCACAAGCCCAACAATATGTGTATATTCAATAGAAAGAGTAAGTGGACAAGTAAGGTTTTTACTTCAATGGTATGATAAAATAAAGATGAACAAGATAGACAATCCTAAGGACACTAAAAGAAGAATATGAGAATATGACAGGTGTTATCAGATTATATCAACCATAAATGCAATTATTGCGATGACCAATAAAAGACAAATAAAGACTATGAAAAGCCTTTATTAGATATAAATATCTTACAATAACTGCAAGCTAATATGGGAAGTATCTTCCGACAAAGAAGGAAGAGTCAATAAAAAGGAAAAAGAAAAAGAAAAGAAAAATGTAAAGAAGACGAAAGAGAGAAAGAAGAAAATTCTACCGACTCTACAGATAATAATGTAGAATAATCAGAGTTGGGAATGCCCAGCTCTATATAAAGCCATATAAACTCTCTTAAAATGCATCAATTGAAATCTAAGCAGTTATATCTATAATCACATCATTTCTCAATAAGAAATCTTTATTTCTATCTACAATGTTCTTAGTTTTTACAGTCTCTTCAAATATTATATCAATATTGAAGTAGCATATATATAAGTTATGTGTGACTAAACTTTCAATAAGGATCAGAGGTGTAAAATTATCTTAATCCAAAAAGCAATGATCCTATAAAGGAACTTCCGGTTATATGTCATTATTAGATAGGAAGCCAGTTACGCTTCCAGTAGGAAATAAAGGAAAACTGTGCTGAGATGATCTGAAAAAGGAAGGTGTATGAAAGAAGATAGAGATCCTGACGCACGCACACACGCACGCAGATATATATACACATACATATATATGTGTGTGTGTAAGCGCATCATTTTCTTTTTTCATTTTATGTTGAGTTTTTTAAATTACATTTATCTGAGAATGGGGTTAGATTATAGTTTAAGGAAAAAGATATAAAAATAAATTTGAATTACCAAAACCCAAAATGTCTATTAAATTAATAAAAGGACATATAGGGCATCCAAGATGAATTTGAGATTTTGAAGTTTAAGTATTTTTACCAAAATGCCTCTCATTTTTTTTTTTTAAAAAAAAAAGGGCGCCAAGTTGACAACTTTAGTGAAACAATTGATTACTTGAGCATATAATTTGACAATTTAAGCTCCCCAAGTTGTGTATTTGTATACTCAAGTTACTAAATCTTTATTTTGACGTTGTCATTGTCTATGATCAAGTTGTTAACAACTTGTTGACAACTTGATATGCAATTAACAACTTGAGCTCCCAAATCATCAATCTCTATACTCGAGTTGTTAATTCTTTATAATCAAGTTGTCAACAACTTCTGATAGAGGTGTTGAATGCTGACAACTTGAATATAGGCAATTAAAACTTCATAATAGTAATTAATAAAACACAAACAAAAACTCAGCCATAACCATAAATTAGATTCCGACGGTAAAGGTGATGGAAGGTGATTCCAGTGGTGGCTGTGACTGAAATTGACGGAGAAGATAATGAGAAAGCAGTCGATAACGTTGTGGTGGTGAGTGAGAGAAGTGTTGACTATGAATACTTCTATTTTGTTCCCCCTCTCTCTGATTTCCTTCTCTGTTTCTCCAAAATCTCAACGACATCCTCCTTCAAACTGAAGCTATGGGGCACAGACGAAGACGAAGGTTAGTGATTTGATTTGATGAAGATAAAGACGAAGGTGAGATCAGAGACGAACGTGGTGATTTGACGGAGGGAGCATCGACGATGAAGGTTGGTTATTGAATTTGATGGTAGCTCTCTCCCTATCTCCATTTTCAGTTTGAAAATCTATGTCCCAGGTGAAAGTCCTTGGTTCTCGATTGTGAAAGCAAGATTGGCAGTGATAGTTATGATTAGGGATGGAAATAGGCCGAGGCCCTATCGGTATTTTCTATTTTTAGCTTTGTTTAGGGCGCAGTGCGACTGACTTTGTTTGTTAAAAGGGTCGGGTTAAGGTCTATTTAAAGACGCATATGTGTAAATAAGTTAAGTTTTTTTTTTTTTTAAGGCGCGACTTGTAAGCCTCAAGACCTGACCAGTTTAGATATTAAATAAATATATTTATATTTGTATCATATAAATAACACAATATTTTTTTTTCATTCTTATATTTATATAGATTTTTATAGGCTCAAAGTGTATAAAGCCTACTTATGGCCTTCAAGACTTGTAATATGAGACTTTTTTAAATGCCTACATTGTAAGTATGCCTGTAAAAAAGTTTTAGGCCTGACCAGGCCTTATGAAGGCTCAGGCCTGAGCCTAAAAAAAAGCATGCATTCAGACTCAAACCTATTAACTCCATTACAGACTTAGGCCTGTTTAGCCAAAGCCTGACCTGGCCTCTTTCCATGCCTATTTATAATGGACAGAAGGGTGGAGCCACTGTTCATTATTCATCATCTTCTACCTTGAACCAATTGTCCTACTCTCCTCGACTAGTGCCCCAATGACCGTGTCCATAACTTCAATTACCACGTCCTCCCCAACCACCAAAGCCGCCAAATCTTGCTGAGAGAAGGCGATGAGATTGGAGATGAGAGAGCGGAAGAGAAGGCGATGTAGGGTGGGGTAGACGATGGGAGAGAAATATGGGGCATTTTGGTAAAACCACTTGAACATTCAAAACCTAAATCCCTCCCCTATCACCTTTATGTCATTTCCCTTTTTTATAAGATCTTTTGAAGTTTTTCAAATTCAAATGTCATTTAAATATATTTTTCCCTATAGTTTACACCCCTTTTTTATGAATTAACGAGGCAAGTACTATCGGCCTGAGGTTATAAGTGGGATCAAACCTATGACCTCCCAAGTCCCATCTAAAAGGGAGCTTTTATACCACTAGGCTACAAAACCATTGGCTTACATGCACCCCTTTTTTCAAATAGCCTTATACAAGTGCGTGACTCATATTCATAAAATAAAAATAATACTCGTTGCCATGAATATGAAAGCTAATTAGCTAATTTAAATTAATAAAGCTAGATAAATTACTCACATGATCTTCTTAAAATATCCATGTATAACAATATTAGACTATATCACTACAATCCTTTTCATAGTATATTTCAACTAATTCTACCATAACGAGAAATGACAATCAAGTTATTAATGTCTTAAATTTATAGAAAATTTCAAATTTCTGCTTATTAAAAAATGTTTATTAAAAATATACCATTATATCAATATAAGTTTCCAACTTTAAGTAATTGATTATATATTTTTATGTTACTAAAAGGAAAACAATATATATATTGCCAACAATAAAAATATATATGCAGAAAAAGTTATTTTCTTTCTTAGTTTTATATGTAAGAGTAGAGAATGATAGGAAATCCCCTGTCTAAGAAAGTGGTTAGATTATACCTTACACCACCTTCTTCTGCTTCTTCATTTTTTTTTTTTTTCAAAATTGGACTATAGAACTGCATGATTCGTTATTCATAATTTTTTTTTTTAAAAAAATACTATTCCCGTCCTCAATATATATGACCCTTTTCTTTTTCTTTTTTCTTTTTTATAAAAAAATTTTAGGAAAGGGGTTGGTTCACCCACGATCCAAGGGCAGGGCGAAATCTTCCTTCCTCCTAGGTGATACTGATGTTGGATGGGACGAGCCGTCAATTACCCTCAGGCGTTTACCTAGGCACCTAGGAGCTATGATGCCTCCTCCAGCGCCTTAACCAATTTCAGGATCGAACCCCCTCTCTTGAGTGAGGGTGTTCGGCCCTTTCTTGGATTATTGAGCCCAAGAACAGGGTCTATATGATCTTGTTTTTGCCAATGCCTAATTCTAAAAAATGTATCTTTCAGTATTTTTTCTATTTTATCCCAGCGTTTGGATTTTTTTTTTTTTTAATCAAGATAATCAGAAGTAGAAGAGAATTAACTATTTTATCATGAATAATGTGATTTGCATATGTTTACGTGGTTCTCTTTATTTTATCATAATTCCTACTTCTCTAATTTTGTTTCTACTATTCAAATTTGAATAATTCGGATGTTTTCACCTAACATTTAATTTGAACGAAGAATCTGTCGTCAATCAAAACATTTATATCAGATAACATGGTGCCTTTTATTTTGAATCAATATATTGCCTTTCAATGATACTCTCTCCTCTCCTTCTTATAAATAATTCTCTCTCTTAAAACTGATCATCAATATAAACAAGTTTCCTTTTTTATATCAAAATTTAAACTACTTTTTTCTTTTTTACTTCTATTAAATACATAATTTTATATTAATTATCCCTCACTTGCCACTAATTCTCTTTCATTTAATTATTTATTCCCTATTTTCTCTCATATTTTCTCATATATAAATAGGAGTTTTAGAAAAGACATGACATTTTTTACACATTTATTATTTTTAATTAATTTTAGAAAAAAAGTTACTTATAAAAGAAATCGGAGGAATAATAAACGTATGATTTTTAATTTTGGGTAGTACCTTCACTTCATTGACCACATATTTTTATTTTTCGTATACATTCATTGACCACAAAATTTATACGAATATACCAAAAATGTCTCATCAAGTGCAACTTCAGTTCTGATTTCTCAAGGAACTACATAATGCAATCGCCTCTTAATCTTCAACTTTCTCAAGTTCCAGGTTCAGAATCTGAAACAAAAACACAGAATTTAGGATCCATTCCTCAAATCCATATTTAAAATTAGAGTTTAGTCAATCAGTGACCTTTTTGTTTATCAAGTTGTAAAGCGCAATGACAATGGATGAGAGGGGATAGGAATTTAAATTAAGAGCAACATCATGTCATTTGTGAGGGAAGAGATAGACTTGAAAACAAAGTAGCAGGTAATTTGCTAATTCAATTATTTCTCCATCAAATGGCATATTCTCAAGTTAGTGATGGAGGAGATAGACGATGTACACAAGTGGAAAATTTAAAGGAGAAAGGGAAGTGAGCAGGGGAAACCTCAGTTTCAAGTGTATCTTCCACATCTGTTAACAAGCGTTCAACTTCTGTAAATACAAACATGTTATTGTCAATATTATTGCACAAGTAAGATCTAATCCAAAAATAAGTCAACTCCTAACTTCAGTCGCTGTGATAAAGTGCAAGTGTGCACCATTTTTGCTTGTCTCACGAATTTCCTCAGCCTCATCATCAGCAGCAATTTCAAAAGGGACATCAACAAAAACCTTCTGACTTGTTTTTGTAGTAGCATTCTGTTATCATAAAACAAAAGTATCTTTTAGTTGAGAAGTTTGAATAAATTAAGCTAGAAGTAATTTGTATTCTATAGTTCTTTCATGGCCAATTATTGATCTCTATAGAAGAGCATTTCAGAAGCATCATATTGGTCTCACCTCCTTCACTTCTTCAACATCACAGTAATAAGCTTTTGTGGGTATACCAAGCTCTGTAGATATCACATCAACAATGACCAAGACCGGATTTGGAACATATCTAACATAGGATAGAGAGGTCAATTGATGAGAAGCGAAAGCTTGAAAAATTGAGAAGAAAAGCAATAGTCAGGTAGAAAATTTCAAACCATAATATTAATATATATACATATATATATGTACAACTTCATGACAGCATATTTGAATGACAATCAAGCTTCACAGTTTATACATAAACATCGAGAAAGAAACATCAGAATTACATACAGTCAAAAAGGCCTGGGGTCTATTTGGGCAAATTAAAACCAACAAAACTATGACAAAGAGAAAACAAAATGACTTTATACAACAAGAAATCCATATCTTTCTCAGATATTCTTGAAAAAGAAAGACATATTCTTACTTGTGAAATAAGCTGTGAATGTCCATATCATTCTCTTGAAGTTCTGGGCCTGTGCTGTACCATCCCACAATTTGCTCCTTAGCTGAAACATAGCCACCAATAGTCCGTATATCACCAGGAAGAAAGGCAAGATGACATCAATCAAAATTCTAAGACGAGGCTTAATTAAAATACAATATTGTAGCAATAAGATTACCATTTATTTTCTTGAACATAGAAAACATTTTCTCGACGTAGTTGAGGTCAAGGAACCAGGCACTTGGGTCCATGTCGTCTTCATCAAAAGGAACTGTCATTACAGAAACACAAACATACTGAATTTCTCTCTAAAAAGGATGATATCTATCCAAGGTAATTTAGTCACTAATAAACATATACTGAATCACATATTTAATATCACAAACCTAATCCTCATTTCCCTTCTTGGTTAACAAGAATGAAAGAAGAATGCTCCTATCAAGAAAAATTTTCGCATTCCCAAGTTTAAAGAAATCCAATGCTCTGTTTTCCCCATAGTTAGCATGTCTGAATCACGCAGATCAAAGGGAAAGAAATGACTATTCCGATTGTAAAAGGAAATCCACATGAGCATAAATTCATGACCAACGTCACATACATAATACTAGTTCCCAGCTTGCTTGACCCGAAATACAGCAAAATGTTTCTAATCTATCAAAGAATCTTTGCAAAATGTTTCTAATCTACCAAAGAATCTTTCTTCCCTGAGTCTTTAGAAGTAAATTCGCATAATTCTTACATGGAAATCGGTCAGGAAATTAAAATTGAAGTGACAGATGCAGACCTGCATAGCTGTTGGAAACATCGACAGTGCCATCGAAGGAGCTGCCGAGCAAGACTCCGACGACCCACCCGAGCGTACACTGGGAGAGCCGAATGTAGTGATCGACGGTGCTTAGAAGAACCAGAGGGTGTACGGTCACCTTCTCGATGGGCCGCGATAAATTTTCCGGCGACTTTACCACGGCGTCCATGTCGAGGATCCCTCCAATCCTTCGTTTCTTCCTCCTTAGGGATCTCTAGTTACCTCTCTGTTCAGATGTTAGTTATACCCAAACGTAAAAACAGAATCACAGTCACACCCTCTTCAGGCGAATTACGATCTGATGAGTGGGAAAATGAGCTACCAGTAGAGCGGGAAAACTGAATTTGTAGGACCGACTTAAAGATTTCTGCATTAAAAGTAGGGTTAAGGTCGAAAATATACGCGTGTCTTTTCTTGAGGAAAATGCGTCCCAGGTGTAAGTCTTTTTTTTAGGTGCAAAAATACACATGTTTACAAATTAGGTACAAAAATACCGTTTGACCGTTAAATTTAACTTTTTCTTGTTGGATGATGACGTGGCATTTCAAGTCTTAAAATACACATGTGATTTGTCGAAAGAGCACCCAACACCAATTTTTTTTAATAATTTTACTTCAATTAAAATTATTTTAGGATCTTGAAAAAATATTTACGGTATTGGCCAAGTACTAAAAAGATCTTGACGATCTTGAAAAAAATATTTTAGGGTACTTATTGGTACTAAAAAGTACTTTCAGGATACTGATTGGTACAAAAAAAATACTTCATAATTTTGAAAAATTATTTTAGGATGTTGAAAAAATATTTCGGGTATTGGCCGTACTAAAAGGATAATTGAAAAAATATTTTAGTATATTGATTTGGTACTTAAAATTACTTTCGGGATCTTGGTACAAAAAAATACTTCATAATTTTAAAAAATTATTTTAGGATCTTGAAAAATTATTTCAAGTATTGACTGGTACTAAAAGAATACGGATCGACATCTTGAAAAAATATTTCGGGATCTTATTTAATACTAAAAAGTACTTCCAGGATCTTGACGGTACAAAAAAAAAACTTCATAATCTTGAAAAAAGATTTTAAGCTATTGACTCGTACTAAAAGGATACTGACAGGTACTAAAAAATACTTCATGATCTTGAAAAATTATTTAAAATAAAATTATTAAATTAAAAAAAAGAATTTGGTGTTCGACGCTCTTGTTGACAAACCACATGTGTATTTTTGCACCTTTGAAATGCCACGTCATTGTCCAACAAGAAAAAAGTCAAATTTAACGGTTAAAGTCAAACTTAATTGCCAAATGGTATTTTTGCATCTAATTTGTAACCACATAGTCACTTTTGCACCTAAAAAAAGCACTTGCTACTGGGCGCTTCTTGGAGAAAAGCACATGTGCTTAACCCTTAAATGCCGACCTAAAAAGACTAGCTCTATAGGATTGGGGGTCTGGTAAGTGGCCTTTTTAGGCCCATATGTTTTTTTAAAATTATTTATATAATAATATTATTATTGATTTTTTATACTTTATTAATGTTGTTGCAAATATTTAGTTGTTATTATATTTTTTAGAATTAAGTTTCATAAGAATATATTGTATTAAGAATTTTAAAAATTTAAAACTTATAAAAGATATCTCTTATTTTATAAGTATTCTTACTAATATTATTATTTACTTATTTTCTAGTGATTGTTTTGTTCATATCTTGTGTTGTTTATTTTGTCGACTACTTACACTTTTCAAAGACATATTTATAAGAAGTATTTTTAATTTTGTTAAGTGTTCTCGTTAATTTGTAATTATGGTATGTGGACAATAGTTTACCTTGGATTATGACTTAGTAACTGTGTTTGTTTGTTGTATGATATGTATCATTCACACATTAATTTTGATAACATTCATGTGTTAAATTAAGATTTTCATTGTTCTAATTTTATTTCTTAAGAAAGTTGAAAAAATAGTAAAAGATTGTTAAAATAGCTTTGGCTTTAGCCCTTGTGCTCAAGGGATCCTCATGACCAACAATTATTGGGGTTGGGCTCTTCCTTTGGGCTTGTAAGCATCACATTGACTGTTACATTGAGAGGCCCCATGTCCACAGAATAGGCTACCCACAAAGTGCTATGGATTTATAACTTCATTAAGAGCCCGATGTTCACGGAATTGGCTACACACGGAGGGTTCTAACCGGGGAAGCCGTGTTAGTTGCCGCTGTGGATTCTCATAAGTTCAAGACCAATGTGGATGTGGATTTACAACTTTAAGGGGTTCTCCTTCTTAATAGACTAGTCTTTTGGGATTTCACTCTTCATTTGAGCTTGTGGTCGTTACATTGGTGTTTTTGTTGAAGTTGGCCAACCAGAAAGGACTAATTGTCTAGGGTTTTGACCAGAGAGGCTAACCAACATAAAGAGTTTATAAGTTTTAGAGCTTTTCCAATTTTTTTAAATTCAACTCATAATTTTTTTAAAAAGTTAAATGAACTCTTCATCCTGATAGGCAAGTTTATTGAAATTGGATTCTTCTTTTGCGCTTGCAATCATCACATAAGCTAGTCCACAACTAATTAATGCGTATTATATTTTATAATTATAAAATGTGAGTTTGGGAAAAGACAATTATAATTAACATGCGTCCGAGGCGGAAATAAATAAATAATGTGTCATGCGTGCAACATGTAATATAGACTCTGGGATCATCACGCACCTCAGTGAGAGTTCGTCTTTTGGATTAAATTGTAGGCTTATCTTGAAAGTTCATACTTAAGAGTAATGTTACCCGAGGTTCAAACTTGCCCCTAAAGTAGTAAAATGGAGTAATGCTACTCTTTACAGTTAAAAATACATAGGGTTGTTCATAAAATCCAGCGGTCTGATTGGTTCAGTATGATCCGATCTGAGAATAAAAAATTTGGTCTATGACAATTTGACCAAATCAGACCGGACCAGACTTTTCGGGATGGACTGGACTTCGATCCAGGGCTTAGACCTCTTGGACTGGTCCGGTCTGACCTGATTATTATTATTTTTTTTTTGTAATCACCACTACACTCTGTATACCGCCATTTACTGGAGTCTGAACATCCTAATGAGTTTTTTAACTTATAGGAATTACTTTTCACTCAGTCACTTTTTATTACTTTTGGAAGTCAGACGAAACCAGAGTTAAAATATTGCCTCCCAAAAAAGGGGAAAAAAACTGGACTGCCCAGTCTGGTTCGGTTCAACCCTACCTCGGGCTGGTACTAGACTGGACCGGACATCGGGTTGACCTTCAACCCACTTTGACCCAATCCTTGGACATCCCTAAAAATACTAATGATCATCGTTAATTTTTTATGATCAATATTACTATTTTAATGAGGTGGGACAACATTATTAAGTTTTCAAACATCTGGGACGACATTGAACATATATTTTTTTTTTTTGGGATAACATTGATCCTGAGAAAAAACTTTGTGCTCACCTTAAATCTTTATTTATTTTTTTTCCTTTGATCTTAGCTTGGAGCCAATTTTTATGCTCTTATCTTTGCTTGTTCTTTCACCTGCCATGGGTAGAACCTGATCCACGGCGAGAGTTTGGAGAAAATCTCATTAGCAAAACCATTCTTCTTTTGTCTCCATGTTTATTACTTGAGTGAATCGAATGCTTATATGTGTTTTATACTTGAATGAATTCAACTATGCAATGAGAAATAAGTAGGCGTGTCTTGTACTAGTGGGGCGATGCTACAAGAGCAATAACTTCAGAGGAGAGAAAAAGGGTTAAGGTAATATGAATTCTATTGTTAAGGTCATTGAGCTTTGGTATTTGTTTTCTTGCGATTTTCCTCAGTGATTGTCCAAAACTCTTTCTCACTTGCTACAATCAGGCGTTGAACAATGTCATATGTAAATGCTGCACAGAGAAACAATGCAAGAATATAATCGGACTATAAAGCACACATAGTGACAAAAGTGAAATTTATTTATGATCATTTAGTTTTCAACTTTTATGCAGAGAGTTTTGAGCAATGAGCATTAACTTTCAATTATATGGGTATAATAATAAAGCTCTACCAATTTAAGAGCAAACAACGTAAACAAACCCAAAAATTATTAATTACTTGCTAGCAACGAGCAAATAAGTGCATCCATAATATAACACATAACACAAAATACTGTCTTGCAACCATCTTGTTCCTCATCCATTAACAAGGAATTTCATCATATATGCCATGTCTGACAGTGTTCAATCAATAGGACTTTGTACTTGCTCATGGAATAAATTTAAACCACTAAACAGGAAACACCAAAGCTACCACTCATAAGAATTCCCAGATAGATACGAGTAATCTAGAAAATGACAGGCCTTGAGTTGTTGGGTTTCCATGAGAACCCTGATCCTGCTATCTAGATCGAACCAAAGCACATACGAATTTCAAGGATAAAGAAAGTTTCAGGCTAAGGGGGCGTTAAACGTGGCAGATAAGCAACCAGCTGATTATAGCTTTCTGATCAGCAAGGAGCATTTCTCTGGGCCAAATGACAAGCACGTGACTTCAAAAATAAAAAAGATGAAAATAATAGTGATACAAAAAAGAAAGAAAGAAGGAAAACCAAAAGAAAATTCGAAAGACACACACACACACAATTAGTCGAGCAAGTGCAAAAATATTATAGAGAGCAACATCTCATTCATATTGAATAAAGATATTACACATACCTGCAATTTCTTTCACCATGAAAACAAGTTTAAGTCAATTAACTGGAAAACAAATATTAACGATACCGAAGTTTAAATATCTATTAAGAAAATCGAATTTCTGCCCCTTATTTTACATCAACCGGTCATCATGTTCATAGCCAAAAACTGAATTTTTCACGCTACGAGAAGTGTACCGAATTTCTGCTCTCGCAGTTCCCGAATTGACCAAGTATGAGAACTGTAGTTAAGGAATTAGCAGTGTGAAATGAGAGACAGCGGAGCAGTGCCAGTGGGTGCTTCAGGAGCTGAGCCAGCGTCGCCACGAATTGTTTGTCAACTTTGCTCTCTGCAATCGAAACACAGGCGAATTTGCAATGATCGCCACGGGAACCACCCCACCACCATAACCGACGGTGGCGAGACTGAGGGTGGTCTTCTTCCACGACGAATCATGGTCGTCGGTGTCAACGACATTGTGAAAAGAGTGTATGAGGTTTGGAATGTTTCGTGTTGTGAAAAGGACTCTTTCCTCTCTCATGGTTTGTGGGACAGCATGAAGCGCAACAGAGATTAGCCAGGAAGGTAGATGAAAGGATTGAATGAAATTTATTAGTCCCCTATAGAAAAATCTCAACAGGTGAGTCTGGTATATAAGCTCACGTACGGGATCCTCTTGCCCAATAGGTTAGGCTAGTCTATTGAGAATCTCTCTCTTTGACTTGTATTATCATTTTGGCCCTTACTAGGAATCAGTTTTCCTACATGGGGAAGGGAGTCTAGATGGATCTGGACCATTCCAGGATTTTTTTTTTAAATAATTATTTTAATAGGTAGAGAATCTAAAATAAAAATAAATTTTTAACTAATAGATTTTTAAAAAATAATTTTTTCATTTAAAAATTAACAGTTAAAAAAAAATTTGGACAGTCCAGATCTAAAAGAACTCTCCCTACTACGGTAAACTAGTTCCCTCTTACTACGTACATTGATTTATGGGTTGACCATGGGTTCTGACCGGGTAGCCTATAAGTTCAAGACCAATGGGAGATTTACATGTTCAAGGATTCTCCTCCCGCTAGTCTTTTAGAATTTTGAAATTTTGACAATTGTGGGAAATTACAGAATTACCCCCTTCTTTTTTTAAAACCTTCATCCCTTGTCGGCTTGCGGTTGCCCGTCATAGAGCTCAATTGACTTTGGTTTGCTATTTCTACCCCTCTTTGGTCTTTATTATTAGAGTCTGAGAAGAGTTTTTTAAACATTTAATGAATTTTTTTTTCCATGTTTACCCTCCATTAATTATATGTATAACATTAATTAAAATGTTGGTGACCCTTATATTTATTTAAATTCTCTCTTTTATTTATCTTTTATAAATAAGGACATACTTGGTAATGTTTATTTTATACATACTTATTATTTTTAGTTAATTTTAACTACTTTTTTTTTAAACCGAAGTTATTCGGTTAATGAACTCTGATTGCTTCTGAATCATCAGGCCACCGTTGCTTCCATGGGGGTTCTAATTCAAACCACGGCTTTGATCTACACGTTTCAATTCCTTCATTAAAGTTTGGTGTATCGACGCGAGTCGGAATGAACTCGACGCCAAGAATCCTCGGAGGGCGAAGGGCTGCTGCCATTGGGCTGTTTGGGTTGGCGGTAGGAACGGTGGCTTAAAAGCTATCCGACTTTAAAAAAAGCTCGGTAGGAAAAAAGTCAGGTTATTTGTGTTTGGATTGTCCATTTGGCTTTTACAGAAGCGGCTTTTTTCTAAACGGAGGAGTGTTTATATTATTATTTCAAAAGTCAGTTGAGATAAAAAATGACTAAAAAGGGTATGAATTTTATTAAATACTTCCACTAAACCTAAATATAAGATAGAATTAATATTTTTTAAGAGATTGAGGAAGCTAATTAAATTACTCAAGAGTATTTTTATTCTTTTTTTTTTCTTCTTAAAATTAATTAATTTGACTAATCAACTAATATATAATCCAATAAATTATGATTTGTTAAATTTTTTGTCATTAATTAATAAAATAAAGTTCTTAATTAACAAAAGAAAGTCCCAACTTACTATAACTTCTCTCTCTCCCTTTTCTTCTCTCTCCCTGTGTCAGAAAATGGCCCACGAAAACAAAACAAATGCTCCTTCCTGTTCTTCCTCATCTCACATAATTCTGCCCCCACCAAATTGCCCTCTCTCTATCAACCTGTGAGAAAATGGTTGGGCCCCACGAACAGCCTGCGTTTCAGTGGCCAAAAAGTAAGAGGGGGGGAGCTTTTTTTTCAATGGACGTTTATGAAAAAGGTCCAGTAGCAATTAAGCCAACCCAAACACATCCATTGGGCTTTTTTTTTCACTGGCTCATCTACTTAAATGCCACTGCAATTTTTTACACATCAATGCTCCTAAAAAAGCCAGCCCAAACATGCCCATTGTTGGGCTCTGTATTAGCTTCTTTCTGGGGTTTCTCAGCATTGGTGTTTGTGATATCGGTGAGGAAAGTTTGGGATTCGATATTGGCTCTGTTTGGATCAAGCGTTTTTGGAGCATTTGGACCCAAAAAGTCCATTAACGTTAACACTAACAAAAACGCTCATAAAAAGGTGTTTGGTGTAGCATTTTTGTTATTGGGCTTTTTTGCAAAATGCCCATTAACAAAAAAGCTACCAGACCCAGCGTTTTTGGGCGTTTGAGATAGCACAGACGTCGAGATTGTGGGACCCAATCTTCTTTACTTTTTTTCTTTATTCTCCTTGCTTTTTTCTTTATTTGACAAAAAGGCTATCAGACTCATACTCACAGGCACATGCGGAACGAAGAATTTATTTTGTATACATATTATATTATAATAATAATAATAATAGATTATTTATTCATTATTCTTTTATTTTCAAAAATTAATTAAAAACTTATATTTTAAGCTGAAATCCCATAAATGATGCATGCCTCTTTTTATCTATTAATTTATTTATTTTTACATAAATTTAAATTTTTATCATCAATTATCACAATATATACAATATACATACAAACATATATGGGGTTATCATTTGTCGTGTCACTTGACATGCTTTACATGAGCATGTCAAGTCACCCAAAAACTACGTCGTTTTGGGGTTAGAGGAATTAATGAATTCTCAAAACGACGTAGTTTTGGGGTTAGGGGAATTAATGAAGGATCTTTTGATAAAATTCATATAATAAATACAAAAACAAAAATACAAAAACACCCTTTATTAATTCCTTAACTCCCAAAACGACGTAGTTTTGGGGTGACTGACATAAACATGTCAAGTGACATGACAAACGATAAACCCAACATATATATATATATATATATATATATATAATTCATGCCCTTTTTAGTCATTTTTCATCTTAACTAGCTTTTCAACCACTAATCCAAACACATCTTCGTTTGGAAAAAAGCCACTTCTGCCAACGTCAACCCAAACACAAATCACATTTACAACCTGACTTTTTCCCTATCGGGCTTTTACAAAAGTCGGATAGCTTTTAAGCTACCATTTCTACCGCCAACCCAAACAGGGCATATTCACGGAGGACGCAGAGATAATCGCTTTAACTGACTTATAAAAAGAAAGTAAATTTGAGGGATCAAAATTAAAATTAAAATTGGACGAAACTGAAAAAAATATTATTAACCCTTTGAATAATCTAACATATCTATTAGTTACTGCCTTATAATCTGATTATTTAAAATATATTATCCTCCGATTATTTAAAATATATATCTTAGTTATCCTCCAATAATATATTATTCATTAAAATATATTATTTAAATAATCTGATTGAAAATATCCATGTATAAATTTTTCATCCTTATCTACACAATTAAAATTATAATCTATTCCCTAAATACTTTCCATTATCTTCCCATGATCCATTATCTATCAAACCATTTTGCGTCAATTAAGGTATTAAAAAAATATCTCTTTTTACCCTATTGTAACAGTTAAATTTATCCTTTGGTCATATATACGCAACATCTATCATTCTATCATTTTCTTAGATGAGTCCTGATAAGATTAATTCTGTACTTCTATTATATAAATACTCCGATGTTCCTATGACTTTATACACTACAGAGATCGTTTTTCCCAGGTATTAAAGTGCTACTTAAGGAGCAGAGCGGTGAAAGATAGAGTACAGATTTGCAAGGCAAGGTGAACCAATATGTCTGATAATTATTTACCCCCAGAAATTGTGTTGGAAATTCTTCACAGACTACCCGTCAAGTCTCTTGTGAAATTCACCTCTGTTTGTAGAACTTGGAATTCCCTCATTACAGATCGAACTTTCATATCTGATCATCTCGACCGTACATTAATTCATGCTTCCAATGGCCACAAAGGCTCCCTCTTTTTTCAATTTTGTCTTGAAAGAAACTTAAGGTGGTGTGACACTCCTAGAGAGTATTCTTACTCATTGTACTCAACTACTAATCAACAAACTGATAATCACTTCTCAGTTGAGAGATTGCCACTCCCTTTTCTATTTTTTCCACTAGATCGTTCTTCATGGTTTGCAGGTGGCACACGCAATGGTCTTGTAAGTTCTGCTTACTATTCACCATCATCAGGTTCCATAACTATCCTTATTTGGAATCCCTTACTTCGAAAATATGTGGTGCTTCCCAAACCAATCATGACCCACAACAAATCTGTGTATACTAGATGTTTTGGGCTTGGTTTTGATTCCATGAACAACGATTATAAGGTCGTTGTACTCATGCAATTTGTCTCTAGACAACATACTGATCACCTCGAGGTGTACTCTCTTGTTTCTCGTTCTTGGAGGAGTATTACTATTAGTGTTCCTAAGTTTTATCTTGAAACTGGGTGTCCCCCAGTGTTTGTGAATGGTGCAATGCATTGGGTTGTTTGCCGCAAGAAAGATGGTTCAATTCAACGGTCTATTTTATCATTTGATGTGACTGAAGAAACTTTTGGAGAATTAACATTACCATTACAGTCAAACGAAGAATCTATTACAACATCAAGATTACTTGTTGTGGAAGGAGGCCGTTAAGCTTGCTGTGGTGATTCATCCTAGAAAAAGGACTATATATCTGTTACATATTTGGGTGATGAAAGAATATGGTGTTACTGATTCATGGACTGAAATATTCCATTGTGATGCAAGACGTTATGGATGCAGCTTAGACGTATTAGCTCTAACTACCAATGGAAAAGGGATCATGCGCCGTCTTGACGGAGCTATAGTGTTAGTCGACCCAACGAAGGAATCAATGGAGCCTATGGGACTTCACAAAGCTGATGCAGCTTATGCGGGATCTTTTGTTGAGAGTTTGTTTTTCATAAACAACGAATTTGATGCTTTGTCTTTCTGACATGGGGAGCATGTAATTCTGGAGTTTTCTTTTTTCACGTGTTCAAATAAAATTTAATTAATTTTTTTGTATGCTTTAAACTTATATATAGTTAAAAAAATTTGTATGCTATAGTGTAAGCTTTACATAGTGTCAAAAATAAAGATAAATGGGATTACGAGATTTCACTAAAGGCCTAAGGAACATGTAAGATAAAAAATAAAAATAAAAAAACTTGACAATAAAGGGAATATGCAAGATAAACTAATAAGCAAAATTAAGTAAAAGCTTTTAACTATGACAAATATAGTTATATTATGTTGTTATTGCCAAGCTCTTTCTTCTCTTGCTCACGTATTTCGAGGAGTAAATTTCATATTAGTCCAGGGACCAATTTAGGCTTTTTGCTAATGCTTGATTAATAATTAAGATGGTTTGATATATAGAAACAAACTTGGTTACCAAGTCTCGCAGCTAACACTTCTTAAGGAATTGCCACCAAGAAAAATTTCTTTTAGGTAATCTCGTTCACTAGTGTGAGGATAAAGAGGAAAGTAACAATAACCCAGCTAACATGGACCTATTCCATAGGCATATCATATGCATTCTAGCAGAACTCATTAAAATTATAATAAGCAAATAGGTACATTTAATTCTTAATTTCCTTTAGTATAGGAACTAGAGTCCATAATTGGGCTAAGTCCGTCGGGTCGGCTCTTTTAAGCTCCGACCCTTCAAGGATCGGACTTAAAAATTAGATGAGTTAAATGAAATTGGCTCTGTAGGGCCGGCCCTGCAGAGCCTCGGGCTTAAAAGGGCCGGCCATGCAGGGCCTTGGGCCGGTCCATTAGGCCCTGTTAAGTTTTTAATTTAATAAGGAGTTGAAAGAGATGTCCCCACATTCGAATATTCATTGAAAATGAAAGTCAGCTTGGTTCTTATATTGACAACCTTCTCATCACAAATCATAAGGTCAATCTTACCATAGAAATATTGTATAATACTTTAAATTTAAAAACCTAGGTATGCTTCTTATGTTTTATGTGAGTTATTTGTAGATAATAGTTTGCTTTTGATTATGAATTAGTGAGTGTGTTTATTTGTTAGATGATTTGTGTTGTTTGGATATTAATGTTGACAAAATTTCTTTAATAAATTAAAACTTTAATTGTTGTAATTTACTAATTATATTTTTTTGAAAAAAAAAACAAAATAAAAATTTGGAATAGTAACTTCTAGGCCTTGTAGAGCCGGCCCTAACTCTGGTGGTCTCGGGCCAGACTTTGAAAAACATATTTTTTTTTTCTTACCCCGGGCCGTTTAGGGCCGGCCCTGTTAGGCCCTGGCCCTTCAAGGGCTGGTCCTGATTCCCAACTCTAATAGGAACTGTTACCGACTCATATGAGGCCCACTTAATGTAAGGCCTACCAAGGGGCAATCTGTATCAGAATCCACCTACAACCAAGGAGGATACTAACCCTATAATCAAGGAGGATATTAATCTTATAATCAAGGAGGATATTAACCAAAGATTCTGACCTAGATATGGCGGCGTAACACGTAGGCTTGGAGGCACGAAGGCCCACGAGTCCAAACCCTAGAGGTAAACCCTATAAATAAGAGGTAAAGCCTAAAGGTACACACATTCAATCCGATTTACTATTCTGTCATTACAGAAACACAAACATACTGAATTTCTCTCTAAAAAGGATGATATCGGAGAGGGCTACCCATGGATGGTTCTGACTGGCTGGAGGCCAAGTGAAGCGCCGTGGAGTGGAGCCGTCGGGGACGTCGGCTCTTGAGGAGGTGACTATGTTATGAGTCCCACATCGGGGAGCGGCTCTTGAGGAGGTGACTATGTTATGAGTCCCACATCGGGGAGTCAAGCTCTTAGAGTAAGGTTTTAAAGTCCATTGGATTCTCCCTCCTCACAGGCTAGCTTTTGGGGATTAGGCTCTCCCTTTAGGCTTGTGTTCATCACACTAATTTAGTCACTAATAAACATATACTGAATCACATATTTAATATCACAAACCTAATCCTCATTTCCCTTCTTGGTTAACAAGAATGAAAGAAGAATGCTCCTATCAAAAACAATGTTCGCATTCCCAAGTTTAAGGAAATCCAATGCTCTGTTTTTCCCCACAGTTAGCATGTCCCAATCACGTAGATCAAAGGGAAAGAAATGATTATTCTGATTGTAAACGGAAATCCACATAGGCATAAATTCATGACCAACGTCACATACATCATACTAGTTCCCACTTCCCAGCTTGCTTGACCCGAAATACAGAAAAATGTTTCTAATAAATCAAAGAATCTTTCTTCTTCGAGTCTTTAGAAGTAAATTCGATTAATTCTTACATGGAAATTGATCAGGAAATTGAAATTGAAACGACAGATGCAGACCTGCATAGCTGTTGGAAACATCGACAGTGCCATCAAAGGAGCTGCCGAGCAAGACTCCGACGACCCGCCCAAGCGCACACTGGGAGAGCCGAATGTAGTGATCGACGGTGCTTAGAAGAACCAGAGGGTGTACGGTCACCTTCTCGATGGGCCACGATGAATTTTCCGGCGACTTTACCACGGCGTCCATGTCGAGAATCCCTCCAATCCTTCGTTTCTTCCTCCTTAGGGATCTCTAGTTACCTTTCCGTTCAGATGTTAGTTATACCCAAACGTAAAAACAGAATCACAGCCACACCCTCTTCAGGCGAATTACGATCTGATGAGTGGGAAAATGGGCTACCAGTAGAGCGGGAAAACTGAATTTGTAGGACCGACTTAAAGATTTCTGCATTAAAAGTAAAAGCTAGCCTAAAAAGATAGGATTGAGGGTGTAAAGGGTCGGCCATTTTAGGTTCATATGTTTTTTTTTTTTTTTTTAAAATAATAATAATTTATATAATAATGTTATTATTGATTTTTTATACTTTGTTAATGTTGTTGCAAATATTTAGTTGTTATTATCTTTTTTAGAATTAAGATTCATAAGAACATATTGTATTAAGAATTTTAAGAATTTAAAACTTATAAAAGATATTTCTTATTTCAAAAGTATTCTTACTAATATAAGTATTATTTACTTATTTTCTAATGATTTTTTTGTTCATATCTTGTGTTGTTTATTTGGTTGACTACTTACACTTTTCAAAGACATATTTATAAGAAGTATTTTTAATTTTGTTAAGTGTTCTTGTTAATTATTTGTAATTGTGGTATGTGAATAATAGTTTACCTTTCATTGTGACTTAGTAACTGTGTTTGCTTGTTGTATGATGTGTATCATTTACACATTAATTTTAACAACATTTATGTGTTAAATTAGAATTTTCATTGTTCTAATTTTATTTCTTAAAAAAACTGAAAAAATAGTAAAATATTGTTCAAATAACTTCGGCTCTATTGATTCGGCCTTGGCCCTTGTACTCAAGGGATCCTCATGACCAACAATTATTGGGGTTGAACTCTTCCTTTGAGCGTGTAAGCATTACATTGACTGTTACATTGAGAGGCCCCATGTCCACAGAATGGGCTACCCACAGAGTGCTGTGGATTTATAACTTCATTAAGAGCCTGATGTTTACGGAATTGGCTACTCACAAAGGGTTCTGACCAGAGAAGCCATGTTAGGTGCCGCTGTGGATTCTCATAAGTTCAAGACCAGTGTGGATGTGGATTTACAACTTTAAGGGGTTCTCCTTTTTAATAAACGAGTCTTTTGGGATTTCACTCTTCCTTTGGGCTTGTGGTCGTTACATTGATATCTTTGTTGAGAGTTGGCCAACCGGAAAGGACTAATTGCCTAGGTTTTTTTACCAGAGAGGCTGACCAACATAAAGGGTTTACAAGTTTTAGGGCTTTTACAATTTTTTTAAATTCAATTCATAAAAATTTTCAAGTTAAAGAAACTCTTCATCCTAATAGGCAAGTTTATTGAAATTGGATTCTTCTTTTGGGCTTGCAATCATCACACTAAGGTAGTCCAAAACTAATTAATGCGTATTATATTTTATAATCATAAAATGTGAGTTTGGGAAAAGACAATTATAATTAACATGCGTCCGAGGCTAGGAAAATAAATAAATAATGTGTCATGCGTACAACATGTAATATTGACTCTGTGGGATCATCATGCACCTCAGTGAGAGTTCGTATTTTGGATTAAATTGTAAGCTTATCTTAAAAGTTCATACTTAAGAGTAACGTTACCCGAGGTTCAAACTTGCCCCTAAAGTAGTAAAATGGAGTAATGCTACTCTTTACAGTTAAAAATATTTAGGGTTGTCCAAAAAATCCAACAGTCTGATTGGTCCGGTATGACTCGGTCCAACCCGAAAAGACCCAATCCGAGTATAAAAAGTTTGGTCTAAGACAATTTGACCAAACCAAACTGGACCAGACTTCGGTCCAGGAGCTTAGACTTCTTGAACTGATCCGGTCTAACCCATTTTTTTTTTGGTAAATCACCACTACACTCACTCAGCTACTTGCTGGAGTCTGGACATCCTAATGTGCGTTTTAACTTATAGGAATTATTTTTCACTCGTCACTTTTTAATATTTTTGGAAGTCGGTGAAATCGAGATAAAATATTGCCTCCCAATAAGGAAAAAACAAAAAAATTGGATCGCTTAGGCGGTCCAAATTTCCTACCTCGGGCCGGTACCACTACTAAAAATTTCGGTTTTGCTACGGAAAAAATCCGTAGCAAAAACCCATTTTTCCGTAGCAAAACATGTTTGCTACGGATTTTGTCCGTAGCAAAATATCGCGTGGCAATTGCTACGGATTTCGGGAAATTCGTAGCAATTGCGACGGATCTGAAAATCCGTAGCAAATTTGCTACGGATTTTAATATCCGTAGCAATTGCCACGGATTTTAATATCCGTAGCAATTTGCTACGGATTTTCGAATCCGTCGCAATTGCTACGGAAAAAAATCCATAGCAAATTTGAAAATTTGCTACGGATATTTTCTCCGTAGCAAATTTCACAAATTTTGAAATTTTCTACGGATTTTTTTCCGTAGCAATTTCCAAATTTGCTACGGATTTTTTCCGTAGCGATTTGTTTTTCCGTAGCAAATTTCGGAATTTGCGGAGATTTTCTTTTAGGTAGCAAATTTTAAATTTTTTAAATTTTTTTAATAGAAAATTGAATACAAATAGTAAAGTAATGTACCATGAATATATTAACGATAAAAAAGAGTTTACATAGTGAAAACACAATATATATATAATCCGTAGCAACAAGCAAATACAAAAAGTAGGCTAAACAACATTGTGATCATCGTCATCACCGGCATGGTCATCATCACCGGAGTCGACCGGAACCTCTGTCTTTCATAAGGGACATGATTTGAAGCTGCATCACGCTCATCAACTCATTCTGAGAGTCATCTCTGTCGCATCATCGCCCGTTCTGTTGCAACGCCCGCTTGATCGATCTTTTCCCGCCGCAACGCCGCTTGATCGATCTTGTTCTGAATCATCTGGGCTCATCATCTCTCGTTTCTGAGTCGGCCCCGGCTCATCATTTCCCGTTCTGGGTCATCTGTGTTGCTTGCTCTTCCACCAACGCCTTCATCTTCTTCACTCATCTACAAAATTGATTAGTACATTTATTATTTGTACTTCATTTGAATGGACAAGAGAATGAAAATTATCAAAAATAAATGTATTATGTTTACTGAACAAACCCCTACGAAAGTGCCGGATGAGAGCGCTTTGTCCGCCTTCGATCGGGCGCGGACTCACCGTATCCAAAGACCCTCCCCTTCTTGTCAAATCCGCCGGTAGCCTCAAAGAACGGACTCTCGTTGTCGGATATAGAGGATGAGGGGTCGATCTCACGCCGCGTGGCTCTCTCCAGCGACATCTTCTCAAAGTTTTCCTACAAGTAAACAAATACATAACAAATAAGACATGTAAAATGAAATAAATATGGTGGTGTATAAAACAAGTAATAAAGGCAATAAATGTCTAACCGCTATTTGTTGCGCCCTTGGATTAATCCATTGCCTCTCACTCCCTTCAGGCTGTCGGGAATGGGTCTGCGAAAGGTAACCCACTCAACCGATCCACTGGAGCTTCCCCCGAACTCTACCTGCAAACGCAAATGATGACCTTAATTAATTACTTCAAAGTACAAAATATTGAATACGTAAATAGAAAATAACGTGTACTTACAACTTTGGGTCGATGCTCACTAATTGATATGGAGCCGCCAACATATGATGGTCCTTCCATTTTGGCCCTATTTTGCTTATTTTTCGCACTTATGGTCTTAAACTTGTCATTGTTTTCCCAATTGCCAAATAATTCATCTCTAGTGTCCTGTGGAAGCCAATCTGTCTTGCCTCTCGACCTTCTCAATGCATAGAGCTTTCGACGCACCATCACGCGGCCCCGTGGTTATAAGCTTTTTTCGATTTTCAAGATGCTCGGCAACGTCATATGCTTATCCCGAAAATCAATAACGAACAATTAGTGCTCAAAATTTTAAAATTACTAAATTAACACGCATAAAAAAATAACTTACCAAGAACTCCTTGAACCACGTGTCTCGTTGCTTCTTAGGAATCTCTCGTCACGCGGTCCAAGCTTGAGTGTAATTACGGAATATTTGGTCCGACATGAAAGTCGCCACCGGAGTATCGGAAAAAATCTGAAAACGAGATTATCATGCAAATATTAGCATACAAACCAATTAGAAAAGAAAATTGTAACATTACGGGTAACTTGGCATGACTTACTCGTTGCCGTCGGGACGGATCCAAAGAAACCTGTCTCGGGATCTCTTGAGCCCCGTTGGTACCTCGAAGAACTACCTTCTTCCCCGACGTGGCTCGAGGCGACGCAGTGTGCTAAGGAAGAAATGTGAAATATTGAAGATGTTTGTACATAGATGGTTTCAAGAAACTAAACAAATGTAAATCAATCGAAATGGTAAAGTAAACTGTGGTCCTCCTTGCCGTGCATCAGGGGGGTAGCCGCCGGTGACGACGATGTATAAAGTGACGGTGAAGATGACAAATATCCCGACGGTTAGACGACGAAAAATCAAATAATGGCACCTCGGAGAAGAGCCGAGCCCTCGCCTCCATATGGAGCGGTTGGCGTCGCCACTACCCCTCTTATAGTACGGGGTCGGGCTCGCTCGACCACGCCACGTCCACTACTTGAACGTCCTCCTGGATGCTCCATCTACGAACACTTATAGACATCATGGCAAAATATATATATATATATATATATATATATATATATATATATATATATATATATATATATAATTAGTTAATATGATAGTAGCAAAGAAACAAAGTATGTAGTATAACATATCGTCATAAACAAAGAACTAACACAAATCAACCGGACGATTCCTGTTCATCGACATCTACTTGCATGTCTTCATCTCGAACTCTCATAGTCGTCGAACTCGATTCACTATCAGAGAAGCTCATTTCTGCCTCATCCTCATCGTCTGATTTCTCATCGTCAATTTGTATAGGAATCAACTCTAACTCCGCACGAGAATCAAAGAGATTGCTTGGTACTTCGTCATCGAAGATGTTTATGGGCAGCACATGTTCCACATCAGCTTGGAAAGGTTCAGCCATACTGTCATTTGATTCCTGCTCTTTCGAAGGTCCCGCGGCATCCATAACCAACTGCTCATATTGATTAAGGTTTTCTCGATGACTACTGTCCCCGTAATAACCACTCGGTGTCTGTCGGACTTCGCCATGACATTCCCAACATTCATAATCTTTTATGAATCCCTTTTGACACAAATGAATCCTGACCGTGTCCGCATCTGTAAATCTTAAACACTTACATTTGGCACACGGACACTGATCTCCCTTCTTGAATTATTTGAATTCTCCAAAGCAAATTGGACGAACTCTTCCAAACCCGCGAAGAATCTTGTTGTTACTTGTCTTCTATCGGTTAGACGATTGTACATCCAACTTCTATCACGGTTGCCTTCCATACTTCCTAGCTAGTTCGTTACTAACCTAATTAACATCTCAACATACCACAAATATATATAAGTTGCCTCTTATGCCTACCAATTGCCACTTAATCAAGAAAGTGAAAAACAAACACATGCATTGAACAAAGAACATATTCCAGCAAACAACCAGAGAATAAGGATAGCACACCAAAACATGGGGACATGCATGTGGAGGGGGCAAACAAAGAATAGAATACTAAGTATTTTGGAGTTTGTAACCTATATGGGCTAGATCAAAGAGATTACTTAACATTTAATCAAATTTATTGTATAACTTATTAAACATAGATTCAAATAAAAAATTTAAATGAAATATTTTTTAAACAAATTACTAACTGTCATTTTTATAATAGCCTAAATCAAATAATAAATTCTACTAATTTTTATAGTACATACAAATGTGATTATTCTTCAATGTCACATCTTCCTCCTCCCACTTGACATTAATTAATTAATTGTCTTATCCCTAAATTTCATTTCTAAACACTTCACTTTTCTAGTTTCAACATAATCCTATTTAAAGATTTATGTATCAATACCAACTAATACAAAATCTTAATTTTATCACACCAAAATCAAATTGGAATTTCTAAATTCCTAAAAAGTGCTAGATAAAAATACTTCATTATTCATTATTCCGCTAAGCAAACATAATACAAAATCTTAAAGTGCTAGAATTGGAATTTCTAAATACTTCATCAATACCAACATTATAATTATATAATTATTATATTTAATATTGAATTCTATTTTATTTTTTTATTACTAATTATACTAATTTTATTATAATAATAATATATAATAATAATAAATGATAAAAAAATTGAATATTTTAAAGCTCTACTTCATTTAATTTGTTATTGTTCTATTAAGATTTTTACCTGTTATTTTTCTATTTTTCTATTGTTATAAAGAGATTTTTGAATCACTAGAATTCATATCATATATACTTATACAAAGTAGATTTTTATATAGAAATCTATATAGAATTCTACTAAGTATATCTAAATGAGTACGAGTATATATAATAAATTATTCAATTTTTAATATAAATTCAATATTAATTAGAATTCTAATTTTAAATATAAAAAAATAGTAATATTGAATATTCATTTTAGAATGAATTTTAGAATAGTATAATTCTATTATAATTATATAATTATTATATTTAAATAAAAAATCTTAATTTTATCTTAATTTCACAATTTATCTTATGTCAAAAAAAAATGATTTAAACTCATGTAATCGATAATCTTCTACCAACATACATATTTTCATAATAAAAAGTGCTAGAATTGGAATTTCTAAATACTTCATCAATAACAACTAATACAAAATCTTAATTTTATCTTAATTTCACAATTTATCTTATGTAAAAAAAAACAATTTAAACTCATGTAATCGATAATCCCATACCAACATACATATTTTCATTATTCCATAAGCAAACATAACATAAATATCAAATTGTAATAAAAAGAAAATATACTTCAAGCTAACCCGCAAAATCGAAAAATCGAAGTGGATTTGTTTGTAACTTCGCAAAAAAATGAAAGGTAAAAAAACTGCAAAAAGGGGGAAAAAAAGGCGGCTTACATACCTTGCAAAAATGGGGGATCGATCGGGAGAAGGCGACGGAGGGAGGAGGGGCGACGGAGATGGGGGAGGAGGGGAAGGGGGTCGGGATGAGGGAGGGAGGCGGAGGTGGGGAGGGGGAGGGGGTCGGGTGAGGGGGGAGGGGAGGGGGTCGGGATGAGGGAGGAGGCCGGAGGTGGGGAGGGGAGAGAGGAGGAGGGGTCGGGTGAGGGGGAGGAGGGGGTCGTGGGTGAGGGGGAGGAGGGGGGCCTCGGGATGAGGGAGGGGCGGCGGAGGTGGGGGGGGGGGCGGAGGAGGGGAAGGGGCGGGGAAAATTGGGAATACGGGGAAATGTTGCGGCTTTTTAGCCGCAACATTTTGCGACAGTCCCCGATCCGTCGCAAAGGTTGCGACGAATCGAGATCCGTCGCAAAAAGCGTATAAATGGCGGCCTTTTTGGCCGCCATTTTGCGACGGATCTCGATCCGTCGCAAGCTTTGCGACGGATCGAGAGATCCGTCGCAAGAAGCGTATAAATGGCGGCCTTTTTGGCCGCCGTTTTGCGACGGATCTCCGATCCGATCCGTCGCAAAAAGTGTATTAATGGCGGCCTTTTTGGCCGCCACTTTGCGACGGATAGCTGATCCGTCGCAAAATCGTGCGACGGATCAGCCATCCGTCGCAAAAAGCGTAAAAATGGCGGCCTTTTTGGCGCCGTTTTGCGACGGATCTCGATCCGTCGCACGATTTTGCGATGGATCGGTGATCCGTCGCAAAAACGCATAATGGCGGCCTTTTGGACGCCACTTTGCGACGGATGGCCGTCCGTCGCACAATTTTGCGACGGATTAGAGATCCGTCGCAAAAACTTATAATGGCGGCCTTTTTGGCCGCCATTTCTCCGACGGTTTACTTTTCCGTCGCAATATCCGTAGCTATTGCGACGGAAATTTTATTCCGTCATCATTTTTTTTTTTTTTTGCTACGGATTTAGAAATCCGTAGCAAAATCCGACACCATTGCTACGGAAAATTTTCCGTAGCAAATTCCGTAGCTATTTCCTATTTTTCTAGTAGTGTACCGCAGGTCGGGCCGACATTGGTTTGACCTCCAACCTGGTTTGACTTGGTCCTTAGATATCCCTAAAAATACTAATGATCATCGTCAATTTTTTATGATCAATATTACTATTTTAATGAGTTGGGACAATATTATCAAGTTTTCAAACATCCGCGACGACATTGAACACAAATGTTTTTTTCAGGATAACATTGATCCTGAGAAAAAACTATGCTCACCTTAAATCTTTATTTATTTTTTCCTTTGATCTTAGCTCGGAGCCAATCTTTATGCTCTTATCTTTGCTTGTTCTTTCATCTGCTACGGGTAGGTATGGAAATAGGTCAGGCCAGACTAGGCTTTAGCTAAATAGGCCCGAGCTCAATGGGGGCGAAAGGCCCGAGCTGGTCGGGCGCCTTTTCTAGGCTTAGGCCTAAGCCTTCATAAGACCTGGTCGAGCCTGAAGCCTTTTTAAAGGCCTACTTATAATGTAAGCCTTTAAAAAAGCCTCATATTACAGGCCTTTGAGGTCATAAATAGGCTTTGTATACTTTAAGCCTATTAAAACTTATATAAATATATCTTGAAATTATAATATAAGAATGAAAAACAATAAATATCATCTTATTTATATGATATAAATATAATTATATTTATTTAATATTTAAACAGGCCAAACCTGAAGGCCTATAGGTCAGGCCTTAACAAAATAGGCTTGCCCTATTTACATATTCAGCATTTAAATAGGCCTTGGCCTTGACTTTTTTAACAACAAACGGGTCGGGCCGACCAAGCCCTAAATAGGCGGGCCTCAGTAGGCCACCCGATGAGAGTCGACCTATTCCCACCCCTAGCCACGGGTAGAACGTACCTGATCCACGGCGAGAGTTTGGAGAGAATCTCATTAGCAAAACCATCCTTCTTTTGTCTCCATGTTTATTACTTGAGTGAATGGAATGCTTATGTGTTTTATACTTGAATGAATTCAACTATGCAAAAAGAAATGAGTAGGCGTGTCTTGTACTAGTGGGGCGATGCTACAAACTCTTTCTCACTCGCTACAATCAGGCGTTGAACATTGTCATATGTGATAGGCCTGATGCTGCACAGAGAAACAATGCAAGAATCGGACTATATGTAAAGCACACATAGTGACAAAAGTGAAATTTATTTATGATCATTTAGTTGGCAACTTTTATTCAGAGAGTTTTGAGCATTAACTTTTAATTAAGCGGTTTACACTTCTTATGTTGCATGAGAAGAAGAAGATTCTTACATACACATGAAATGATGGGACCTACATCTTTTTTATTAAAAAAAAACTTAAATACAGAAATGGTGAGACCCACATCTTTTTGTATCTATGACATGGGAATACACTTCTCTTACAACATGAGAAATACATTTTCCTTCAATTATATCGGTATAATAATAAAGCTCTACCAATTTAAGAGCAAACAACGTAAAAAAACCCAAAAATTATTAATTACTTGCTAGCAACGAGCAAATAAGTGCATCCATGATCTAGGGAAAATGACGGCCAAGTTCCAAGGAAAAAATAAAATATTAAAAAGTCTCAATCCAAAATCACATAAAAAAGTCCGTCCCTACTACGGACTTTTTTGATATTATTTGTATTGAAACAAAATCCAAGTGTTTTAATTTTGTTGTGAATATAAAACTTCTTGTTATGAATATAGTTTTTTGTTGTTGTGAACGGCCATGTTTAAATTTTGTTGTGAATATAGACTTCCTATCATTGTAAATCTAGTTTTTGTTGTTGTTAATGGCCTCTGTATGCTTAGGACCTTAAATTGAAACAAAATCCGGGTGTTTAAATTTTGTTATGAATATAGCACTTCCTATTGTGAATATAACTTTTTCTGTTATAAATGGCCAGATTTTTAAATTTTGTTATGAATATAGCACTTCCTGTTGTGAATATAGCATTTCCTGTTGTTAATATAAATAATATAAAAAAAGTCTTTGATATGTGATTTTGGGTTGAAATTTTTTTGATATTTTGTTTTTCCTTTGGGACCTGACTATCATTTTCCTCATGATCTAACACAAAATACTGTCTTGCAACCATCTTGTTCCTTATCCATTCACAAGAAATTTCATCATATATATATGCCATGTCTGAAAGTGTTCAATCAATAGGACTTTGTACATGCTCATGGAATAAATTTAAACCACTAAACAGGAAACACCAAAGCTACCACTCATAAGAATTCCCAGATAGATACGAGTAATCTAGAAAATGACAGGCCTTGAGTTGTTGGGTTTCCATGAGAACTCTGATCCTGCTATCTAGAACCAATGCACATAAGAATTTCAAGGAGCATTTAACGTGGCACACAAGCAACCAGCTGATTATAGCTTTCTGATCAGCAAGGAGCATTTCTCTTGGCCAAATGACAAGCACGTGACTTCAAAAATAATAAAATAAAAAAGATGAAAATAATAGTGAAGCAAAAAAAAAAAGGGAAGTTTTTTTTTTTTTTTTCGAAAAACACACACACAATAAGTCGAGCAAGTGCAAAAATATTATAGAGAGCAACAACTCATTCATATTGAATAAAGATATTACACATACCTGCAATTTCTTTCACCATGAAAACAAGTTTTTTAAGTCAATTAACTGGAAAACAAATACTAACGATACCGAAGTTTAAATATCTATTAAGAAAATCGAATTTCTGCCCCTTACTTTACATCAACCGGTCATCATGTTCATAGCCAAAAACTGAAATTTTTCACGCTACGAGAAGTACTGTACCGAATTTCGGCTCTCGCAGTTCCCGAATTGACCAAGTATGAGAACTGTTGTTAAGGAATTAGCAGTGTGAAATCAGAGACAGCACCTGCATTAAGAACTTGATACGATCCAGCGGAGCAGTGCGATTGTGTGCTTCAGGAGTTGAGCCAGCGTTGTCACAAATTGTTTATCAACTTTCCTCTCTGCCGTCGAAACACGTACAGGCGAATTTGCAATGATCGCCACGGGAACCACCCCACCACCATAACCGACGGTGGCAAGACTGAGGGTGGTCTTCTTCCACGACGAATCATGGTTGTCGGTGTCAACGACATTGTGAAAAGAGTGTTTGAGGTTTGGAATGTTTCGTGTTGTTAAAAGGACTCTTTTTTTCTCTCATGGTTTGTGGGACAGAATGAAGCGCAACAGAGATGGTATATAAGGATCCTTTTGCCCAATATGCTAAGCTACTCTATTGAGGTTGAGCTCTCTCTTTCTCTTTGACTTGTATTATCACTTTGGCACTTACTACATACGTATAGAGCTGGCTGACTGCAGGGTTCCTACTGGGTAGGCCACGTTAAGTTCTTTAATTTCAAGACCAATGCGAGAGAAAGGCTAATCTTTTAGAATTTTGACATGTTTACAATTATGGGAAATTACATAATTACCTTTTATTTTTTTTTTAAAAAAAACCTTAACCCCTAGAGCTCAAATGACCTGGGTTTGCTATTTGCTTTCTAAAATTTAATGAGTTTTTTTTCTTCATGTTTACCCTTCATTAATTATATGCATAACATTAATTAAAATGTTGGTGATATTTATATTTACTTTATTTCTTTCTCTTACTTATCTTTTATAAATAAAGGGCATATTGACAATAGTTATTTCATACATAATTATTATTTTTAATTAATTTAATTGTTTTTTTAGACGGTATAATTCGGTTAATGAACTCTGTGGATTGCTTCTGAACCCTCAGGCCACCGTTGGTTCCATGGGAGTTCTGATTCAAACCACGGCTTCGATCTACACGTTTCCTTCATTAAGCTTTGGTGTATCGACGCGAGTCGGGAATGAGCTCGACGCCAAGAATCCTCAGAGGGCGAAGCTGGCTGCCGTTGTTGGGCTCTGTATTAGCTTCTTTGGGAACCACTTGGAACCACTTATGGTGCCTATCAAAATTATAGGCACCATAGCTCAAATTTGATCTGGACGGTCCAGGATTTAATATTTTTAAAAGATATTTTTAAAATGAAAAAATGATTTTTTGAAAAAGTGTTAGTTAAGAGAATATCTTTATTTTAGATCTTTCATCTAAAAAAATAAAAAGTAAAAAATTATTAAATCTGGACCGTCCAGATCTGATCTGGATGGTCCAGATCAGCTAGGTAGAAGGTGCCTATCGATAAGTGGTTCCACCTTGTTTCTGGGGTTTCTCGGCATTGGCGTTTGTGATATCGGTGAGGAAGGTGTGGGATTCGATGTTCTCGGAGGACGCAGAGATAATCGCTTTAACTATATGTTATAAACGAAGAAAATTTGAGTGCCAAAATTAAAATTAGAGTAAAATTTTAAGGAGCAAAAATAGTATTAACCTTTGAATATATATATATATATATATATATATATATATATTCTTATTTATCAATATCTTAGTTATCCTCCGATAATATATTATTCATTAAAATATATTATTTAAATAATCTGATTAAAAATATCTTTTAATAATCCTTTTTATATCTTTTAGTCCTATAATCTCTATAATATTATCCATGTATAAATTTTTTATCCTTATCCTTAATTATAACCTATTTCCTAAATATTTTCCATTATCTTCGGATGATCCATTATCTATCAAACCATTTTGCATCAATTAAGTTATTCAAAAAATATCTCTTTTTCCCCCTATAGTACCAGTTAAATTTATCCTTTAGTCATATATACATAACATCTATCATTCTATCGGTTTCTTAGATGAGTCCTGATAAGATTAATTCTGTACTTTTATTATATAAATACTCCGATGTTCCTATGACTTTCTACACAGCAGAGATTCATTTTCCCAGGTATTAAAGAGCTAATTGAGGAGCAGAGCGGTTAAAGATAGAACACAGATTTGCATGGCAAGGTGAGCCAATGTCTGATAATTATTTACCCTCAGAAATTGTGTTGGAAATTCTTCACAGACTACCCGTCAAGTCTCTTGTGAAATTCACCTCTGTTTGTCGAGCTTGGAATTCCCTCATCACAGATCGAACTTTCATATCTGATCATCTCAACCGTACATTAATTCAATCTTCCAATGGCCACAAAGGCTCCCTCTTTTTTCAATTCTGTCATGAAAGAAACTTAAGGTGGCTTGACCCTCCTAGAGAGTATGCTTACTCATTGTACTCAACTACAAATCAACAAACTGATCATCACTTCTCAGTTGAGAGATTCCCACTCCCTTCTCTATTTTTTCAACTTTATCATTGTGCATGGTTTGGTGGCACATGCAATGGCCTTGTAAGTTCTGCTTACTATTCACCATCATCAGGTTCCATAACTTTCCTTATTTGGAATCCCTTACTTCGAAAATATGTGGTACTTCCCAAACCACTCATAACCCGCAACAGAAATGTGTATACTAAATGTTTTGGGCTTGGTTTTGATTCCAGGAACAACGATTATAAAGTCGTTGTACTCGTGCAAACTCACTCTGGACAACAGAATGATCACCTTGAGGTGTACTCTCTTGTTTCTCGTTCTTGGAGGAGTGTTACTATCAGTGTTCCTAAGTTTTTCCTTGATCTTGAATTTGGGTCTCTCCCAGTGTTTGTGAATGGTGCAATGCATTGGGTTATTCGCCGCATGAAAGATGGTTCAATTCAACGGTCTATTTTATCATTTGATGTGACTGAAGAAACATTTGGAGAAGTAACATTACCATTACAGTCAAACGAAGAATCTAATACAACAACAACATTACTTGTTGTGGAAGGAGGCCGTTGGCTTGCTGTGGTGAATCATCCTAGAAAAGGGACCGGATATCTTTTACATATTTGTTTGATGAAAGAATATGGTGTTACTGATTCATGGACTGAAATATTGAATTGTGATGCAAGACGTTGTAGGGGAAGATTAGACGTATTAGCTCTAACTAGCAATGGAAAAGGGATCATGCGCCGTCTTGACGGAGCTATAGTTTTAGTTGATCCAACTAACAAGAAATTAATGGAGCCTATGGGAGATCAAAAAGCGAATGCAGCTTATGCGGGATCTTATGTTGAGAGTTTGTTTTTCATAAACAAAGAATTTGATGCTTTGTCTTTCTGACATGGGGAGCATGTAATTCTGGAGTTTTCTTTTTTCATGTGTTCAAATACAATTTATTTAAGTTTTTTGTATGCTTTAAACTTATATATATTTACAAGCCATGAATTTCAATACAGGGGCTTACAAAATTTTGTATGCTATAGTGTAAGCTTTACATAGTGTCAAAAATTATGATAAATGGGATTACGAAATTTCACTAAAGGCCTAAGGGAAAATGTAAGATTAAGGAAAAAACGAAAAAAGATAAGTGGGGTTCCAAAATTTCAATAAAGGGCATTTTTTTAGTTAAGATGTTTGAATAAAAATTTAAGTAATTTATCATCCATAGATCTTTCATTGCCAATTATTGATCTCTGAGAACATTTCAGAAGCATCATATTTGATGGGTCTCACCTCCTTCAACATCATAGTAAGCTTCTGTGGTTATACGAGGCTCTGTAGATCGCACATCAATATGGACCAAGACCGGATTTGTAACATAGCTAACATATGATCAATTGATGAGAAGAGCAATCTTGAGAAGTTGAGAAGAAAAGCAGTAGTCAGGTAGGAAATTTCAAACCACAATATTAATATCTATGTATGAGTCACAACTTCTATTTTTCCATATGACAGTATATTTGAATTCAATTGGCACAACAAAATTAGAGGCCTGGTCCATATATGTGGTCAAAACCAACAAAACTATATATCATGCAGAGAAAACGAAAGTGACTTTATACAACAGGAAATCCTTATCTTTCCCAGATATTCTTGAAAAAGAAAGACACATATTCTAACTCGTGGAATAATCTGGGAATGAACAGATCATTATCTAGAAGTTTTGGGTCAATATCGAAATATTGAATAAATGAAGGGAGCAAAGTGATTTGCCCAAGCTGTGGGATATAAAAATGCATTGATAGATATAAGAGCGTTTTGCCTTATTTCCATGTGATATGAGTGTAAAAGAAGTTTAAGAATCCGTTTTCTTTTTATAAAGGCTACAATAATTTATTTTGGCTTTTTTACTCCATATTAGGTTAGATCTTTGAAAGATATGAAACATCTCCCTCCAAGCCCTACATAGAACTTTCATCAAATGGGAATTGAATACACAATCCACTACCTTGATCCACTTGCCTATATCCTCTCCTATGCTATCTAAAAATTACAAAGATGTCCATTTGTATTCATTCTTTTTTCTTTTCTTTTTTTTTTTTAAAAAGTTTTACATGTCTAAGATACAATGCCTTTAAAATCTCCATGTATAACAATATTATACTAAGGAAAAAGAGAAAAAAAAATTACCATCAAAATTGGTAAAACACAAATAAGTATGTTGAATTTCAATAATTTCTAAACGACCGATTTGAAATTTTGAAATGTTACAAAATTTGAGAAATTACCTAACTACCTTTTTTTTTTTTTATAAACACTACAAAAAAAAGTCATTTTTTGCGAGGAAAAATTCGGTTGCAAAAATCATTACGACAGAATTTGTCTGTCACAAAAAAGTGCGTTACAATTGCGACGAAAAATAAGAATTCCGTCGCAAATTTTGAAATTTGCGACGGAATTCAAATTTCAAAAGCAAATTTCAGGAATTTTGTGATGGGAATTTTTTGCCGTCGCAAATTTAATTTTATTAAAAAAATTCAAAAAAATATAAAAATATAGCAAAAAAATTACGAAATAGCAAAAACTTGTATATCATAAAATATATAGGACCAATCATAAAGAGTTTACATAGAAAAAACAAAATATAAATAATAATGTTGCCAACAATATGTACTAAAAAAAGTCTACACAAATGCAGTATGGTCATCATCATCATCACCAAAGAACCGACCCCCGCACCCTTGTCCATCATTAGGGGACCGAAGTAGAATCTGCATATATGCTTCACCATCTCCCGTGTCTCGATGCACCGTATGGTCATTCCATCGCAAAACTCGATTCCTACAAAAAAATAAAAAAAAATTACGAAATAAAAAAGAAATGTATAAAATCCTTTGACTTTTTTATTTTTATTATTCATATGCCTTCAGAATTTTATACACGTAGATACTCTACTTATCTAGGATTATAAAATGCAGATCCTAATATCTAGGAATTATAAAACGAAAAAGCATTTACAAAATTCAAATTCTATAATCTACTTATCGGTTTAGGCCGATCCTAATATCTAGGATTATAAAAAGAAAATCCTAATATCTAGGAATTATAAAACGCAGATCCTAATATCTAGGAATTATAAAACAGAAAAGCAATTACAAAATTCAAATTTCATAATCCGATTAGATCCTAAAATTTCTCTAACTACCAAGATTATATATTATATAGAAATTTAACATATAACAAAAAAAAAAGGTTCGACAGTAATCGAACAAAATCTGCTACATATATGTTTAATTAAAAATAATTATCTGCATTATATTGAGCAAACCAAATCAGTGTCCCACATTGCTAATGCAGTTATGGCATAAACAGAAATTATCCATATCAGTGCTTCATGGATTGGGAGGAGTAGAATAATCACCTTCACATTGAGGAATTCTACGGGTTATTGAAAATCCATAAGTAAGTCATCTAACAGAATTACCTTCCTTCCCATTTAACCAAATGGACCTAATATATTTTTATATACAGAAAAATGGGATTTTAAACATAAAAGTAACAATATTGGATCAAATTCATGCTCTTTTGTCTAATAAAATTTTCACACAAAGATTTTTCATCAATTTTTCTAATTTTCAATAACTAACTCTAAAAATTTCATTTCACACAACTTTTATGCAACCTTTAAACCTGCATATCTTTAGAATCATATACAAATCTTTGAAATCAGAATATATATTTAGCGAAGGGTTGTCCAATTAATATATGATAGTTGTAATTCTTGGGTACATGTATAGCTCACCCTTAAACTTAATTAAGCAAAAAGGCTTAAACTCCTTAAACGTAATTAAGCAATGACGGAGCATAAGAGTTAATCACAGAAAACTCTTCGTATTTACATTTTCAACTCCGCATAATTTAACAAGTGCAGTGAATAATGTAATAGCCTAAAATCTTACTTATGATAAATATCATAGGTAAATGAAACCTATTGAAAATAGGTGAATATGTGGTCTCAAACCTTGAGATAGAATTATCTTATTTTCTAGGGTAATTTCTATTGAAATTAGAAGAGTTAAGGTGCCAAAATTCCTAAAATACCCTTGTGAGACATAAAATGCCTAGAGAATATTATAAAATATTATGATAAATCCCAAGAGACAATAAAATAATTATTAAAAATTAGAAAGTATGTTGTCTCTAATTTTAGGAATTTATGGGAATATTTTCCTTGGAAAATAATGAGGCAAAATTAATATTATTTTGAGGGACATAAGTTGCCCGTGATTTTTAATATTATATATGGAGCATAAATTACCAATGTCAGTAAAATAGTTGTGAGATAATAATTAATCTCAATTAAGAAAATTGTCAACAATTAGTAAGTGATTAATGGCTAATTGTTTAAGCTTGAACAAGAGAATATCCAAGGTAAATTATGTAAAACCCTTTAATTAAATGTTTATGGCTAAAATTAGCATAAAGTATACTTGCTAATTAATTAGAAAAGGTTAAGAAAAAATGTATGAGATTAAGTACATGAAAACCCTAAATCCTAAAAGATTGCTAATCATAGAATTAAGGCCCTAATTAAGCTTTCTAATTAAATTGGAATATAATATTAAAGTAATTAAAAAATAAATATAAATGAAAATAAAAGCGGGGGCGAAATTTTAGTGTGAAAAGGGTTAAGGTTTTTTTTTAAAAAATAATATCATGATATTTGTTAATTAAATAATAATATAAATGAGATATTTGTGGAAAAAGCAAATAGGATAAATGAGAACCGATAGAAATTAAATCTTATCTCAAAATAGGTGAACTAAGTATCGACATCGGACTTATTATAAACAAGTATAATTTTATCCGGAGTGGGCTATCTCCGAAGTCATTTCGAAACCTATGAATGTTTAAGAGATAAGACGAAAAAAGAAAAGAGCGAGATAGTAGAAATGAGAACCAATGGAAAATAAATCCTATCTAGAAAACCATGAACTAAGTTTCTAAGATCGGGACATATTATAAACCGGTGAATTTTTATCCGAGAAGTTGGTGTTACCGGAAGTCATTTCCGTAACCAGACGGCGTTTGTCCGAAAATGTTCGGCGGTAAGGAAACACCGGTAATGGGATCAAAAAGTTTGCTAACCCAGATATTTTGAAGGAGGAAGAATAGACCTTCAAGGTTATGTTGTTGGATTTTCGAGATTGTTTAAGATTACGCGATTAGGACACCGAACAGGGAACTTTATCAGTATAAGATCAAAAAGCAAGTGGTGACATCATGGTGATGTACGAAAATTCTCCTAAAAGGAGAGGGAGAGGTCGGCTAGGGCAATCCAACGGCCAAGATGGAGCCATGCAATGAAAACAAGATCCGACGGTTGAAATTCGATATGAAAAAGTGTGAATAGTAGCCAAAATTTCCTATAAATAGCCATTCACTACTTTGCAAAATCCTCACACCAAATCCTCTTGCCTATTTCGAAATCTTGGAGTAGAGAAGGAAGGAAGAGCTCTGAGAAAGTTGTAGCAAAGCCCTAGGTAATTTTTTCGGTCCTTAGTCTTAAGCTTTAGTAGTTCTTTCGATAGTTATAGTAGAAATGCTAGGTAGATCTTTAATTTGTCAAGATAGTTTAGATATCATGTTTTAGGGGTAAATATGATATTTATTTCAAAAAATATATTGGAGGAAGAGATATGGCAAAATTTTGGAAGATTAAAGTCAAAGTAGCGAAGCTCTGGCGAAATTTCGCCGATTAGTCAAACTAGGGGCAAAATGGTAATTTGTACCTAAAATGCCTGTTATGATGCTAAATATTGATAAATTTGATATTATCCTTATAGGATATCTTTGATCACGTACCGCTATCATACCGCTGTCAAAACATACCGAAATCCCGTCAACGAAGGTACGTTCACGTACTGTAACACTAACTCTGATATTTATGGTATGCGTATATGTGATATGTGTGTTGTATGCGTATTGGTGGTATGTTATTTGAATGCATAGTGGTGTTAGAGGATAACGGAACATATGCATGCGCTGGGAGCGGTACATCTGCATTCGCTGGGAGCGGTACATTTAGGAGTGATTCATTTGTTGTGCTTATATACTGTATATGTAAATATGAGGTTAACCGTTACCTGGGGTCCGGTGCATTGGACCTCAGCTCTTAACATAGCGTCAGGATCAGGAGAACCGAGGCCGGAAGAGAAGGGGAAGCAGCACGATTAGAGACCCGGCAGGAGATTTCTTTTTGATGTACTTACTTTTGATCACACTAGGATGAATGTACCATTATGATGTTACACTACGGTTGAAAGTTTGAATATAGTTCAGTTACTCTTATGCTCTGTTGCTCTACTCTGATGAAAAATATATATATATATACTGCTTTTGAAAATGGGATGTTACAAATAATATGTGCCTTCTAACAGATATAACCTAAATATGCATGAATAAATCCCACAAAACTAATGTTCATTCCTCATCTATAACTAGCAGAAAATATAATGCACTATACTCAATTCCACCGAGGAAAAACATTAAGAATCCACGTTTAAACACTATCTAACTTGGTGAACAGCGAGGACATCATAGTTGGACGGCTATGGCACAGCGGGACGGCAACGACACGGCAGGACGCGACGGAACGCGATGGGCAAGTCGGAGGGCAGGAGACGTGGACGTGGTGGAGGAAGGAAGTATGAAGGAAAGAAGGAAGTAACGAAGAAAGGGATTTATTTGTTTCAATTTTTGCGACAGAATTTAAAACCCGTCGCAATTTGCGACAGATTTGTTTTTCCGTTGCAAATTGGCGGGCTTTTTTCCCTCCAAAGGTAATTTTCTCGAATTTATTCTTTTGGATTTTTGCGACGGAATTCATTTTCCGTCGCAAAAATTTCCGACGGATTTTTTTTTCCATTGCAAATTGGCGAGCTTTTTCCCTCCGGAGGTTATTTTCTCGAATTTATTCTTTTGGATTTTTGCGATGGAATTGAAAATCCGTCGCAAAATTTTTTGTGACGGATTTTCAATTCCGTCGCAATTTGTGACGGATATTTTTTCCGTTGCAAATTCCGTCGCTATTTTAGCATTTTCTAATAGTGAAAAAAACCTCAATTCCCCTTGCCGCCTTGTGTGTCGGTGACTAGTGGTGGTGGCCATCACTTGAGCTTTGGTGACCTAGTTGGCGTCCGGTTACCAAAGCTCCGACAACCTAATATCTTTTGTTTAAACCGCTGTAGGTAAGGTGAAAGTTATTTGAAAATATTCAACAAATATCCTATTTATAACTTTAATATCACTATTAACAATACAACTTTAGTTGAAAACTTTTATGCCGAGAGTTTTGAGCATTAACTTTCAATTATATGGGCACAATAATAAAGCTCTACCAATTTTAAGAGCAAACAACGTCAACAAACCCAAAAATTATTAATTACTCCCTCCCATCCTAATTATAAGATTGGCTTACCTTTTTTTTGGAGAGATTAATAAGGTATTTAATTATATTATATGTTGTATATCCAAAAATTATTAATTACTCCCTCCCATCCTAATTATAAGACTGACAATATCCTATCCCTTAGTTTATGAGATAGTTAAATTAATTAGTTTGGAGGAAAAAATAAAAATACTCTAAAGTAATTTAATTAATTTTCTTAATTTTCTCTAAAAAAGTCAACTTGATCTTATAATTAGGATCGAAGGTAGTACTTGCTAGCAACAAGCAAATAAGTGCATCCATGATCTCAACGCCAAGAATCCTCGGAGGGCGAAGCCGGGCCGCCATTTTTGGGCTCTGTATTTGTTTCTTTAAAGGGGTTTCTCGGTATTGGCGTTTGTGATAACGGTGAGGAAGGTTTGGGATTCGATGTTCACGGAGGACGCAGAGATTTTATATATACATATATATATATATATGGGAAAAACACTTCTCATGTTGTAGGAGAAGTGTTTTCTCATCTTACACACACATGAAATGGTGGGACCCACACACACACACACACATATATAATACCCACATATATATATAATTAACATTATATATATATGTGGGTCCCACCATTTCATGTGTGTGTAGGAATCTTCTTCTTCCCATGCAACATGAGAAGTTTAAACCCCTATATATATATATATATATATATATATATATTTTGATCTCTCAAGTTTACTCTATTTATTAATTAGTTAAACAGATATATATATATATATATATATATATATATATATATATATATATATATATATCTTATGTATCAATATGTTAGTTATCCTCCGATAATATATTATTCATTAAAATATATTATTTAAATAATCTGATTACAAATATCTTTTAATAATCCATTTTTTATCTTTTAGTCATATGATCTCTATAATATTATCCATGTATAAAATTTTTATCCTTATCCTCACACAATTAAAATTATAACCTATTCCCTATATACTTTCCATTATCTTCCCATGATCCATTATCTATCAAACCATTTTACATCAATTAAGTTATTCAAAAAATATCTCTTTTTACCCTATTGTAACAGTTAAATTTATCCTTTGGTCATATATACACAACATATATCATTCTATCCTTTAGATCAGACCTGATAATATTAATTCTGTACTTTTATTATATAAATACTCCGATGTTCCTATGACTTTGTACACAGCAGAGATTGTTTTTCCCAGGTATTAAAGTGCTAATTAAGGAGGAGAGCGGTTAAAGATAGAGTACAGATTTGCAAGGCAAGGTGAACCAATATGTCTGATAATTATTTACCCCCAGAAATTGTGTTGGAAATTCTTCACAGACTACCCGTCAAGTCTCTTGTGAAATTCACCTCTGTTTGTGGAGGTTGGAATTCCCTCATTACAGATCGAACTTTCATATCTGATCATCTCAACCGTACATTAATTCAAGCTTCCAATGGCCACAAAGGCTCCCTCTTTTTTCAATTTTGTCTTGAAAGAAACTTAAGGTGGCGTGACCCTCCTAGAGAGTATTCTTACTCATTGTACTCAACTACTAATCAACAAACTGATAATCACTTCTCAGTTGAGAGATTGCCACTCCCTTCTCTATTTTTTTCACTAGATCGTTGTGCAAGGTTTGTTGGTACATGCAATGGCCTTGTAATTTCTGCTTACCATTCACCATCATCTGGTTCCATAACTATCCTTATTTGGAATCCCTTACTTCGAAAATATGTGGTGCTTCCCAAACCAGTCATGACCCGCAACAAACATGTGTATACTAGATGTTTTGGGCTTGGTTTTGATTCCAGGAACAATGACTATAAGGTCGTTGTACTCATGCAATTTGTCTCTAGACAACATACTGATCACCTCGAGGTGTACTCTCTTGTTTCTCGTTCTTGGAGGAGTATTACTATTAGTGTTCCTAAGTTTTATCTTGAAACTGGGTGTCCCCCAGTGTTTGTGAATGGTGCAATGCATTGGGTTGTTTGCCGCAAGAAAGATGGTTCAATTCAACGGTCTATTTTATCATTTGATGTGACTGAAGAAACTTTTGGAGAATTAACATTACCATTACAGTCAAACGAAGAATTTATTACAACATCAAGATTACTTGTTGTGGAAGGAGGCCGTTCGCTTGCTGTGGTGATTCATCCTAGAAAAAGGACCATATATCTGTTACATATTTGGGTGATGAAAGAATATGGTGTTACTGATTCATGGACTGAAATATTCCACTGACATGGGGAGCATGTAATTCTGGAGTTTTCTTTTTTCATGTGTTCAAATAAAATTTATTTAAATTTTTTGTATGCTTTAAACTTATATATATTTACAAGCCATGAATTTCAAATACAGGGGGTTACAAAATTTTGTATGCTATAGTGTAAGCTTTACATAGTGTCAAAATTTTGTTTGAATAAAAATTTAAGTAATTTATCATCCATAGATCTTTCATTGCCAATTATTGATCTCAAAGAACATTTCAGAAACATCATGTTGATGGGTCTCACCTCCTCCACTTCTTCAACATCATAGTAAGCTTCTGTGGTTATACGAGGCTCTGTAGATCGCACATCAGTAAGGACCAAGACCGGATTTGTATATCATATATAAATATATATTTATATATTATATGAATACAAATATGATATTATATATAATGGGATTCACCAAAGTGAACAAAATCTGAGCAATAACAAGTTTATTAATGAGATTCATAAGTTTAATAATCAATTTAACAAGTTCATCAATAGTATTCACAACGGTTGTAATGAGATTTATAAAAGTGTTTCTTGATAAAAAACAAGTTACGAAAAATATATATATTTGTTAATGCATATATATATCTAGGCCACTTAGCCCCTTCAACCCCACCATCACACACCTCCATTCATTTTTTTTTTCAAACAAAAATGCAACTCCACCCCCCATCCCAAAAAAAACTCTCGTCGGATCTCAAGCCGCCATCAGCTGAAGCCTAGGCCGCGCGCATGTGCGTGTTTGTTTTTGCGGTCGGATCTCCGGCCCGCCGCGATCTCGGGTGATGGTTATTTTTCTTTCTTTTTTTATAATTTACTTACAAACTGAGGGCAAAAAGGTGAATTCACAAACTTTTAAAAATCCCAATTAGATCCCTCTTATCTTTAAATCCTTTATAAATTTTGTTCCGGTCTGGAACCAGATGTGTAGCACGAAGGGCTAATGCTTTGATATTGGATCAATATACTCCACCAGTACCTCTATGGAGTAGATATACTGGAGGAGTCGGGATCACTGCACACTATAGACCTATTCACCTTGAGGGGGGAAGGGGAATGTGTCCAGTGGGGATGTGCACGGTGATATAGAAATTACTAGGTTTTAGTTAGAGCGTGTGCACCTTAGTGTCGTGCCCTTGTATTTATAGGGCTTGCTTTGATATCCTAACCGTGTGATCTATCATATCTTATTAATATTAGATAGGATAGATTCTGATCTATCATATCTTATTAATATTGGATAGGATAGATTCTCCTGGATTGTAGGTGTTCTCGGATATATGATATGGCCTGCGTTGGGCCGTCCACACATATGGGCCGTCTGGCCGGACCGTAACAGTTGCCCCCCAGCTCGGTAGCTCAAGGGTTTGAACTGCCGAGGTGTATCCTGCCCTGGCATTCTCTGTCCGAGGTGATATACCGAGGTTGATTAGATCCGTCGGCGGATAGCATGGTTGATTGGATCCATTGGCTTCGCATGCTGGATTTTTTATTTGACTGGGCTTGACCTAGGATTGCCACCTAGGGCCTACGTACCCTTTCAAGGGATCAAAGCCCACGTAGTTCGAGGTATTATTAATCCTTTGGCCGGGTGCCGTTTAGTGATGGCCTGAACCGGTTCACTACTAACCTCGGCCATGGATGTTACGTTCTCAAGAATCCGAGGTCCGATCTCAAGATCCGAGGTCCCTCATGGAAGTTTGTCGAATCCCTGACATTGTCTGGATTCTTCCATGTCCAAGAAATTTATCCCCTGGGGCCGAGGTATGAGGTAAGGCCAAGAGTCTAGAATGCATTTCCAAGGTCAAGAGACCTTCTGCCTTCACCATCATTGCCCCCTACCATGTGGCGTCCCTGGATTGGTGGGGGGATTTTAACCGCCCTGCTTCGTCGTCTTTGGATTTCGTGCGCATTTAATGCTCTCTGCGCACGTCGCACGTCACCCCTACGAACAGGGTGAGTTTTTCCCTTTCTACCCCCGCTTACATTTGCTTTCGACTTACTCTTTCCTCCCTTCTCCTATTACTGTCATTTCTTCCTCTAACTTTCTCTTTTTAGTTGTTACGATATTTTTGCCACGGAGAAGCTCTACCTGCTCATACTCTCAGTTCTTCCTGCATTCTTCTTTATCAGGTACTGTTTCCTTTTCTCCACTTATTTGCTGTGCTGCGACTTTGATGGTTTTGATTGCTTATTCCTGTTTTTCCTTCTGCGACCATTTCTGTTTCGCTGGCTTTTTCTGGTTTTCGGTCTGGTTTTGCTTCGGGGAGTTCCAGCGATTGCTCTTGGGTCGTTATGGGTGTCTAAGTTTCTTCCCTTAGGTGTTTGCCCTCTTTACGGTTTGCATACCCCCTTTGGCTCCTCCTACGTCTCATCGTCCCTTTTATGCGTGTTCTAGGTTTCCCTTCTCTGTTTTTGATGGGTAGGAATAAACCTTCGTCATCTTTAAACCCACCACTAACCCCAGAAGAGGAAGAAGAAGCGATACGCTCTCGTTTTCCAAAGGCCGGCCCTTTGGGTACTTTGGGTTCTCCTTTGCCCGAGAACGTTAGATCTAGTACTCTGCTTCATGGTGCTTCACGTGGGGGGAGTGCCGGGAGATCGCGTTCGAATTGGTCTAGGGGCCCAAGTGTTCGTCCTGCTCTGAGTGGGTTGCCTAACCCTGTAAGCGAGATGTACCCGAAGGCATCCCGATCGCACCTATTAACTTACCTGAGCCAACTCTAAGCACTAGGGTCGAATTTATGCCCGAGGGATACCTCAGCCCATGTTGGGACCGCCTTGCCGACAGTTCGTATTTCATAGCGAACGGCTGGGATTCCCTGGCGGACACTACCCTCGGCACCTGCCAACATAGGTCTAGGGCACCTTCTACCGAACTTCGTTTTTCTTCTCAAAATATATTGCATATGCCAGGTACTCCCTTCAACAACTAATTTATGCCTTTCTTTTCCTTTTATTTTTAGGTTTGAATGGAGTCATCCTCTTCTCAAATTAGTGGCCGGTCGACCACGAGGAGGCGATTCCTCTTCCTTCCACCGCCCTTCTCCAGCGATTCCCCTGGGTCACATACGAAGCACTTACTACGCGATCCTTAATGACCGTAGCCAAGATTAGTCGGATGAAGCTTGGGGAGTTCGAGGGTTGTTTACTGAGCCCTCCTAATGCTGATGAGCCCGTTTGATCATCTAGGGCGGCCGGGTGTACTAACTTCTTTTTATTTTATAAAGCTTATATATCCCGGCTCGGTATTCGCTTCCCGTTTACAGAGTTTCAAATATCTTGCCTAGACTATCTTCATCTGGCCCCCTCGCAACTTCATCCTAACGATTGGGCGTACATTGTGGCTTTTGAGAGGTTATGCAATTCTTTCAAAAACCATATTCCTTGCACGCCCGCCCTTTTTTTTTACTTCTTCTGTCCTTTTACCCCTCGTTCTGGTAAGGAAGTGGATAAATTGAAGGGGCTTACTTCCCTTCGAAGTGATCTTGACCGGAAGCTCTTGAGTGCTTTCTCGGATTCCTTCAATCACTTCAAGAACAACTTCTTAAAGGTTGTGGCCAAACCCGGGCAAAGGCCCTGGTTTTTGAAAGGGGCCGAGGGGGACAGAGTGGAGTGGAAGTTTCCGTTATATTGGACGTATGATCACCACAAGGTGGCCTCTACCTCGTACCAAGTTGAACCAGACGATCTTCCTGCCGAGGAGGTTGTTTTTGTAGACCGGCTAGTGTCATATTTTACTATATACGGAAGCTGGAGCGCGGCTTACTTTATTTTCGGTCCCGGCTCCAAGTCGGGATATGTCATTTGTATGGATTTTGTATATACCCTACCTTAATCTTTTCTCCTTTCCTATTGTATGTGATGACTAATCATTTTCCTTATCCTCTTATTGTAGCCCAAGCTATGGAGCCACTACCTCGCTATCTCACTCATGCGAAGCAAGGTCAGAAGAAGAGGTCGGCCCCAGAGTTGGGCAAGTTCAAAACTATAGCCGACGCCTTGGCGAAGAAAAAGAAACTGAAAGAGAGCCCTTCGGAATCAGTGGATGTCCCGCATTCCGACCCTCGCGGTTCCTCCCCCCAGGGGACGACTTTGCCCCCCCGCTGTGACTAAAACTATGGTTGCGCCTTCTTCCTCGATCCTTCCGCCTCCTCCTCCGCATCTGAAGCTGCCTCGTGGGCTTACTTGGAGTAAAGGGCAGACCGACGAACTGGCGGTTTCTCTCCTCCCGCCTCGACATTATACGGATGCTGTGGCTCTCACCGATATTGATGAGGCCGAGCTTTGGGATATCCAGAAGGCTACCCTGAAATCTGCCGGGTTGGTTCAGGCGTTCGAAATAGTCAAAAAGGAATTATGTTAACGCCAGTGCCGCTCTGAACAAGGTTCAGGAGGAGAGGGATAGCGCTGTCGAGGCCCAGAAGAAGGCCGAGGAGGCTCTTGAGGAAGCCGAAGTATTGAAAAAGAAGTCTGAGGATGCTCTGCCCGAGATAGAGGCTGAGAAGAACAAGCTCTCTAAGGAGCTCCATATGACCCGAGAGGCCCTTGACCGAGCTAACGAAGAGCTGGTTAGTTTACAAAAAGCCCACGCACAGGACATCGAATCGCTTCGGGTGGTCCAATCGCAGCGTGGGGACCTGGCGAGGGAATTGGGCGAGGCCAGGGCGGCCCTTGCGGAGTCTCAGAAAGCTTATGCTGACTGCTCTGATACGGTTCAGGAGACGGCCATAGATGCTTTTAAAATGGCCCTGGCACAAATCCGCCACTTAAACCCTAATGTCTCGCTGAACATTGAGGGATTTCACCATCTGGCATATATCCAGGGCGATAAGCTCATTCCCCCTCCTGCTTCTCCTGAGGTGACTTCAACATCCCTTCTTGATGACGGAGATCAAGTTAGCGATGGGGAGGAGCATTCTTCAGCCGTCGTCCCTACAGAGGAGCCTTCCAAGCCCCCTGCTCCAGATGCTTAGTTTTTGCTTTTCATATATCTTCTTTGGACGTTAATGCCCTTCGTTTGTAATTGCTGGATGTTGCCGCTATGGTTCGGCTTATTAATTAACTTGTTTTGTTTGATTGAGCATCGTATAAATGCTAACCTTTTTTGACCGGGCCAGGGTCGTTATGCAGTTCTGCGTTTATCGTCCAGACTTGCCATCTGGGGAAGTTTGGTAGGGTTTTCTTAGTTAACCACAAAAGGGTGTTTATTTAACGCACTACCGAGTTCCAGCTCCCTTGTCCGGGTTCAATCGCCAAGATAAGGGCAAAATGTCACATGTTCGGCCGAATTATCCTAACTCCAAGCCGAACATTTGGACCTGATCAGGGTCGGCATGACAAGTCATCTTCTTATCAAGGAGCGAGCGTTGACGCGTCAATTTTGTGAAGACCTTTACAGGTGGGTTCACATTGCTCGAAACCAAGGCTCATCGGCCCTAGTGTCAGCCATCTAGATGTGTTAATAAAAAACCGGGTTCTGAGACCGCGGTGTAACCGAGTATATGGTCCTCGGTGTAAAGAACTTAAGTTATAAGCAGCACGTACTTTGAATAAGAACTCCGATGCGGGTTCCTTCTTTAAGATAAAACTTTAAAGAGTTGAAGGTGTCAATGGAAAACAGCCAAATATAAACGACATAAATTTAAATAAGGAAAAATGAAATAAGTTCCATCATGGACGACATCCGAACCGAGGTCTAGCTATAGTAGGCCCTCAGCTTGTCGGCATTCCAGGTCCTTTTGACGGGCTTCCTTCCTAGGGTTTTTAGTATATACGCCCCATTGCTCAGCTTTTCCTTTACGCGGTACGGACCTTCCCAATTTGCTGCCAGCTTGCCATCTCGGGCATTTTTGTTCCCAATATCTGCGCGTCGAAGTACTAGGTTGCCCCTGTTGAAGGAGCGGAGTCTTACTTTCCGATTGTACTTTGCCGCGATGAGTTGCTTAGCAGCTAGCTCCTTGCAATGCGCCCTGACTCTGATTTCGTCTATTAAGTCCAGCTCGGTCCTCAACGCATCCTCGTTCGATTCACCTCCCGCCTGGATTACATTGGCCATCCTCCATGACGGAAGTCCAATCTCAACCGGGATCATCGCCTCGCATCCATAAGTCAACCTGAAGGGGGTTTCCTGGGTTGAAGTCTGCACACCGGGTCCTATATCCCCATAGTGCTCTTTGTTCGACCCGGTTGGAATCTCGCTTCTTGCATCCGCTTCCTCGGGCCGTCTAAGACGACTTTGTTAGCTTTGCCTCGGCCGGCCATTTGATTGTGGATGTTCTACCGAGGCGAAGTGCTGTACAATATCCAGATCCGAGACCATAGTCTTGAATCCTTTGTCTATAAATTGGGTCCCGTTGTCCGTAACTATTTCAGCAGGAATTCCGAATCGAGAGACAATATTATGTCGAAAAAACCTTTGAATCCGTGCCGAGGTGATCAAGGTTAAAGGCTCGGCCTCGATCCATTTAGTGAAGTAATCTACTGCCACGATGAGCCACCTAAATTGCCCCGGGGCGGCCTTGAACGGCCCTAAGAGATCCATTCCCCATTTATAGAAAGGCCAAGGGGCCGAGATGTTGCATAATTCTGATGGCGGAGGCTAAATAACCTTGGCATGTTTCTGGCAACTCTCGCACCTTTTGACTGCTTCCATGGCGTCCATCTTCATTGTTGGCCAGTAATATCCGGCACGCAAAGCTTTCCTGGCTAGTGCCTTGCCCCCCATGTGATGGCCGTTCACACCCTGATGTACTTCGGTTAACACATACCTGGCCTCGGATGAATCCACACATCTCATCATTGGAGAATGTATACCTTTCCGGTATAGTTGGTCATCCATCATCGTGTAGACCGCGGCTTCTCGTATTAACTTCTTTGCCTCAACTGAATCCGTTGGTATAATCCCTCTTTCGAGGTAATCTTCAATCGGTTTCCTCCAATCCGTGGCAGCCGATATCGTCATGACGCAACTAGGCTCGGTCATATTTTGCTGGATGACGGTTCGAAAGATTCCTGGGCCCTTGATCGGCGAGTTTCGACAGGATATCGGCTCGGGTGTTTTCTTCTCTTGGGATGTGGGTGATTACGACCTCGTCGAATTCGGAGATCACCTCTTTTACTTTATTGAGATACTTAGCCAATAACGGACCTTTTGTCTGGTAAGTGCCTTCTATCTGTGCGGCTACAAGCTGTGAGTCGGTGAAAACCCTTACTCTCTCCGCTCTATGTTCTCGGGCTTGCAATAATCCAGCCAGTAGAGCTTCATATTCGGCCTGGTTATTAGAGGTTGGGAACTTCATTTGAAGGGAATGTTCAATGGCGACACCTTCCGGGATTTCAATTATGACTCCGGCTCCACTTCCCTTTGTATTTGAAGAACCATCCACATATACCTTCCATACTTTACTTTGGACGTCATCGGCTCTGTCCGTCACGGTGAGCTCTCTGACGAAGTCTGCCAACGCTTGGGATTTGACTGCGTGTCGGGCCTCGTAGGTGATGTCGAACTCGGATAGCTGGACTGCCCAACTGGTCATTCTTCCTGCCAGGTCTGGTTTATGTAATACCTGCCGGAGCGGCAGGCTTGTTCGAACTATGATACGGTGCCCCTGGAAGTAAGGTCTTAATCTTCTTGCCGAGATAAGCAGGGCAAAGGCCACTTTTTCTAACTTCTGATATCGAACTTCCGAGCTTTGTAACGCCTTACTCACAAAATAGACCGGGGACTGCCCGGCCTCGGTTTCACGTACTAGCGCCGCGCTCACTGCTTCTTCCCCCACTGATAAATATAAAAACAAAGACTCTCCCGGATTAGGTTTTGATAGAACTGGTGAGGTCGCCAAACAGAGTTTGATCTTTTCAAACGCTGCCTCACATTCCCCGTTCCATCCTCCTTGTGTTTCCTTCTTTAGCAACCTAAAAAATGGGAGCGTGTTCTCGGCAGATCGCGGTAGAAACCAAGTTAGCGCGGCGAGTCGGCCGGTTAGCTGTTGTACTTCCTTCTTCGTCCTCGGCTGCTTCATGTCGAGGACGGCCTTGCATTTATCTGGATTGGCTTCGATTCCTCGGTTTGTTAACATAAAACCCAGGAACTTCCCGGCCGGAACTCCAAATGTCTGCTCGAGATCACAGACGTGGTTTTGTAGGTCCTTTGACTTCACGATCATATCATCAATGTAGACCTCAATGTTTCGCCCAATCTGATCAGCGAACACATTGTTCATCATCCGTTGATAAGTTGCTTCGGCATTTTTTAGACCAAAGGGCATCACGTTATAGCAGTAGTTGGCCTTGTCGGTCATAAAAGCTGTCTTCTCTTGATCACTCGGATGCATAGGTATTTGATTGTACCCCGAGTATGCGTCCATGAAGGATAACAATTGAAAGCCCGACGAGTTATCGACCAACTGATCGATATTAGGCATCGGGTATGAATCTTTTGGACAGGCTTTATTCAAATTGGTATAATCTGTGCATACTCTCCATTTTCCACTTGGCTTTTTAACCATAACTACGTTAGACAGCCACGTAGTGTATTGTATCTCCCTGATGAACCCGGCTTCCAAGAGCTCCTCGACGTGCTGCTCTAAAGCCTTTCGCCTGTCGGCCCCGATATTTCTCTTTTTCTGTGCCACCGATTTGGACCCCGACTGAATGGCCAGCCTATGACAGCAAAAATTAGGATTGATGCCTGGGACCTCGGATGACGTCCATACGAATACATCCTGGTTCTGTCTTAAGAATTTGACCAATCTATCTTTTAAATCCGGGTCCATTGCCCCTCCGATCTTTGTTGTCTTAGCTGGATTTCCTCTAAGGATGAGCTCTTCCAACTCCCCTTCTGGTTCTGGGCGTGGGATTTCGGGCTCATCCCTGAGGTCGAGCTCTACCATGCTGACGGGTCGTCCGTCTCTTCTCTGGTTTTCGAGATTTAGGATTCGTTCGTTTCTTGGAATCTAAAGTGGGGACGATGGTCCCCCTTCTCATACTCGGATTGTCTTGAAGTAACATTGACGTGACTCCTTCTGATCTCCCTTAACAACCACGACTTTATTCTTGTTGTTTACCATCTTCAACCTCTGGTGCTTCGTGGATACTATCATATCCCAACTATGAATCGTTGGCCGGCCGAGTATGACGTTATACGGGGAAGGGAAATCAGCGACTATGAACCTTACATGTTCGGATTTGAAAGCCTCCCTGGTTCCCACGGTGAGTCTTAGGTCGACATATCCTTTGGGAGGTGAATGTTCCCCGTTGAAGCCTATAAGAGTTGTCTTGCACGGTTTTAAATCCTCTTCATCCATATTCATCCTTTTATACGCATCCCAGCTAATAATGTCTGCCGAGCTCCCTGCGTCGACAAAAACCCTTTTTACGAGGCACTGAGCCACGGTGGCTGTAATAACTAATCCGTCCTGGTGTCCCGGTACCACGTCTTTTAGTTCTTCAGTAGTAAAGACTAATGGGGGTAGTGTTGGTCTGGTTGGATCGTCTTTAAACTTTGGGATATCCCGGACAGAAAGTACTTCCCTCAAATATTTCTTGCGCTGGCTGATCGTATCTCCTCCTCCGCCAAAACCTCCACTGACTACGTTACAGTGGAATCGAGCTTCCGGGAACTCATCTTCCTCGACGACCGACCTCCGACGCTTCTCATCCTTCTTCCCGCTTTTGTCGTGACTCCTACTTCGGGCTCCTTGTTGGCGTTTGGGACCCTTACGCCCTTGAGTTTGAATCAGGTATTGGCGTAGCTTGCCTTCTCTGATGAATCGCTCAATGGCATCCCGAAGTTCAAAGCATTGATCCGTGGTATGCCCCGGCCCATCATGAAACTCACAAAACTTCGACTGATCGGTCGAGAATCGAACCCTAGGAGGACGGGGTCTATTCAATTTCTTCATCTCGGTCTGGGCCACCTCCTTCCAAATCTGGGATCGGGAGGCGTTTAAAGGGGTATACTTTTCATATCGTCCTTTCGCCTCAAGCCGTCTTTCCTGATTGCGGCCGTCTCGGTTCCAGGTTCGTTGGAGGCCTTCTCCCCTTGACTTATGCGGTTGGCCTTTCTGCTCTGGTGATATATTTCCTCGTTTCTCAGACCCAACCGCGTTAGCTATCTCCATCTGTTCTACGTCCAAATATTGCTTAGCTCGGGTGTGGAATTCAGTGAGCGTGTGGACTTGATTCTTAAAGATATTCTTAGCTAATCGGCCCGAGGGGTCCAGGCCATCTACGATGCAGTGTACGTGGACGTCATCAGGAAGCGAGTGAACTTGCAATGCTACTTCTTTGAATCGGTCTAGGTATTTCTGGAGGGTCTCCCCCTTTCTCTATTTGATTTTGCTCAACGTAAATTGAGATTTCGGTTGCTTTTTACTAGTCGCGAAATTCAACTCGAATTTCCGACCGAGTTCTTCAAAGTTGTGGATCGAATCAGGAGGTAAGGTATGAAACCACCTCTGGGCCGGTCCGGTAAGCGTTGCGACAAAAATTCTTGATATGACCGGGCCTTTGATTAAACGGACAAACATTCCGAGCTCGAATGTGTCGAGATGGTACGTATGTCCCGGGTCCCGTCATATTTAGGGAGATGCGTCAAATCCAGCTTCTTTGGATACGGGGCGTGGCAATTTCTTCGAGAAAAGGGGCCTCGGTTGAGATCGATCAAATATTTCATCTTATATTCTTCGGAGACCCCTAGACCGAGGTTCCTTCCTCCTATCACGGTCTCGGTCTTGCGTGATTTTTTCTAAGCGTATCCTTTTTGCTTCGATGGTGAAGGACGAGTCCGTCTTGAACTGTCCCGCGAGAAACTCGGATTTTATCCCGTTCTTGCCTCGGACCTTTACCGGGGACAAACTGCTTGTATCAGAGGATTCTGTTTCCTGTCTTTCCCGCGGGTTTCCTTGCTCTCGGTTTCCGATTAACAACTCGAATTTGTTAAACCGGTCCTCCATTATCTGCTGCATAATTCTGAGGTCTTCTTGGCGCTGGAGGTTAGAGCGCTTCTCGTTATTCTCCATGTGTCTCGGGTGATTCTGCGTTTTCTGCAAGAGGACGACATCGGGTTTCTGGAACGAAACCTCCGTAGTAGCTACATTATTAGTTTTGGGAACTATCGGAGGGGAGGATGCCGTATCCGAGACGTTCCCCTCCTGGGCTCCCGCTGGTGGCTGTTGAGCATGGTTATTCTGAGTACCCTCAACCTGTTGTGGATTTGCAGGTTGAGTGTTCCGACTGCAACTTCTTGTGTTTGCCATCGGTGGTCACGGGGATCGAAATTTACGGTCCCCACGGTCGGCGCCAATGTTCCGGTCTGGAACCAGATGTGTAGCCCGAAGGGCTAATGCTTTGATATTGGATCAATATACTCCACCAGTACCTCTATGGAGTAGATATACTTTGGAGGAGTCGAGATCATCACGCACACTATAGACCTATTCGCCTTGAGGGGAAGGGGAATGTGTCCAGTGGGGATGTGCACGGTGATATAGAAATTACTAAGTTTTAGTTAGAGCGTGTGCACCTTAGTGTCGTGCCCTTGTATTTATAGGGCTTGCTTTGATATCCTAACCGTGTGATATATCATATCTTATTAATATTAGATAGGATAGATTCTGATCTATCATATCTTATTAATATTGGATATGATAGATTCTCCTAGATTGTAGGTGTTCTCGGATATATGATATGGCCTGCGTTGGGCCGTCCACACGCAGATGGGCCGTGCCTGGGGACCGTAACAAATTTTAATAGACATTTGGGAATTTTGCAATTTTATCTGGTATTTAAATGAAATTTTTCATATATATATATATATATATATATATATATATATATATATATATATATATATATATATTGTGATAATTAAAAATAAAAAATTTAATTTAATTTTGATAAAGAAGTTAGATTATTATTTAAAAAAATTGATGTTTGATTCTATCACGAATGAATATGATTTATTTGAACCAATTTTGCATGTCACTGTTTTGCCACATCATCATCATCTTTTGTTTGAGTAAAAAAAAAAAATCCTAACTTCCTCTGTTCTAGACTCTTCCTCGCCCAAAACGATCTCTGTTCAAGTAATCGGACATCAGTTTTGCCAGTGAAGCCGCCTCCCATTGTGAATAAGGAACCATCCAGCGTCTTCCAACAAAAGGACTGTGCTAGCTGAGAAATGAAGAAGAGAAGGGGGAAGAGGAGGTAGCTCGTATCTTCATCAATGCTCAGAGTCGACTTTTTGGACGCTTTCCAGACGCTGCAAGAAGCTTCAAATAAGGCTTCTTTTGTGAAGGAGCTTTTTTTCCATAAGTCCATTCAACACGAAGCTTTCCTAAAGAGACTGAAATGGGCTCCCCCTCCACTGACCTTTCTGACAATTTGACTGCGCTTTTCCGGTTTGCAACGCGAACCCAAACTATAAAATATTAACTACTTTTATTATTTCTTTTTTCTTGGGTCAAAAACTTAAGTCTTGTGAATGCATAAATCCCTGTTGGGAGACTCTCCCATCATAATCAGTCTTGTAGCGACGCGGTCGATCGAACTAGTCGGGCAACCCCCGTGAACAATTGGGCAATCAAAAAAAAAATTATTCAATGGCCTCCGTTTAACAAAAAATTTATTCCTCTTGCTCTATTATAAGATATTGAGGGGAAAAAAAAGTGTTTTTTTAATCATATTTATAAGTCACAATATCAAACCTTTCATATTCAATGTCCTTAATTTATTACTCCATCCGTTTGTTTTTATAAGATACTATTGTTTAAATGAGTATCTTCCTTTTTATAATACGCCATTTGGAGATGTGTAGACATTTAACGCCTTTTTTTTTTTACCCTCAATTAAATATGTCTTTCTTCTCACTTTTTCTACTCATTCTCTCTCATCACTTTGACCCCCCATCCTCTCTCCCACCTACCTTCTTTACAAATCAGAGTGTTTTTGGAAAATGATGAGTTGCGTTTTTTTAAGTATTTACCGTTGTTACCAATTTTAATCAACTTTTTTATCTACCTAATTTGATTATCATATCTTATAAAGAGGAACGAAATGAGTACTCTCTCTAGTACAAAATATAAAAGCTAAATACTTACTTTACATTTATTAAGAAATCGGTTAAAAGTAGTTAAAATAAATAAATATGCAAGATATTTACTTTCTTTTCTCAATATATCAATAAGTAAGAGAGATAACAAATAGGGAAAATGAAGAAAGAAAACGTAGGGGAGAAGAATGATGAGAGAGAGTGTGACAAATTTGAAAAAAAAAACATTAATTAAATGCAAAGACAAAAACAAAGTGAGTCTTATAAGATTAGAAAATCACGCCCCTCATAAGTTAGACTCTTATATTTTAAACTAGAAGGAGTATCGTATAAACTTTGTTTTTACGGATACAATGCGTATTAAATAAAGGTAAAGTTGAAAAATTATTGAATTTTAAGGAAGAATTACTAATGAGTTTTAAGGTTTTTTTTCATAGTTTAGGTGAAATATGTTAGAAATGGTTTATAAATAAAACAAGAGGAGCCTTAAAAATTAAGTGTTTGCAATAATTATATTCTGAAATTTAGAACATGACTTGTACAAAATGAAAATTAAAAGCAGCTGTGCGTGCTATTTGAAGAAACATAACTGGTACATAACTGGTTGTGCTTGGTGTTCCTCCCAAATTAATTACTTCTTCTGTCTACCAATTTGCTGTCTGAATAAGACCACTCGACACAACAGGAGGATCCTATTAACTTCTCCAAACCGTACTTTCTTTACCGAAGTGTTTCATCATATAATAAATAATAACAAGACATTTATGTTGTCTTATACATGCATGTCAGTTTTTTATTTTTAAGCTGTACGTACTCACAAAGCCCCACCTCTGTCACTCTTACCTTCCCATAACTACCACCGTTTCTTGCAAAATCTGGATTGGTTCAAATCCTTTGACTCCACAATGCTAACAATTCATGACTCCACCAATTTCAGAAACTGTATTCTTGTTTTTACATCAGAATGACAGCATAATACATATATATCAATACATGGGTTAATATCATTGTTATTAGTTCAGTTTTGATCAGACTATGGTTTTGATTCCTATATTTTGAAATAGTTGGGTTTGGTCCCTATACTTTTATAAAGATTTAAGTATGAGAGGAAAATTAGGGGGAAAGAGTATTAAGAGGAAAAAATCTCAAAAATAGTATAAAAAAAATTAATCATTTTTTAAAGTTTTTCTTCATATAATACTCCCTCCTTCCCAAATTTTCCCCTCATTTTTCTTTATGAAATTATAGGAATAAATTAAAAACCTACGATTTAAAACTACATGAACCAAAATTTAATTTGACCAAAATATAAGAACTAACAATGTTATTAACCATATAATGTAAATCGTTTAGTTTTTATGATCACCATCATCATTACGTACAATCAAATTCTTATTAATTACTATCATGCTTACTTCTAAACCCTTGAGAAACATAACAGAAAGAAACAAATGCATGCATGCACAAATCAAATTCTTCTTCTTGTTCTTGTGTCCCTCTTTTCAATTTGAGGCCTTTTGATCCTTCTTGGATGGGACCCTCCCATCTGTTCCAGCAAGAATTGCATATTTATCCTTCCTTGTCAGATTTGTGCATTCAAATCCCAAAGTCCCACCAAGAACCCTTTGAATGTAATTTGCAACTTCAATGGCAGATTTGCCTCCCTTACAGGTCAGCTCAGTGGGAAGCTGGTTCAAGAAGGTGATCTCATAGGTAGGCACAGGGTTCATGAACACAAAATAAGGATCCAATAACTTAAACCCGCGAGCCGATGTACCATAAAACACACTCTGCTTTGTGTTGATAGCAACAGGCACAATCCTATCAGTTAACTCAGCAAAAAGAGCACTAAACCTCAGAAGGAATGGCTCTCTACAAGTGGTACCTTCAGGGCAAATCACCAAGTCACCTTCTTCAAGCAATTTCTTAATGTTCTCTGCATCTTTATCTCTTTCCCTTGATAATGCCACAGCTTTAATGGGTGATATCATCTCACTGAACTTGCTTATGCTATAAGTGACACAGCTTATTTTTCTTTTTAGTGCCACTGCTGTAACTACAGGGTCTAAAACTGTACGGTGGTTACATACAAATAAGACTCCACTTTGGCCTTTCTTTGGGGCTGGTGGTGGGGTACCTTTAACTGTGACCCTTATTCCTAGAAGCTTATAGTTATACCAAGCAAGTCTTTCAGGTAAAGGGATGTTAAGGTATACCCTTAAAATTGAGAGTATGATACCTATTGGCATCCACAAGAAGGTCAATAGGGCTACAAGTGGGGTTGGCCTTTGTACGAAACGCCCCTCATGGAAGATCACAGGGCTTAAAAGTTTGTTTCTTGGAAGTGGCTCACACTTGGTCCTTGGTACTTTATATGCTTCCTGCAAAAGGAAACAAAAAAAATCAGGAAAATTTACTTTATCAGAAGGTGGGTGAATAGTTTCATAATTAACTGTAAGAAGATATTTCATCCACTTGCATATTATATTGCAGCATAGCTGTTTGGTATGATTAATTACTCAGTAACCAGAACTCAACCCATAAACAGTTTCAATTTGCAGAGTAAAAATAGGAAAGTCACACGGGAATTAGGCTTCACTATCCAATGATGTCAACTATGTTGGCCAATGCTTGTTATTCACTCTTACCTTAATATAAGACTAAGTTGACTTTTTTTGTGAAGTTAAGAAAGTTAAATAAGTTAATTAATTATAACATATTGTTCATCATTTGATTATATATCAATTTATAAGTTAAAAAAATTAGTTTGATATGAAAAAAAGATAAATATAAATATCCTAAAGTAATTTATTTAGCTTTCTTAATCTCTCCAAAAAGTCAAATGTTCTTATTAACAGTATAATTTCATAAGTTTTACATGATGAACAAAAAAACAGAGCTTGGATTTGTTAAATAACGCATGATAAAATTACTCGGTAAATGAAATTTCAGACCATGACCTATTCCAATATTTACAAAACACAGAAGGTCAATGAGGGAAACTCACAAGAATTGTACTTTCAACTTTCAAATTACAATTTCCCAATTTTTTTTACATGAAGAACAGAACATGGAGCTTGCATGATAGGTGTTTGATAAAATTACTCAATAAACAAAACTCAAAACTCAAGCCCACACAAAGCATCAATAAAACCATAAAATTGAATAAGGAAGATCACAAGAATATGATGCTTAGATATACTATTATTCAATGATGAACAGCTATGCAAATTAAAAAGATCTCACAGTTACCACATGAGAGGAACAAAATACAGGAACAGGGTTTGACATGAGGAAGTTATGGAGAGTGACAAAAAGGGCTCATCAATCATTAACAAAACGAACAAAGTGTGTACTTGAGTTAAAAAAAAATCCAGGGAGGTGCCAGTTATTATTAGTTATTAGTTGTAGGAAATAATTGAAGGGTTCATATGAAAGAAAAAAGAAAAGCAGAAGTAAAGAAGAGAGGGCATAGTATTTATAAAATGGACCAAATTCAAACAACTAAGGGGGACCATTGAGTGATATAGGAGGTGAAGGAAATTAAGAAGCCCAGCTGATATGAGTTGGAGGTATCATTTTTCCATGAGAGAAAAAGAAAAAGAAAAGAAAATCTAAGAAATGGCTGCAACAAAAAAAGATAAGACATGTGAAGAGCAACTAGTTTCGTTTCATGGCCATTAACACTCCCACCAAACCTAAATTCATCTTTATGAAAATATTGGTGGGTCTTATCTTTTTCAATGCAGGAAAATATTGGTTTGAAAATTAGTTCAAGTAATGTTTTTCTTTAATTATTGACTTTGCATGGAAAACATTTTTTTTTTTTGGACCATGGAAAATAACATCCTACCATTTTGGCAACTCAACTAAGATTCACTTTGAAAATTAGGTATCCTCAAAAAAGGAGAAAAAGTTATTATAGTTGTACATTTATATTTAAACATAATTAAAAAATAAAAATATGAACCATGTTTATAGTAGCATCTTATTATTTATAAGATTGACTGTATATGATATATCATGTGTACATATTATGAAATATGTCAATGGACAAAACTTAAGGTCTCATATTTAATTTTATTCTCCCTCTGGTCCTATTTATAAGAGCTTGATAACTGAATTACAGAGTTTAAAAAATAGTTATAATTAGTTAATAACAATAAATATGTCTAAAATAAACCTTCTTTTTTCAAGTATGCCCTTATTTATAATAGGCAAGTCAAAGAGAAAAATAAAGCAAATATAGATATTAACAACATTTTAATTAATGCAATATAAATAATTAATGAGGGGCAAAAATAAAAAATAAAAACTCATTAAATATTCACAAACAGTTAAAAAAAAAGTTTATTGCTCGTCTCTTAATCTAATTTTTTCAATTACTTATGTAAGAGTCCATATATTACTACTGTGCTATGGGGACCATTGTTATGACTTATGATCTGAGTATATACCAACCTTGCAAATTGACATGAATTCATGGTCACTCTTGCTATCTCCCAATCCCAAGTCCGGCAAGTTCTCCGGCGACCCAAACTCCTTCATCACCGCCACCTTCTTGTGCTCCCCCACCAGCACCCCCGGCGGTTTCACCAGCCCCGTTGCCCTCCCTGACGCCGTTACCTCCAGCTCCGTCCCCAGCACCCTGTCCACCCCCAAGAACGTCTTCACAAATGGCTCCACCATTACTCTTGGGCTCGCCGTCACAATGTACCGCTTCCCAAATGAATTGAACACCCGCCACGTCTCCGGGTGGACGTCCTCCGCGTAGAACCGCGGCAGCACGGACCGCGCCACAATCTCAACGTTGCGGATCTTGAGTCCGGCGAAGGTGAGGAATATGAGGGCTTTGATGGCCGCGGTTTCAGAGAGGAATATGTAGGTGAAGTAGATGAAGGGGACGAAGGCGAGAAGGAGGAGAGCTCGGAGGATGCTTCCGGCCTCAAGAGCGACGAGCATGTAGTAAGGGAAGGCACTACGGGACATGAGGATAGTGCCGTCGAGGTCGGAAGCCACCGTCTGGTTGGAGCGTTGATCGGTGGTGCATTTTGAGATTGGGTCAAAACGATGTCGTAAAGCTCCCATGACCATGACAAAAGATGAGAGAGAGAAGGGAGAGAAGAAGATTTAGTTTGGATGATGGTGAGGACCTTGAGAGAGAAACGAGGGAGGGAGCAAGTGGGGGTTTAAAAAGAGGGAGAGGAGAAAGAAGATGGTGATGTTGGTGAACAATTTTTGAGATACAAATTTTGAAAATGAATATTAAATAAATTAAATAATGTTATATTCCATGTGTGCCTTCTTGTACGCTTCTTCCATATCTAAGTGATCAACTTGTATCATTAATTATATGATTTCATTAAGAAAAAAGCAGGACTTGCCTTAATGATTTAAATTTCATCTCGTAGAAAATCTAATGAGAATCAGTATTTTTCTCCTTTTTTAAAAAAAAAAAAATTAGAGAGACAAACATTAACAGCATGGTTATAAAATCATTCACAATTATTTATTGGAGGTAATCCTATATTCGGCGCATTAGGTAGTAAAATGTGACACATCTCCTAACAGAGATTCGAAATTTGGTTCACCTCGTTGCAAAGGATTAGTCCTTTCAGCTAGACTCAACTCCCATTGGTATGATTTGCTTTCTCTGCTAATGAAGAAGTATTACCTCAAGTCCTTAATATAAAAGTAAATTGACTTTTTCATGAAAATATTAAAGAAACTAAATAAATCATTTAACCATAGCATATGTGTATCATTTAGATTATATATCAGTTTATAAGTTAGACAAATTAGTATAATAATTAACAATAATTATAAACACTTTAATGTATTTTATTTAAACTTCTAAATTTCTCTAAAACAGTCATTTGGCTCGTATATTTAGGACTGGATCGGAGGGAGTATTCTGAAATTAAAATATAATTGAATAGTTTTAATAATATAAATTAGGAGAAAACAAAGGAGGGGGATCGTAGAATGGAGTGTTGACGTACTAATTAGGGCAGTTGAGAGGAAGGAGGGCAAGTGGTTGGAAGTCGATGACAACAGCTGCGTTTCATTCAATTAGCCTACTTTCTAGTTATTCATCTACGCCTCCTTTCTCTTCCAATCATTTTTCATTTCCCCTAATCTCTCTAGTATTTTAATACTAGTGTTATAATTTTGCTTTCCTTCTTTCCTTTTATAATATACTAGTATATTTTTTGTATCCTTCCATTTATCAACCAAATAATTCTCATCTTCAACTACTTAACTATTGCCGCCTTTCATTCATTCATCATACTTTGACTTTTACTTTATTTTTCATCCAATTCATGTTTTAATTCCATGCACTCACTCCAATACAATGTATACGACATATTTAGTAGGTATTTTTAATTCTTTTTGTAAGTTTCCTTTTTATGGTTTTAAGGAGTATTAAATAGGAAAAAAGACAAGAAAACTCGAAACCAAGGAATTGAAATTGGGGGTGAATTATAGAATAGAACTCAAGTGTTCATAAAATTACATTCAGCCTTATAAACGTTTCAATATTTTCATTTTAGTCCCTCCATGAAACTTTTAATGAGTACTAAAGTAAAAAAAAATTGAAAGTTTTATAAGACTAAAATATAATTTCCTAGAAATTTGGGTTATATTCTATAATTTTAAGGGGCAAGGGCCACCTCTAGCCCCCTAGGTCCGTCCCTACTCCATCTAAACTTCAAAATGTCAAATGGATGAATTTTTTTTTTCTAAAATGAGTTGTCAATTGTCATACTCCTGTAGTTGATACATAAACTCTTGTAAGCAACAAAACTGATTTGAGATTTTGAAATGGATTAAAGTGTAGATTGGCCAATAAAATTTTACATTGGAAACACTTAACACAAATAAGTTTTAAAAGGAGACAAAATTACCCCTCAACAATTAAAATTGGACAACTAACACAATGACAGTAAAATCAGCCTAATGGTCGTTTGGTGCGAATTGAACGTTGTCTAGGTGGGGAGATCAAAAAGAGCTTTAAGGTAAAAATGGAAAAAAGAACAAAAAGAAGAAGAAATTCACAGAAGAGCTCTACACAAATTGACTGTGAAAAAGGAGGGGAGATCTATTTGGTTGATTTGTTGTTAACGGAGAATATTAACATGGAGTTTATGGGAGAATTTCTATGAGATATGCGAGTTGGTAAAAAGAGGTGAATCGAGTGAGGCAGAAGCACGGTGGTCGCTCTCCAAGCCATAATCCATAAAGAGGCGATACTCCAAATCTTCATCGTGATTGTCCACAAACTCTAGCAGCTCCACCTCGTTCCTCTTCACGTGCTCCCGTACAGGTAATCAAGCCGATTCACGTACGTCAATTTCCCGTTCAACCTACTCTGCCACCAACTAAATAAGACAATATATACATCGTAGTCAGTTCATGTGAAATCGAAATTGGAAAGAGTGTGGGTGGGTCCTTGGTGAAATTGAATATGATGCGAAAATGTAACTGAAAGCCAACTAATTTTGGTTGTGCGAGAGTTGGTGTGATCGGTGGGGAGGTCAACGTGAACGAAGGCTCGTCCAATCTCAGGGAGCTTCTCGAGCTTAAGTTGCAGAGACTCGCTGATATCATGAGCAAGAGGGAGAGGAGTGTGTTGAAGCACAATGTTGACCTCCACAAAGTAGTTGGAGCCGAAGCTGTAGGCCCTTACTATGTTTAAGTTTTCAATCCTCTCGCTGTGCTTCGCTGGAACCGTCCTACTGATCAGTGACCACACGTCCCCCATCACCATCCTCGACCAATTGCTTATCGTGTATGCCATATCATCGTTTGCTATCCGCCACGTCAACAATTCGAGTCAAACTTTCCCCCACCAACTATTTAACTGTCAAAGTCTATCATTTTAGTGTCATTGTGCTAGATAGTTGTCCGATTTTCAATTGTTGATTTGTAATTTTGTTCCCTTTAAAACTTATTTATATGAGGTATTCATAGTACAAAACTTTATTGGTCAATCTGCACCTTAACTCTCTTAAAATTCAAGTGGTATTTCTTATCTTTTTCCTTATTAAGTATTTCTTTATATATATATATATATATATATATATATATGCGCGCTCATAATGAGAAATAATATAAATTAATATTATGTAAGAATTTCCTGTAGTTAACGAGTATAATAATGAAAATTAAGTTAGTTTTATGCAAATTTAATATTTTTAAATTGTTTTTATTGGTACGTATGAGGTAATTATAATAATTTATATTTAATTAGGATCCAATAGTAATAGAGCATGAATGCAACAGTCTCTCCCTCCCAGCAGTTTTTTTTTTTTTTTTTTTTTTTTTTTTTTTTTTAAGTACTTAATTCAAAACTAAGAATAGATGTTAAGTCATCAGCCTTAATTTTTTTTTTTAAAAAAATTATTCTTAATGAAACTCATATATTAATAAATGAAAATTTTATCACATTTTAATCGGGACAACATTGGAAAAAGTTTTATAAATATTAATATAGTAAGATATGAAAAGGTCCATCAATATCTCTCTTACGATATATGCCTCATAAAAAGGATATAGAAGGGAGTAACATGATAGTTTCCCTGCCTCTTTATTTTTATATATGAAAGTAACTTTTTTATTTTAAAAATCAATTTTTGTGAGTAAATCAATAGAGTACCTGGGATGTGAAGAAATTAATTAAGAGATATAGGTGGTGAGAATATTAATTAAATGTTTCATGTTGAAAGGTGGCGGAATTTACCACTTTAAGGCAATTTCCAAAGTATTTTCTCACTCCTCTTGCTTTTCTTTTGGGAAACTAATTTAATCCCTGTGATTAAAATAAGCAAACAAGTTATTTTCCGCAACATCTTTCATTCATTTAGTTTGTTTAGCGTCTGCATATTGCATGTCCTGTAATTTAAGTCACATCATTAAAAAATGTTTACTTCTCTAGTCCTATTTATAAGATAGATAGATTTTTTTTTTTGTCATTAATATAAGCCACCTCACTCGTAAAATGTATTGTATAAATGTGCAATTTTTCTTATAATTCATTGATATGCATACTATTATCTTCTTGGACTTCTTAGTTCTTACTCAAATTAATAATTATAGGAAAGACTTTTGTAGTACAAAATTCTTGCACTTTATAAAAGTCTTTCCTATAATTAGGGGGAGGAAACTAAATAAGGGTAATGATGTAAGGTTGAAAAATTATTAAATTCTACAATAGAGTTATTGAGATTTAAGTTATCATGGAAATATATAATTAAAAATTAATTATGCGATTTAATGATGTGTATTAAAATTAATTTAGTGATTTAATTGTATCAATATATAATTTGAAAACTCTGAAAAAACTTCCTTTACAATTAATATTTATATGAAATAAATAGTAGGGTTCATGTATCATTTATAAGCTTCCACAAATTTTAATAGATAAAGGCTATATTACACATAATTCCCCTAAACTTTGAACCAAGTACAAATAACCTCATTAACCTTTAAAACATTATAACAAACCCATCTAAACTTTCAGCTCAACACAGATAAACGACGTACAACCATCAATTATATATCCCCTTAAATGATATTTTTGTATGTATATATATATATATATATAACCCTCTCAAGCTTTAGGTTATATGCATATATAAAAGCTCCCTAAAATAAGCATACAAGTAATGAACAAATCTGATAGCTAGTATATATGTAGGAACTTATACGCAACTCTGCATAAATGTTAGAGTTTATACGTATTCATTGTACAGTCTTCAAAGCTTAAAGATGTTATCTATACATATCATAAAATTTACAAAAATTAAGAATAATAAGCCGAACCAATAAATGCAGGCTTGAAAATTGATATTATGTGTGAGCTAACAAAATTGGCCCTTTAATTCTCTTTATTGTGTGTGTGTGTGTCTGTTTGAAGTAATCCTTGTTTTCTTTTACTCAACTCGTTTGACTTTAACAAAATCACTTAGTCCAGAAGTTTCCACAGGTCGATATCACACCATCAACCACCTCTCTTCTTTTCTTCTTCCTTTTTATGTCTCTTTCTCTCCCTCTCCTCCACAAGAAACAGTTAACTTGATAACTTCACCACCAACTTCCCAATATTTAAATATATTTCCACTATATGTGTCTTACATACTATACATAGCCTATATATGAAATGAGATGCATACTTTTTTCTTAAATAGAAGAGATAGACACTAACGGCATGAGATTATAAGCAGGATTAAACACACGACCTTCCACTTACATAAGAGCTTTCATGTTGCGAGAGCCTTTATATTTTATATAGATAATATATCTTATTAATTAATAATTATAATATATATATATATATATATATATATATGTATGTGTGTGTGTGTGTATAATGTTATTATACTGAGATAAGATAGTACTTTAATTTCTCTTTTGCCCCTACATATTTACATAACACATAAATATTTTATTTGGCATTTTTCTTGGTAGTCCATACGATCACGTGCATTTGTGTCGATTCATAATTTCTTCGTAGACCTATTTAACTTGTTATTTTTAATTAATTGTTAAATAAGTTGAACAACAATGAAAGATCTGTCAAGGGGATTAGGGGAGTCAAAGTAATCAAATTAAATAATAATTATGAAAGTCCACAAAGTTGTATTATCTAAAGACTTGCATTATTATATTAATCCTTATGAATCAAGAATAGAGATTTTAGTTTGGGTCAGTACAACGGATCCTATAAGGTAAAAATTAGGTTATTTAGGTCATTGCCTTGAAGTAGAAATGAAGCTTAATAGTCGCAATATAATTCATTAGGTTTTATTAAATACTTTGCTTCAACTTAAAGGAACTCGAATTAATATTTAAAATGTACAGCATTAGGAAAAATGGACTAGGTTCACAGTTATTTGGTCATGACTTGGATTATGAGACTGTTATGAAAAAATATTTTTTAAATTATATACTTCAAATCCTAATTACTCACAGTTACAATTTTTTTTGGTGGAGTAGTACTCATATACTTCTTCTTTCTCAATTACCGGAGGTGGTATTAAGGATCAAGGTACTATATATAGTACCTCCGGTCCTAATTATGACCTGGTTGATTTTTTTTAGAGAGATTAAGGAAGCTAAATAAGTTACTTAATCATACCATATTTTATGTATCTTTTGATTATATATTAGTTTATTTTTCAAACTAATTAATTTGGAGAAAAATTAAAAATAAAAATACTTTAAAGTAATTTAATTAGCTTTTCTTAATTTCTTCAAAAAGTCAACTTTGGTCTTATAATTAAGACTGGAGGAAGTACTAAATATGTAACCTAATTTAGAGGGATCTGTATTTTGGCGTAGGTTTTAAGTGTTTGGAAAAATAAAACAGAATTACAATAAGGTCCCAATTAGGAGATTTAATCACCGAGTTTGATAACAATTGAGGAACATACAATGATAAATTGTATTGAATGAAGTAATAACATGTTTATGATCCTTAGTTGTCATTACTGGAAAAAAAAAAAAAAAAAAAAGCTAGATAGGTTTAAGCTCTATTAGTAGGTTCAAAAGGAAGACGACAAATTTCTTTTACGAGGCCGACTAAATCAGATATACTAAGTTTTCAAACTGACTCAAATTTATTGATCTTTCAATCAATTAACACGGCTACTATATTGTGTTAAAGCATTTAACAAATAAAATTATTTTTTCCCAACTTGCCAAAGACATTTACATGATCGATTAATTAATTAATATGTGGATCGAAGCATAGACGAAACACGCATTTGATAAATGAGGATTGCTTTTTTACAATCTCATGAAAATGTTTATATATAATATATACTAGTACGTAACAGTAATAAATGAAATATATAGTAAAAAGAAAATATGAATAATTTTATTTTCAAAAATTAATATTATGCAATATGATTTTTTTTTTTTTTTTTAGTTTTTATGTTCTTAGAATAGCTTTATAAAAAAATTTCTATAAATAAATTTTGGGAGAAAAAGTTAAAAAAAAAAATCTATTTGCACGATTGTTCTTAAAAATCATAATTGGGAAAAAAATATCAAAACTTGTTTAAAATAATTAACAAACACTTTATTAGAGAAAATACTTTGTTCAAAGATATGGTTGTTCTCTAATTTTTCTTCCTGATTTTAGAACACAAATTTTTTTTTACATAATATAAAATGAGAAAACATATAAAAGTTATTCAACTATTTTATTTTTAATAATATATGTCTATTTTTTTATGAAACAATTAATAAAAAATTCATTACCAAACAAGGTTTTTAAAAGGTATAAAAATAAAAAAATATTTAAAAAATAGGAAATCAAACAAGGGGAAGGTTGACATGAATAATTGAATATGATTATTGGTAAATGGAAAGAATGATATTACTTCTCACTTCTAAACATAGAACATAGTTTGTAGTGTAAATCGGAAGTAGTATTATTTACTAGCTACGATATAGCCAGCTAGGTGGAAAGTAAATCTTACTATCAAGTAATATGATATTTGTCGGATTATCAGCCTTCGAACCAACTTAACTTCATTCATTTTTTGTTTGTTTTATATGCCAAGATACAGTATTCATATTAATGTTTGGGGGTTTATATATTTTGAAACTTTCGGTGAAGATGTAACATCAGATTATAAAGAGGTGAAGTGAGGACAAGGCTCTCATGGGGACCCGAACATGCAAGGTCAATGGGAAGAATATGCCCTTTTTTCAATCTATTCGCTAAGTTATATCACCATCATCACCATCACCTATTTAGTCGGTTTTGGATCAATTATTAACATATTTTCATTCATCCTTAAATACACCATTTAATTCTTCGGACCAAATCACCAACACTACATTTTTAATGCTGGTTTTGTCAATTCTAATAATTAAAACCATTACTCTACAAATGCATCTTTTAATTTCTCTTTCATCCCTAACCTAGCTACCTAATTACGTTCCATATATGAATATATAAGCAGAATTAGTTATTTAGGTTCAATTATATATAATATCCCAAAAGTTTAGAAGTGACGTACGGGCGTGAACATTTCAAAATATTTGTCATTTTTGGAATTTTTCACACAAGGGTATTTTTAGTGATTAAATTGTTATATATGGTTCTTTTATTAAAATATCCTTAAATACTTATACTCTCTCACTAATTTAATGGACACTGTTTTGAATATCTCTTTCTTGGTTAATGAATAGAGATAAACGAAGGGAGAAAAAAGAAGAAGAAGATAATTAACACTTTATTGAAATTTTGAAGCGTATATCAAATTTTCGTTTGTTTGAAATACATATAATTAACCTGATATAAACTATAGTATAATAGATTTATGTGTAGAAAGTTAATTAACCTTTTTTTTGTGTGGTGACTGTTGAATCATTAATCAAAGCTTGATATATGTAATTTTCACATCCATTAATATGAAGCGGTTCAAATTAAGGGGCACAAATAAGGCACACGTTTTAAACACAAAGCTATATATTATTACACACAAGATTACAATTTAAGACATACTGCTTCGTTTAAATCTAGGGAAAATTACCTTCAGGTCCCAAAGAATGGAATTAATCACAAATAAGTCCCTTGAAATCACAAAATTACATAGAAGTCCCAAGGGACTTTTTTGATATTATGTATTAACAACAAGAAATGAATATATTTACAATAGGAAATCTTATATTTACAACAATATTTAAACACCGACCATTTATAACAGAAAAAGCCATATTTACAACAGAAAATGCCTATATTTACAACAACATTTAAACACTTGGATTTTGAACATAGAGAGGTCATTTACAATAGAAAAAATATAGCTTTACAACAAGAAATGTTATATTTACAACAAAATTAAAAATCTGGTCATTTACAACAGGAAATGCATGTATTTACAACAACATTTAAAAACATGGATTTTATTTCCATACAAATAATATCAAAAAAGTCCCGGCCATTTACAACGAGAAAATGCATGTATTTACAACAAGTGTGTATTTACAACAACATTTAAAAATCTCCATACAAATAATATCAAAAAAGTCCTTTGGGACTTCTGTGTAATTTGATGATTTTAAGGAACTTTTTTATAATTTTTTTCGTTCCTTGGGACCTGCATGTAATTTTCCCTTAAATAATCTATTTAATTAATGAATCTAACTTTCGACCAAAACTTAAATCATACAATTTTGTTTTATTTGATACACAACATATGTGTATCTGTGTGTGAGAGATACGTGTACTTTTTATGCTATCTGTCATGATTCAAACGAGATCAAAGTACATATATTGTACTCCCTTACCTCCAAAATATACTCTCTCTGATTTTTTTTGCCCCAATATAAATCACTTCTAACTAATTCACATATATGTACTAATAAAACAGTTAAAATTATTAAAATTATTACAAAATTCAAATAATTTCTAATACTACATTTATTAATTATACATAAATTTAACATCATATTAATTTATACCTTTTCTCACTACTTTTTTTATAAGCACCATCCTTATTAAATATGGTCGTATATAAAAATAATAATAAATATTCTTTGAAACTAGCAAATACCTGCCTTGTAAAAAAGAATCAGGAACATTTTCTAAAATTCGCCTGCAATAAGGACCGAATAGAGTATGATGTTGGATTTTATTATAATTAATAAGGGTAATATTGAAAATGACTTGAACTTTATGAAAAATTTAATCTTTTCATCAACAATTTTTTGGTAAAAATAAATTACTCCTCTTGTCCTTATTATAAGACATATTTAAAGAGTTGATCTTGGTCTCAAATATATAACGTATTTTTATATTTGTCAATCTTTTATTAATTTGTCTCCATTGTTGCTCCCTCAACAACAATCAAGTAGGAGAGGGAATGAAAGAACTGAGGAAGATAATTAAGGTGTTTTAGAAAATGTATATTATATTAACTAACTTAATTAACTTCCTTAATCTAATCAAATTAAATAAATATGTCTTAAATTAAATATTGAAGGAAGTAATTACAAATGACTTATATTTAGGATCGATAATATTTTACTAAATCCCATGTGTAATGCGAGTACTCAGTACCTAATAAAGCTAAAAAAATCCCAGTATTTAATTAGAATACACAGAAAAAGAAAAAAGAAAAAAAGAAACAGATGATACGAAAGGACATTATTAGTTTGATACAACCTCGTAGCTTGAATCCGTGTTTGAAGACTTTAACTTGGAGATACTAAGTTCAAATTGTTGGTACCACACAAAGAAGAAGAAGAAAGAGGAGGGCCACACAATGTATAAATGTTGTTGTATTTTGTAGTAAACCCTGTAATAAATGGCCGTCTCTCACTACCAAACTTTTGATGCTTGACCACTTCAAACCTTACTAATTAATAAGTCCACCACCGTGTTTCACAGTTAAAACAAAACTCATACACAAGTTTCAAACTTGAAAATTACACCTCTCAAAATTCTCTCTTCTTCTTACCTAACCATTAGGTTCGACTTCTGAGTTTGAGTTTGAGGCATTTATTGATCACAACGTGAACTGCTTCCTCACACGCTTTGTCATGTTTACTTTAATTCCAAAGTCTCTCTATCTCTCTCTCACAAGTTTTGATTCATTCTCTTGACCCAATTCCTTGTGCAAGCTATTATTATGGTAATTATATTTGGCACATTTTTTCTGAACATGGTAGAGTTTCATAAACGAGTCATATTATTTATATATAAATTTTGTAGCTTTGTATATATGGAACTTTCGGTGAGTGATATTATGGGTTTATTAATCATGATGTCGATGTATAGCAGTATAGATACATTTGTAGATACAGATAGATAGATATAAATATATATATATACTTGTTGCCTTTTTTTTTTTTCCAACTATAAACTAAAAGGAATTGGGTAAATACTAGTATATCATTATACATAAGCATGTGTTTGGAGCTACCTCTCCCGCTAATTGACAACTTACGAAAAAACTTTAAACCTCACCTTTTTTTAATAATAATAATAAAAAAACTATAAAATTTCAAAAAAATCCTTAATTTAATTAATCCCAACCCAAACACACAATTATTACATCATCGTTGCGGGCAGTTTTGGAATAAGTTCATTAATAAAATCTTGTCCTTTTCAAAATATCATATATTATATTATATTACACACAGACACACACACATATATAATTTTTGAAACATCGTCTAAAACTGTCTTATATAGTATGAAATGGAGGGAGCACATTATAAATAATACAGCTTATAGACGAGAACATGCTTCTAATTATAAATGTATTTTTTTCACAATTTTCAAATTTAAAATCATCAACATATCAAATTTCAACAGCATTATCAAAACGGATAAGAACATTTAAAAAAGCAAAAGTAAAATGTGTTCAACTTTTGTACGTAAATAAGAGAACTTTCATGCGTAACTTGTTTCTTCTTTATTGGCCGAGTTCGTAGAATAAGCTCAACTTCATTAAAATCGAACATGCCTACATATGGTTAGGTTTCTTTTACTAAAACATGGTTGGGTGTTATTGCAACGAGATAGTCAATGGTAGATATTTTCTTATTAACTGAAAGAGGATTGGAATTAAAAACTTCAATTTTTTAAAAAATTGTGGTTTACACTTATACTCTTTTGATTCCCATTTATAAGTAATTGTAAACATTTTTTTATTAGAATCAAGAAAAAACTACAAAACTCATGAACTCTGTTTAAAAATTAAATAAGTTTTCTATTTTGCTCATATTAAGTATATTTGTGGAAAAAATTTGTCAACATTGAAAGGGATAAAAATGAAAAACTGTGATAAATAACTAATATTGTGCCTTATGAAAAGGACCATAAAACCCCTTATCTAAGGGACTTATAAATAAAATAGGTAAAAACATATATTTCTTCATGTCTTTAATATAAAATATATTTAATTTGAAGAGTTGACATTAATCCTAAATATAAGACATAATTTTTATATTTACCCCTATTGGTGCTCTTTTAACAATAATCAATGAGTAGAAAAAACGAAGGAATTAAAGATGACTAGAGTGTTTTAGAAAATACGTAACATATTAACTAATTTAACTAATTTTTTTAATATAATCAAATTAGGTAAATATATTTTATATTAATGACAGGAGGGAGTACGTACTAAGGAAACTATATCAAATAACCTAACTTGTTACAGAATCCAATGATATTTGACTAAAATATTTTTATATTAGGATATTACAGAACTTGAGCCTCACATATCATTTTTATTACTACTGAAGAGCTAAAATGATATGAAAATATTGAATGATTCATTATTGTACGATTGCAAGTTAGCTTATTTTTACTATAATTTATATCATAAAAAAGGGTTAATTAATCTCCGTATAAACTTAGGACAGTTGAGATTAATTATTCCATTAGCTGATTAGCAGGAAGCCTCACCGTTAAAAATTGAATTAGCCCCCACAAAAGAATAATTGTCGAGGCTGATTAGGAATTTTGACGACACCGTTTTTTTGTACTTCAACAATATTATGTTTTCAATCTACTATAGAAAAATAAGAGACAAGAATACCAACTCTCTGTCACCTCGTGCTACAAGTAATAGATATTTGAAAGACTAGGGAAAAAAAATATGTTAGGTGGAAAGTTTCTAAGTTTCTTGAGTACTGTCGGATATATAGTGCTGTTTATACGTTATACTATCTTTTGTGTGTGTGTGTGTGTGTCTATAAATATATTTTTGCTTATTTGACAATTTAATCAACAGGTTTGGGATAAATTAGTCGCTTAAGTTATCAAATAATTCAACTGTTAGGCCAGACAACGGGACTTTGTGAATATAATAAACTTTTTTCCATAATTTTTAAATAAATACAAGATTCCAACATCCCTCCTTTTCTCTATGCACACCCTCAAACATAACTTTCTTTTTTTTAATGAACAATTTTAATGTCAAGAGTATTAAATTATTATTTCTTTCAACTATTTAAGTTAGTCATGTGAAAATTTAGTCACGGATAACAATTGGGCTAACTGCACATCTTAACAGTCCAATTCTAGTGATGGACCCAGTCCCAGAAGCCCATGTATATTTGGGGATTTATCTGGACTGTCATATTAATCCAATAGTCAAAAAAATTCGGACGAGACTCAGATCGAAAAACCCACTCAAGAGAGGTTCCAAGTTCAAGATAGCTTGTTTTAGCCAACATACATTGGGAGCAAGTGGTAAGGGATTTCCTCTCCCACCACCATGTCCTCGGTTCGAGGCGTGAGAATGGAAAAAAAAAAAAAGATATTGGGAGCTCTTCCCCCACGACCGTAGACCCAACGCGGAGCGAAATCCGAATTAGTCGGAACTGAAGGTTCCAGTGAACCGGGTGGAATAAAAAAAAAAAGTTAGCTTGTTTTATTTTATTTTATTTTATTTTTGTTAAGTACAAATATCCTTCAATTGAAAACAATCATATTTAAAACATCGTCGTACACTAAATGTGTGACACATTTTCCAACCGAGATTCAAACATTAATTCTTTATGATTTGGGAGAGACCAGTAGTCTCTTGTTCCATCTAGACCCCTTATTGGTTTGTTTAATTGTTTTTACTTGTGATAAATTTTCTAGGCCCAAAAAGAAATCTGAACTAGTTTAGAGGAGAGAAAGGTATATATGGAATTAGAGAGGAAGAGACTAGTCTAGCAGTAGAAGGAGCTAGTTCCGTGACAAACTAATATTTGAATTACCATAGGGAGATGTGTCTATATTTAGTGACTAACAGTATCTCAAACATATTGATTCCAATAGAAAGATACTTAGAAAAAAAGAAAAGAAAAGAGGAGAGTCAATTTATGATTACATAACTTTAATTTAAGTTTTTTAGAATCATGATATTTTAAATAATTTTTTTTTTTTGAAAAATAATATTTAAAATATTATCTTTATTTTGAATTCTATAACCCTTAAAATAGTTTTTTTTCAAAGAAAAAATAATAAGCTTTTTAAAAGCAAATATGGATTGTCATATACTCATATTAGATATGAACAATCTAGATCTAATTAACTCTCCCAGCTAAACACTTTACGTAGTAGGAAAATTGGGCCCGCAACGTACTAAGATGCATTTCATTAAGTAGGGATCTAGTTTCCCAGTGAGAGGTAATAGGATCTAAATAGATTTGGATGGTCTATATTTGATTTTGTTTAAAAAATCTATATTGATTTTAAAATTATTTTGGTTGGTATAGAATCTAAAATAAAAATAATTCCTTAACTATTATTTGTTGAAAAAATTAATATATTTTTTTAATCTTGTTTTTAAAAAACTCAAATATATGGACCGTCCAAATTTTATTAACTCAACTCTTGCTTTACCCTTGCGTCATTCAATCCTGTGACTATACGAGAGAGGAATCTTTTCATCTCATCTAACAAACATGGCACTCAAACATTGATGATTCTATTAGCTCTCCTCTATAAAGCAAAGTGCTCATTAGGAAAACTAGTTTATCGAGGCTGCAGGGTGTGCGTAATGATCATTCTATTCCTTAAGATCATTTAGATGAAACAGTTTTTTCGATTATGTGCCTTGGAAGAGTTCCGAGAATCGAATGACGTTTGTTAACTTGTTTTAATTTTACTCCGAGAATCGAAATACTTTTGGTAACACTTTTTTTTTTTTTTTTTTTCATTTCGATAATCGAATCATATTTGTTAACAAATTTTATTTTTATTCCGAAAATTAGAATTATCTAATACAATACAAATGTATTTCTTTATTTTTTGTTTGCGATTTCATCAACTTGTATAAATTAATAATTTTAATAAATTTTAAATTGAACAGTTTTCCAATCACAAAAGTAATACAAAGATTTCTTCAATTTACAACATTCTTCTACTTTCACTTCTTTCTTGCTTCTCTTTGCAGGTAACATCATCAATACTCTTTGCCTCTATTATGTGCTTTACCATGCATCTTTCTCTTCAATTCATTGGCTTTAAACCTGTCACTTAGATGTTGCCAACAACTGAATCCAAAAATCTGATCCTACACTGAGGGTGTTGAGCAATAATTCCAATTGTAAATGCAATAATCATGGTCATGACAAGAAGTTTGTGTTGGACTTTCTGGATCAACTGGGCATTGGTAAACATGAATTTGAGAGAAAATAACCTCTATTACTCACAAGAATAGATTACAAAACTCATATATAAAAAAAACTCTCAAACAAGGATCACTCTCTAGGATCACTCTTGTTCTCACTCTTCTTGGTGATGAACACTGATTTTCAGATGCTTTACAAATGAGGTATCCACCTCTATTTATAGTATGAGTTTTGGGGTAGGTGAGGTGTGAACAAGGGTGGTTGGTGGAGGCTTTGCTTCAACAATGGTGGTGGTTGGTGGAGGCCGCTTCAACAATGGTGGCCGGAATATTCAAAAACCTTCCGGAGGGTGGCCGGAAGTCTTCAATTCTCCCCTCCGGCCATATCGAAGAAAAACATTCCAAATATGTTTCGCATAACTCTAGCTTCTCTCGAGTCACCACCTTCGTCATCATGTCTCATAGGATTCTCCTTCGTATGGATCTTTACTAGTCTCAACAGGTTGTCGATCCATTACCTCGCGTATCCAATGATAGCGAATATCAATATGTTTTGTACGGGAATGGTACATAGAGTTCTTGCTCAAATCTAGAGCACTCGATTTGTCACAATGTACCTTATACTCCTTTTGCTTGATTCCAAACTCTTGGAGATAACGCTTTAGCCACAACATCTCTTTTCCAAATTCGGCGGCAATGTATTCAGCTTCGTTGTGGGACAAAGCAACGCACTTCGTAGTCGTGATCGCCATGAAACAGCTCCCCCGCAAAAGTATAAATGAATCCGAAGTAGATTTTCTACTATCAAGATCTCCGGCCATATCTCGCATCTCGTATAGCCTTCCAAGATTGGATCGCTCCCCGTAACAAAGACATAATTTCAATGTACCCTTAAGGTATCTCGAGAATCCACTTTACGCCTCCCAATGCTCTTTCCCGGGGTTGGAGAGAAAACGACTCACCTTTCCACTGCGTGAGCAATATCGGGCCTCGTACACACCATAGCATACATCAAACTTCCGACTCGCGAAGAATATGGTACAGACGACATCTCCCCAATCTCTTCCTTGGATGAGGGACACGATCTCTTGCTCAACTTGAAATGGTTGGCCAATGGAATGCTAACTGGTTTGGCATTGTTCATATTGAACCGTTCAAGTACTCGTTCAATATACTTCTCCTGAGATAGCCATAACCTCCGTTTTTCCCCGTCTCGGGTGATTTGCATTCCCAATATCTCGTTGAGCTGGTCCTAAGTCTTTCATGTCAAAAGACTTAGAAAGTTCCTTCTTCACCGGCCGATCTTCGTTGCGTCTTTCCCTACGATCGAATATCGTCTACATATAGTAGAAGAGCAACGAAATTTCCATCGAAAACTTCCGAATGTAGACACACTCATCTCGCTGCGTTTTTCTTGTACCCTTGACTCACCATGCACGAGTCAAATTTCTTGTACCACTTGTCTAGGTGCCGCTTCGGACCGTACAAGCTTTTCTTCACTTACAAACGAGGCTATCCCCCGAAACCTCAAAACCTTACCGGCTGCTCCATGTAGATTTCTTCTTCTAAATCTCCATGAAGAAAAGCATCTTCACATCCATTTGTTCAAGCTCTAAGTTCATACTTGCGACCAATCCAAGTATGACTCTAATTGAAGTCATCTTGACTACCGGTGAAAAAATCTCATCAAAGTCGATCCCCTTCTTCCTCCGGAATCCTTTGACTACCAACCGTGCTTTGTATTTCACCACTTTTCCACTTTGCCATCTTTCTTCAGCTTGAACACCCATTTATTTTTCGGTGCCTTCTTCCCTCGTGGAAGTTCTACGATCTCATAAGTTTGATTTTTTCCGCAGATTTCCATCTCGTCTTGCATTGCGAGCAACCACTTTGTTCTTTGTCCTTATGAGATACTTGCTTCATGGAAACTCTCGGTTCTCCATCCTCGCAAGTAGAAGGTATTCCGATTCCGGATATCTTCTCGACGGAATCGACCTCGTTCGGATCTACGAACTTCGGAGCAATTTGAGGAAATCCACCATCATCTTGGCCTTGTGATGGTTAAGGAACGTCTGGCGGCTGGGTTGTGGCTCCCCCGCTCGCACCGTCATCTTCCTCATTGTCTTCTACTTCCGGCATTTCTTCGGCACTATATCATCATTTCTCACGAATGATTCCGATGTTGCCTCCGCACCCGAAGAGCAACATTTGTCTTCCGAGATATTGTGGGCTTTTCAATATCTTCTATTGTCCGGCTTTCATGGAACACCACGTCCCTACTTGATTACCCTTTTTCCTTAGGATCCCATAATCTGTATCCAAACTCTTCATTTCCATAGCCTATGAATATGCATGGAGTGGTCCTTGCATCCAGCTTCAGCTGAGCTCTTTGGATACATGTGCGTACGCTAAACACCCAAATACTCTCAAGTGGGAGTATGATGGATCCTTTCCGGACCAAAGTTTCTCGGGAACTTCAAAATCCAATGGTACGATGGAGATCGGTTGATCAAGTAACAAGCGGCTCGATCGCTTCTCCCAGAATGGCTTTGGCGGCTTAGCCATACGAGCATGCTCCGAACACGTTCCATAATTGTTCGGTTCATTCTTTCAGCTATACCGTTGTGTTGAGGGGTGCGTGGGACCGTCTTCTCATGTCGAATGCCATATGATCTGCAATAGGCATTGAACGCCCGGAGGAGTATTCACCTCCATTGTCGGATCGAAGACACTTCAACTTCTCTCCGTCTCACGTTCTACCATGACATGGAACAGTTTGAAGTAATCAAATACCCGGTCCTTCGTCCGCAAAAGATACACCCACACCTTTCGAGAAGCATCATCGATGAACGTCGAAAAAGTATCGGTTGCCGCCGAGTGATTCAACCTCCAAGGGACCGCAAACATCGAGTGTACCGATCGAGCATCTCGATCTTCTCGTTGAAGAGGAATTAAACGAGACTCTATGCTTTGCTTACCAAACAAACAATGATTGCAAGGATCCAAAGTGCGGCGTCCTTGTCTACATTGATAAGCTCCTTCTTTACTAGGGTAGACAACCCTTTCTCACTCATGTGGCCGAGTCTCGGTGCCACGATTTTGTGACGCCTCCTTTTCGCAACGTTGAGGCCGTCGGTGCATATCTTCACATGAGTCTTGTATAGCGTGCCACAAATATGTCCTCGAGCGACTATCATAGCGCCTTTTGACAACTTCCATGTGCCTTTACCGAAGTGACTATCATAGCCCCGTTTGTCAAGAACTATTCCCGACAATAGATTCACCGAAGGTCCGGCACATGGCGGACATCCTTCAAAGTGATTGTGCTCCGGAACTTGTCTTTATCTGAACATCACCAATTCCGACAATCCCCTGCGAAACCGGAATTTCCCATTTTCACATGACTCCAAAGTCACCGGCTTTGTATGTTGTGAAGTATTCCTTGTATGGAGTCACGTGGTAGGACGCTGCAGTATCTACCACCCATTCCGTGTCTTCTCGTGAGACGTGAAGGCATGTCTCATCTTGGGTTGAACAATAAGCTACATCACCAGAGATAGTAACTAATGTTTCTCCACCCTTGTTCTTCGGCTGCGAACCGCTTTCCGGTCTTGCTCCTTTTTCCATTTGTAGCAGCTTCTTCTTCATATGTCCTTCTAATCCACAATGATGGCAGTTATAAGATGGTTTTCTACCATCAATGGACCTGCCCCTGCTCTTGCTTCTGCCTCTCGATTTGTTATTACTCTTCTTTTGTTGCCTCCCCCTGTTCTCTGTGACAAGGGCATGGGTCTGATCTGTGCCCATGTCCTTTCTCCTTGCTTCTTCACTGAATAGGGCATCCTTGACCATTGACATGGTAAGTTTGCCATTTGGGGCTGAGTTCTTTGAGTGACACGACCAGCGTTTCCCAACTATCGGGAAGGAACTGAGTAGTAGCAACGCCTGAACTTCATCGCCAAGTGGCATCTCTGACGACAACCGGTTGACCAAGCTCGGGAACTCACCGGTATGCTCGGAATCGAAGTTCCACTTTTAAGCTTCATGTTGACTAAACGCCTCATCAATGAGCTTTATTCCGAGCGGTCTTGGCCTGGTACATATCCTCCAACTTTTTCCAGAGGGCATATGCGTCTGTTTCTTGTGCAACATGGTGGAAGACACTATGATCAATCCATTGACGGATTTGACCAATAGTTTTTCGATTTGATTTCTTCCACTCTAACTCCTTGGCGGGATCAGGATTTTTACCCATCAATTCTATGGGATCAAACAAATCTTTACAGCTTAGGAGATCTTCCATCCGAGGTCTCCACAGCGTGTAATTTGTGGCGATAAGCGTAATCATTGCTCCGAAAGATGATGTTGACTCTTCCGGGACATTATCACCTTACAAATAATTTTTCAACACGATCGGGGTTGAATCTTTAAAAATGGAGCTCACCGTTACGTCCGGAACGGTCAAAAAAATGGAATTGACACTACGGGGTCAAAATTCCACTCTAGGGGCAAAACAGCAATTTCGAAACTTTGAGGACCAAACTGCAATTTTCGAAAGATCGGGGTCAAACCGGAATTTCGGAAAGATCGGGGTCAATATGAAATTTCCCGAATATTTGGGGACCAAACTGAAATTTTAAAAAATTTGAGGGGTCTTTCTTCAATTTCCGAAAAAACTGCAAATTCCGGTGAGGAACAGTATTTCCGGTCGTCTTCTCCGGCGGAACTCCGGTGAACAGTGTCGTCTTCTCCGCGAACTCCAAGCGTTGACCAAACTTTGACCGTGATTTCGGGCTCGTTTGAACTCCGATTAGGTCGCCGTTTGGTGCGTTGGACTCGTGTCGATGAGACGAATCCAATGGTGCACTCAGAATTGGATTTTGAGTAAAACTCAGAAAACCCAAATTCGTCCGTGAACCAAAAACTCAACCAACACCTCCAACCAGGCTCGATACCACTTGTTGGACTTTCCTGGATCAACCTGGCATTGGTAAACATGAATTTGAGAGAAAATAACCTCTATTACTCACAAGAATAGATTACAAAACTCATATATAAAAAAAGCTCTCAAACAAGGATCACTTTCTGGATCACTCTTGTTCTCACTCTTCTTGGTGATGAACACCGATTTTCGGATCTTTACAAATGATATCCACCTCTATTTATAGTATGAGTTTTGGGGTAGGTGAGGTGTGAACAAGGGTGGTTGGTGGAGGCCGCCAACAACAATGGTGGGCTGGTTGGTGGAGGTCGTTTCAACAATGGTGGTGGAATATTCAAAAACCTTCTGGAGGGTGGTGGAAGTCTTCAGTTTGGGCCGAAGTCATGTCCAGAAGGGTCGAACCAAATAAAAAGAATTCTATCCATTTAGGTTCTTCTGTGATAACAGATTCCTGAACTATCTTTGATTCAAGAATTTCAGCATCACCACAAACTTCCTTGCTGAAAGATCCCTGAAGCAAACACTCCTTCAGCAAACTACACATGCCATAGAAATATAGCAAATTTGATATGACCTGTTATAACCACTCAGTCCAAGAAGATGCTTTGCACAATAGAGCTACAAGAATTAAACCAAGAACACGTTCCCTGTACTTCATTGCAGATAGAGTAAGGATATATGCCCCAGCTGTTACCCCCATACACATCACTGTACCAAGCCCAAAATAGTTGAGAATCTCAACAATTTGATCAGCTAAGTCATCTACACAAGGTAAGGTACTGGATCATTGCTGCAGCTCCCAACTATTCTGCCTGCATACAATGTTTGCAGCTTCAATGTCTCCAATGTCTCCCTTGGTTGAAAACTTCACACCTTCCTTAAGAACCGAAATTACAACAGTATTACCAATGCTACTAAGATCTTGGCAGATCCTAGCAAACGCAGCGGAAGGTATCTTGACAAAGATCGCACCAAAAGAAGATCTCAGCAAAACCTCCAACTTGACGTTGTGTTCTTGTGCGACACGAAGATGATACTCCACGTCTAACACAAGAATAGTTTGCTGATAGACAATTTCTTTGGTCACCCACCATCTTCTGGCTCACAATCATCTTGAAAAGGCATTCTGTGAAATTCTCCGAGAAGTCTCGAAGCCGCGATAATGAGAGAGAAAGTTTTGAATCCATGACCAGTCTTGAATTGGCGACGCGAAGCAGTTCAACTAACGTCCGCGATGGATCCGGTTTGTGAATCCACTTCTTGAATCCGCGACGATCAACGGATCTGGTTTTTTTTTTGAATCCGCGACGATTGACCGAATTGGTTATTGAATCCACTCTGGAATCCACGACGATCGTCTTCTCCGGCAGTTTAGGAACAAGGAACATAATGGAATCTGCCCTAGTACCATCGTGAAATCAAGAACGTGGCGCACGAGGAAGGCAAGAAACAACTCACATGAATCGAGTAAACAAGAAGGAGATATAAACAATGAAAGAGAGGTTTATCGATTTTGATTCTGTACCCAGAAACAAAGAAGCAGAAATTTAATTTTCATTTTCAGCTTCTTTTTTTTATTTCACAGCACAAAAAATAAACCGATTCATCCCAGAAATAAAAAAATAAACCAGATTTACCAAATATAATTCCCATCCATTTTTATTCCCAGGAATAGAAATTGGAAAAAAACTCATTCTGAAAACGTTACCATACACACCCTTATTTACCTGAGATACCAGCAGGGCAATAAACAAGAGCAAAGATCATGCCACCAAATGCCCAAGCAATGCCTTGAACTCCAAGGGTGGAGCATTTGGACGGAGACATAGCTAGCCACACCCATGACGGTTAAAACTGTTATGTAAAGGAACAAGAAGGTGGCTTCAAACTCTGCTATGCCTGCTCAGAGAGGTTGAGAGAGAAAGATGGAAGGTGGCTGTGAAAATTTGGAGGTTTCCTCAGAGGGTAGCAAGGAAAGAATGAATTGGGCTCCTCTTTCTGTAAACATGACAAACAACTACAGCGCCGATCAACGACAAGAGCCTCCACAGCTTCCATTTCTTCGCTTATCGTCGTCTCTTTTCTCTTGTGAGCTTTGATTTAATTTGTTTATTATTTACCATTCCACGTGTTTGTCGCATTTCCATGCATGCTACCCACCAGTCCTAAATATATAGGAGCTAGAGGATCTTAAGTATATAAGACCACAGTCTACAACTTCCAAATTGATAATTTCCCCCCCTAAAATATTCCTTTTTATTACACATATTAAAAGGGTATTTATCAAATGGTAGTTTCAATCACATTATTAAATGGCGTAGTTAAGGAAAATATATAAATAACTAACTTAACTAAATTTCTTTAAGAAATGATTTGGTGTTGTAATCTGCATGGAAAATATTATAAGTTCTTGATCTTTCCCTAATTTATTTTGTAGAAAATTCATTTGATTTAATTATAAAATTTTGAATTAGTCCTACATGATCTACGTCATTGTGTGTGTGTGTGTGTGTTATGTATATAAAGGACAGATGTTAATTACATTCTTTTCATGTTTGAGTTTTGATTTTTTATGACAAAGATTGATAAATCCGTGCTACTTTTGGATGGACAATTGAATTTTGGAAGTAGCTAGCTAGGCAACACAAATTTGCTTCTTCTTCTTTTTACATAAATAGTTATCTGACTGAGTAAAATTTAAACATTATTGTCAAATTTGCATTTGACATTACCCAAATTTATGTTAACTTAATCTTCCAAGTCGAAATAATAAAGTCTTCATCCTCAACAATAACCCTTGGTTTTATGAATCAACAATAATGCTCTGAAACCAATTGGTTTCACAAGGGCCACACAAATATTGATATACTCCTCTATGGACTTTAATGTGAGACTTATTTAATTTATCTAATTTGGAAAGATTAAGAAAGTTAAAAAAAAAAAATTACTTAGTTATAGCATATGTGACATAATTTCTCTAAGATCTTTCATTTTAACATTAGATTATATACCACAAGCTTATAAGTTAAACAAATTAGTTTAAAGAAAAATGATAAATATAAGAGATAAATTTTTTTTAAAAAAGTTTTTACCTAGAAGCAAAATTCATTCTCAAAGTATGTCATACAATTAGGACCGGACGAATAGTTTACAATAAACAAAATCTAATTTAAAACTACGCATCAATATTGATCACAAGCTTCTTAAAATCAAGTTGACTCAACATGAACCCTACCTTCATCTTCCGCATCATCATTAGACACAACTTTGATATACTTTTAGCCTCATGATGAAATTCATGTCATTGCTGCTTATTTGCGTATAATTTCCAACACTTTTGGGTAAATTCATGCATATTTGGGATAAAAATGCAAGGAAAATGTGCCTAGTTGATACTTGGATTAAAGTGATAGAATTCTTGGTTGAAGTGTGAATAGTTTGTTATATTTCATCAACTTTGACTTTTATAGACTTTTTTGTTTTCATAGGGTTATAATTTGAGCCACATATGGAGCCATCTAAAGTTCAACTTACTAGTTGAGAAGTTGGAATGGAGTTTAGAAAGTCAAGACACCATGTTAAGACAAGAAGAAGAGGAATCTTTGGCCTCAACCAAATACAAAATAGAGAGCTCTTGGCCTCAGCCAAAGACACTGGTAGAAAGCTCTTAGCTTCAACCAAAGACATTGGCAGAGAGTTCTTGGCCACAACCAAGGCAAGTCTTGGCTGTAGCAAATGAGAAATGCATTTTGGGGCAGAATTGATTCTAGGGCTTTATATGTTGACAAACTTGAACTACATCATTATTCTTCACTTTTTAAGCGGCTTGGAGGCTATTTAGAAGCATTTCTCTACTAGGGTTTGGTGTCAATTCTTGAAGGAGATTCAAATGGAGATTAAAGATTTAAAGAGATTTGAGCTCATTTCCCTTGGTTTTGTTGATTCCATTCCCCTTCTTCATTTTTTTATATGCTTGTAACTATATTGTGTGTATTTGTACCTATTTCATGAACATGAGTTGCTAAACTCTCTTTTCTAGCATCTAATGAAGTATTATGTGTTGATTTTGTTCTATTCTTAATGCCTTTAAGTGCTTGATCACCACTCAATTGTTTTGTTGAATAAGATTATGCTTGAAAGAGATTATCTTGTTTAAAAACTTGGATAAAGTCATACTAGTCTTGAAATTCATGCTTGAATGGATAGTTTTTTTTAATAGAAATTAAAAGAGATTTATCTATTATTGTTATTATAAGATTGGGTCTTAATAACTATTTTCACTAGCTTGTTGCAAGAGATTGAATAAGTTCTATGAAAATAGATATCGATTTTGACTTGAAAAACTTTTCAAATACTTGTAAATCTTAGACAAACACTTGATTTTTTATTAGAGCTAATTGAGAGGAAATTAATTGGTTCTTGAAGTATAGAGGACAAAAGTGGTCCTAGAGCCTTCTTTCCTTGAAGTTAGAATCAACCGTTACTTTGCATTTTCCAATTTAGTTTGTTTTGAACCAAAATTGTTCTTTCAAATTGAAATACTTCGAATGACTTTTTCCAACCCAATTAAGAGTACAATTGCCTTAACTGGCTCAATTTTACCATAGCCATCTTGGGAATGACAAATTTTTATACTACTTGCAATCTGTATACTTGTGATAGAAAAACAGCGAATATATACACAAAAGCAACACCAAGCAAGATACAAAAGAACACACGCAACATAATATTCCCAACGTTAAATAGTACCTATCCAAATACGCTTGATCCTTGTCGATATTCTTGAACCGCCTTCTCACAATCAAAATACAAGGAATCCCCAGGATCATGCCAACGCATGAAACCATGTCTTTTGAAACCCCCCAGGCTTCCTCAATGTCTCAATCTCATCATCATCATCGTATGCCAACTATGCCTCTAACCCACTTTGGCCCAACCCTTCGACGAGTCCTAAAAGAACATAGTGAGGACACAACCATGCCACACTAATCTTGGGGCTTTTCCTCATCCACTTTGTTTCTATCAGTCTCTACTTTCCAAGCTACAATACAACATATAATAGCGCAAAACATTCCACAACCTATTCTTGCTAATGTCATCCCTTTCTTTTTATTAACCCAAATATCAGTATGATTAATTATTTCATTCACAGCGATCATTATTACAATCATGAAAGAAAACCGAACCTCCTTCCCCCCTTATCTTCAGAGCCTTCATTTTAGTACCTTGTTCTTGAAACAAAATGTTACCCGTACCCAAGACTAAGCTGTATGCGATGCAGATAAACATTAAAAGCCACTTCATCAATACTTTTCTCCCTCGTTTAGTGGCTTATTGTTGATTGAATGTTATTGTAGCTTTCACACAAATTATGCTCAAGAAATGACTTGAGAGGTGGATATGTTCCTCCCTTTCATAATGCTAAAAGACAAGATACCGCCAAGAAAAGATGCACCTTCTTTTGAGGATTGTTTCTGGCATAGGACCATAAAATCATTATTCCCTATCAATACATAATAAGTATATGTATATATAGTTAGTCATCGATCGGCATCATGGTATCATACTAGTTTCTGTCATAAAGTTTATTTTGCCCTTATTTGATACTGAAAACCCTTAAGTACGAGCTTAGAGTTTAAATGAGGCCTATATACTTGTTAATTAATTATTGACAAATAAGGCCAAAAATAACCGATGATTATGACCTGTTCTGTTCTGTAGTAGTGAGCTTTTCACATTAGAAATAAGGCCGTTTCTTCGTAGGATTAATTTATAGCATTAGTCAAAGAGGGGCAAGATTTAACTTAGTTGATTCGGGTTTGCATGATTTTCCTTGTCCAATGCGGCTTGATGTGATTACCGAGTCAAACACCTTGGTTGGGCTTAGCCCGTTTTTCTGTTACTCAGTAGTTTGTGAGTTAATCTGTTACTCATTTCATCTGCACTTGCATTTTACATGGTGCGGAAGGAGTATGTAAAGCGCCTGAATTTCACCCATGAAGAATACAATTCCATCATCAAATTACATGAACAAGCAATCTTTAGTAGTTGAAGGTAATATTGCCTCATACATATACTAAGATTACTAGGGAGAAGTGCCCAGATAAGTCTTACTTTCTTTCATCACTGTCTTCATCACTTCACTTTCTCTCTCGTAGCTTCATCGGTCTACATTTTCCACTTCTCTATTTCTTTATCTCCCTGTGAATCGTATTTTTACGACAATAGGGACAGAATTTTCTCAATTCCAATTGACTAGGCTTATTGTATCGGTTCTTTTGAGTAGTAGAAATATAAAGGTTTCAAACACAACTGGTACATTCCAAAATCACATTTATTTTGACATCTTTACCTTTGGCAGGCCAAAGGTCCTTTGATCCAACTTTCCAACACCATGTAGCAAATCCTTCCAACTAAACTCTCGGTTGAGGTTGAGGAAGCACGTGAGGTTGTAGGCCAAAGGTCTTTTATGTTTATATGAGATTTCATTTTAGTCTTTTATATTTATAAAGTGCATTTTAAAGCCTGTGTCATAAACAGAATTTTTAAATTTTGAACTTTAACAATATTTAATAAAATGCAAAATTTTAATATAGTATGTATTTGAAATATTTCTTAGTTATTAAAAAAATTAAGTAAATAAAATTCAACAAATGTGTTGGAAAATTAAAGTAATTAAATTTTGTACTATAATAGAAATTAATAAACTTTATAAAATATTAAAAATTTTAATATTATCAGCAGTTCCCAATTATGGAAGGCTTCAGAATAAGCTCGGCGTGTTGAAAAAAATATCTCAGGTAAAATTTCAGGCGGATAAAAATAAGAAGGCTGTCACATTGAAGCAAAGGTAAAATATGAAACGTACGTTGAAGTTCCTGGTGTATCGTCCTCGCCAAGGGATTTGGATGAAAAGTTAAAAAAGAAAATCATTGAGTTTAAGAAAGAGATTGAGTCGCAGCTTTTTGATGCTTGGAAGAAATCAAAGGGCTTAATTAGAGGTTGATATTGTTAAAGCAAAGGCATAGGACAATATTTCGAAGCTATTAGTAATATTGGACTGCTGTTTCTTTTTCCACTTAATCTCAATAGCCATAGGACATGGCGAAAAATTGTTCAAAATACAAGTTACAAGTTACAAAAATTGTTAACCAATGAAATTTTCATTGTCCTGATACATTGCCTTATATATATATATATATATATATATATATTGGTCAAAATTTGAATGTAAAGGACTGCAGGATGTGATGATTTTAGTGAGTCATATCATTTACAAGCCATGAATAATGTAGTTTATTTCTCGAATTTCATTCATTATAGCAGCTTCTAAGCTGGTTTGATGTGATTTTGAACAGGATAAAATGACACTATTTTTGTATTTAGTTTCATTATATGTTAACTTATTCCAAAGGAACCGTTTTTATTTCCATTTTCTTCCTCTGGCCTTGAACTTCCTCTTGGTCCGTTCCTTCCCCTTGGTTAAGAACCTCCTGAGATCGGATTCTCTATCAGCTTCGTCTCCCTTTCTATTTTTTCCTTTGGCCTTGAACTTCTTTTCGGCCAAGAACCTCCCTCGATCGGATTCTCCATCAGCTTCTGGTTGGAAACCATCTTCAGGAGTCCATCTTCCCTTGATTGTCTTGTCCCAATTTGCCAGCACAAATCCCCTACACTTTAAGCTAAACTGTTCCTGGTGGGACCGCAGCCAGAAGTCTAAGTATGTCCCTTTTTGAACTTTCACCTCAGTGAACCAGTATCCCTCTTCATTCCAGCGCATACCATCTTGTGTCATACTTGTTGACCCTATGGGCAACCATAATAGAATCATGGATGGAGGCAGCAGTGGGGTCTCAATCTGAAATCTGATTGTAACCTTCTCGCCGTTACCCTGACATAAACCATACATATAATTATACATAAACAAACTAGTTCTGACCCTAAAACTAGTTAGTTAGTTAAAGCTTCTTTTGCTCTAGTTGTTGTCTCAAGACCATCAATTGAATAATCACAAACCAATAGATGAAAATATTAGTGGCTTTCAGATCAGATAACGAATCTCTCATGTATGCTTTTTCCCCTCAACCAAGGTTGTCAAACTCACGAGTTTAAGCAAACTCGTGACAGTGACGTAAACTCGTATCGTGAATTCGAATCGTAAAGTCGTAAGAGTTTACTTTTATCATAAATAGGTATTAACAGTGTATAATTAAATAATTAAAATATAAAAAATGACAATAATTTGATTTAAATATATTTTAAATCCAAATAATTTAAATTAAATATATTAACATTCATAATTTATTATATTTAATAAAAAAATTCTAAAAAATTCATATATAAAGCCGTTGAGGATGACAAAATTGAAAAAAGTAACACAATTTTGTAAGCTAGAAACGTAAAAACGGTAAATTTGGTGAGTTTACCGTTGACACGAGTTTACTAGAGACTTGACACGATTTAGTAGGTTAGAAACGTAAAAACGGTAAACTCAGAGAGTCAACTCGCGAGTTTGACAACAATGCCCTCAACAATGCTCTCCTGCCCAATCAATCAATCAATGAATTATATTCTTGAAAACTTGTACAGTAATACCCAATTTAGTGAAAAACGGGTTGGTTTAGATCCCACAATCAATAAAACACGATATCAATTATTATTTCATAATATTTTTTGATTTCCATATCTTGCGTTTATTCATATTTGATTGATTAAGCAATCATATTTGGAAATGATTTGATTATTTCTTAAATTTCTTAATTGCCTTTATTTCCTAATTTTCCCAAAACATGATCCATGCTACAAAAATAATGGCTTATTTCTTTGTTTTTAGTTTTTTTATTTCCAAAATAGTTTTATGAAATCAATCAATCAACTATATCATTGAAAACTTATAATACCCGCACGGTTATTACTCCACCGGACCCAAGGCCGTTTTCAATCTTTAGGTTCAAGTTTTCCCTATGGACCCAAGGCCCTTTTCATATCAAGCCAACGTAGTGAAAATGTATGCTGATGTTTATTACTCCTTCGGTCTTTAATATAAGATATATGGGTTAAGGAGCAAATTTACCAATAAACTATTGGTCCAGGAGCACCCAACACAATAAACTATTCTTTGGACCATAAATACCAACGAACTATTTAAAGGTTAAAATGAGCACAATTCCGTTAAGTCAAAATTAACTCCGTTGCCTTGTCAAATTTTTTTTTTTAGTCGTCTTCCTCATCAGTGAAATGGATTCTGAAATCTGACCATTTGACCGCTGGACTTGGGTGGTTTCCCAAGATTCACATCTGAGCATTTTTTCCACAACTCCATCCACTCCCCATCTTCGCCAAGATCGACGCCCGATGGCACTGATCTTCCACCCGAGGTCGAGATCGATCATCAGCCACGATCCTCCAGTCCAGGTCGAGCACGACAATCAAGATCGAAGGCCGCCGGACGGGGACAGAGCCGAGATCGACGATCGTCCCCTATTTGTTGAGAACGACGGCGCCGAACGGAGCAACCAATCCACTCGTTCAAGATCGACGTCCCTACCAGTCCGATGAACGGCCAGACGCACAAAAGGCCACCAAGCCCTTGCGTTCTCCGCCGAAACACGCCTTGAGAATGGGCGACGAGAGATACACGACACGAAAGGTGATTTTCCCTTCTCCAGTCAAGATCTGTCGTCTGCACTCTGATCCACGGCGAAGGTCCTCTGGATGTATGTGATCTAGCGCTGTGTTTCTGGTAGTTGCAAAACGCCATGTCCTTTGTTCTCTTGTGCTTTGCCATGTCCTTTGCCATGGACCTTTGGGTTATGGAAAGTTCAATTGTATTGCCCTGTTATAGCCATGGACGTTGAGAATTGTAATAACCATCATGCTGATGAGAGGCTTCAATTTTCTCTTGGGTTTCACCAGTTCGAAGGTGGTTGATTCGTCTAGTAGCTTCATGGATTTGGTGTTGGCATTTTTTTTTTTTTTTTTTTGCTATTGGGTTTGAATGGTTCAGAGGTCCAGAGAGTTCTGCAAAAATGGTGAGAGAGATTTTTAGAAATTGAATCCGTCCGTTTTTTTTTTTTGCTTTTTCAGGCGCAATAGCAATAACGGACGTTACTTTACCACTGACGGATTTGTGCTCACTTGCTATTTTAAATAGTTCGTTGGTATTTATGGTCCAAAGAATAGTTTATTGTGTTGGGTGCTCCTGAACCAATAGTTTATTGGTAAATTTGCTCCTCAACCCAAGACATATTTAGGGTGTTAATCTTGATCATAAATATAAGATAATTTTCGTATTTGTCAATCATTTCCTAATTTACTCCTATTAATGCTCCCTCAACAATAATCAATGAAAAGAGGGAATAAAAGAATTAAGGAACATGAGTGAAGTGTCCTAGACAATAAATACACGATATCAATTATTATTTAATAATATTTCCTTATTCTATGTTTGCCTATATTTGATTGATTAAGAAATCATATTTGAAAATGATTTCATTATTTCTGAAATTTCTTAATTGCCTTGATTTCCTAATTTTCTCAAAACATAATCGATGCTACAGAAATTATGGCCTATTTGTTTCTGTTTTCAGTTTATTTGTTTGTTTCCAAAACTCTGTTATAAAATCAATCAATCAATCAATTATATCCTTGAAAACTTATAATACCCCATGGTTTAGTGTAAATAGAGTCGGTTTAAATTCACAAATTAATAAATATATCATATTAATGATTATTTCATAATATTTCATGATTTCCTTATTTTACATTAGTTCATATTTGATTGATTAAGCAGAGGTTGATTTTGAGTAATATGATTGAATTTAATATTTTGATTTTGCTCTGGTATAAGACTATTTATTTCTTCCCTTTATATCCAAAAACAATTTCGGACATTTTTTTCATAATGATAATCAAACTAATGTCATTTAACTTATAGTGTCGATGCCACACATTTAATTTAATTTATTACCTGTCAATAGATTTTGATAATCATATTACTTAACATTATATATCTATGCATAGGTTACTATCACAATTTACACCTTCAGGTTTAATACTATCTCATGACATGAAGCAATGATCATTTGACTTTCTGATTACTAATTACATGGCGGTAAAGAAAAATATTGAACATTAATACAAAAAATATCGTCTAAGTATGTACTCTCACTCATATGGACATGTTTCATATAAAGCAGACTCATTGGAAGACAAATAAACACAAAAATACTAACCTCTTGGTTGCCGTTGAGGGAGCACATATGCCTCTGGTTTCTTGGGTTAGCACCGTGAAGAGGGAGTGATTTTGAGATGTTCCAGGTACTTACCATGGGGATCTGAGAGCAGATTTGTATATTATATATTTAATTTTTCATATAATAGCAGATTAAGACAAGCAAAAAAACACAAACAACAATAATAATTTCAAAAATACTAACCTCTCGGTTGAGGGAATATGTGAGCCTCTGGTTTCTTGGGTTAGTAGGGTGGAGAGAGATGGGGATCTGTGACCACATTGTCCTAGGAAGTGTAATCGAGAGGAAACGGATAATGAGAGCCATTGTTATGGTTTAAGGAAATTGTGATTGGGAAATGATAGATGTGGCTAGCCTCCGGAAATAGGTTTCTGGGTCTGTGTCATTGGTTAAAACGGAATTTAAAAAAATTGAGACGCAATGTTATTATAATTCATTACAATTATAATGAAGAACAATAAAGAAGCAGCACAAACAGGGGAGAAAAAAGATATATTTGCCCAAACGAATTTGTATTTAACAAAAATAAATGCGCAACTGAATAAAAATCAACTAATGCTCCCCTAATTAAATAAAATTCAACTGATGCTACCAAATTTATAGTAGGCACCGCAAATGTAAGGGTAGTAAAATAGTAAACTCACAAATCAAAATCATCTCAGATAGACTCAATTACACAGTGATTAGACATTGAATTTCCTTGTATCATTTAAGCTCAACACATCAAAATGGATTTCAATATAGAAAAGGAATTAAATACAAAAATTAATAATAACAAAGACTTTTCGCAAAAAAGAAATTCCAATGTCAAGAAGGACAATCTAGAGTCACTAATCTCCTGTTTGTTTCTCAGATTTTATCTCCACTAAATTAATCAAGATTAACTTAATCAGCTAATTTAGAGTCTTAATGTCTATAAATGTATGTCGGTTCATTTATATATCTATCTCAATTAACTATGCAATATCTCAAACAATGAAACAAGATGTAATTTAAAACGAAATCACTCTAATTTGATTATGCGAGATATCTAAGTATATGCTATTCCTAGATGCAAATTAAATTAAAATGTATTTCCACACTATTTAATCTCATTGTCAATTTAAAATTCCCTTTAGTCTTTGTCAAGTTAATGGTTGATCACTAAGTAATAACCAATAATCTCTAAATCTCAAATAAATTCATAACTCCTCGAAATAAAAAATTTAGCCACATGTAGACTTAATCCAATCCATCTCTCAGCAAAAATAGATTCTGAGTTTAGAACCAGAGAAAAACAAACGGGAAAGGAAAGAAAACTCGAAACAGTGAAAAGGGAAACCGAAAGAGATGCTCTGATATAATAGCTAAATGAGATGATGCACCAACAATGAATCAACTTTCTTCTCCCTCAGTCGCGATTCATATTCCGTTGCCGACGTCCTCCAAGAACAGCACCAGACTCCTCTCTCCTTTGCTCTCTTTGAAGAAAGATGATGAACCGTTTTTTCTTTTTCTTTTTTTCTTTCTTTTGTTTAAATTGGTCGCCGCCTCTGTCCTTTTGTAATCGTGCTCCGCTCTCTGTGGCTTTTTGTCTTGGTTTCCCTTTCTCAAACTATTCAAAACGGTGCCGTCTCTAGCATAGCAATGAAGAGAACAGGAAATTACAATAATAGTAATAATAAGTGCAAAATACATTGGCAACCCTCCATTTAACCTAAATTACATAAACATCTCATTTTGTTTGAAAACATATATAAACATCCCTTAAAATTAAAACGCATGTTACATAAATTTTTTTTTTTTTGGTATAAAATTTTTAGGAAAGGGTTGCGGGCCACCCATGATCAAGGCGAGGCTTGGAAATCAAATCACGGCATCTAATGTGAGAGACACATGTCTCCACCTCTACCAAATACACGCTTTCCTAGACTCCTAGATCTTCCCCAAATTGACCAACTTGAACGCAGGATCGAATCCCCCCCTTTAGGTGAGGAAGTCCGACCCTTCGCCACTGAATTGAGCAGGATTTAGGGGGGTCATGTTACAAAAACCTTCATTACATATTTGAGATTTTATTTTCATATACCCAACCATTAATTGATTAAGTTTGACTATTAAGTATTTGTTTTGACCAATATACCTATCTTTAAAAACAAATGAATAAACATTTATATTTTCTTAAAAATAATTTCTTATAATTAAAAAAATAATTCTAATACACGTATGTTCAAAATCTCCAATCTATTATAAAATTTATTAATTTTATCATATTATAAAATTTTTATTTTTTATCATATTTATTGACACTTATTTATTTAATATTCTTTTAAGTGACTAAAATCATATTTAAAATACATATTTGTATTCAACATATATTATTAATAATATAAATTTGAGATGTTATATAACTTGTTTTAATTTTTAATCTTAATTTTGTTAAAAATATTTTTTTTTCACAATTATTTATAAACACATTTATTTAAGTATGCATCTATTTAAAGAATTAATCATATTTTTAATTAAGTTTCCTATATCTGTATTTTTCTTGCCCGAATTATATATCTTTATTAATTAAATTAAATAAGTATTTATCTCAAAATGAAAATGAAATTAATATATAACTATTTGCAAAAGTAAAAAATAAATTAAGAAAAATTTAAAAAAAAAATCATAAATTACTTAAACAATTTTAGCTAAAGTTAAGGAATTAGTAATGATGAAGAGTAAATTAGTGAATAAAAGTTATTTTAATATATATTTAAATTAAAAATTAAAAAAAAAATTAAGGGTTTGGACTTAAGTATATAGTTTCAAAATAAATGGGAGATTTGTGTAATTAAGACAAAATGTAAGGGAGGTCACAGTATTTTACTATTATAATAATAATAATAAAGGAAAAATCTCATATAAATATGGTTGAATTACTTAAGTTCTAATTTGGATCACTGAGTATAACAAATTATATATCGATTATGCGTCATAATTAAGGATTTAAAATTTAGGTCAAATTACCTCCATAACCCTTAATTATCAAAACAGTAAAACTAAAAACATAACCATATTATTTGCTTTATTAATTAATTCTTTGGGAAGTAATGTACTTTGTGCTCCGATTTATTTTCAAACATTAAATATGCCTAATATTCTTTTTTTTTTTACAATATTCAGTTTTATAAGAAAGTAGGAGTACATATAATTGAAAAAGGTGAATTCTTGTGTATAATGTTTCACGAATATCTTTATATGATATTTTCCCTTTTTATAAAAGAATAATAATTTATTATATATTCACAAAATATATATATACATATATATAAAGAATTTGGGTCATAAAATTTTGAATATAAATACAAATATCAAAAAATGGTACTAGATCTCCACGCGAATGATTTACTATCACAATAGATTTCAATTTATCCTAATTAAGGTTGTCAAACTCGTGAGTTTAAACAAACTCGTGACAGTGATATAAACTCGTATCGTGAACTCGAATCGTAAAATCATATGAGTTTACTTTTAATATTAAATAGGTATTAATAGTGTATAATTAAATAATTAAAGTATAAAAATGACAAAAAAAATATTTAAATATATTTTAAATCCAAATAATTGAAATTAAATCCATTAACATTCACCATTTATCATATTTAACAAAGAAATTTTTATAAAATTTATATATAAAGCTACAGAACATCATCAAATCAAAAAAGTTAACATGAGTTTAAGAGTATGTTAATACGGTTTTGTAAACTAGAAGCATAAAAATAGTAAAATCGGTGTATAAACTTGTAAGTTTAACCAAGTTTACAACTGAAGACGAGTTTACAATCACTCAACTCATTTTTGTAAGTTTAAACGTAAAAACGGTGCTCCTGGAGAGTCAACTTATGAGTTTGACTTACAATGATCCTATTACTTTATTATATAAAATCAAATACTGTATAAAAAATATTGTGCATACTTTTTTTTTATTGAGATAACATTATAAAACTCGTAACAGAGCTTTCATAGTTTGATGGTATATCTTTTATTAATCAATGCCTGCATAATTAATATTTGGAAAGAAGTAGGAGAACAAATGGTCTCTGTTGTAGAGTACTTCATAAGAAATTAATTGATAGAGCAAATAATAGAGTTATGTTTTCAATTTTTCTATTTTAATTATGGAGATAATTTGACCTAAAATTTAAATCTCTAATTATGACGTATAACCTTATATATAATTTGTTAAATTCAATGACTCAAATTAGAATTTGGGTAATTTAACTGTCTTTAATTATATGTGATTTTCCCATAATAAAACAGAATTCTTTTCTTTTCTCAGAAAACTTCCAATTATTATTTATTTATTAGTTTTTGCCTAAAACATAAAAACTTCTATTTTTATTTGAAATCCCATAAATGATGCCTCAAATTGATATCTCATAAATCTCAAGAAAATCTCTTTAATTTAGCATTGATGACTCCCAAATATATCTCAAATCTATTAAAAATGGAGAGTCATCATCAACAAATAATGTGCCGGAAAATTAAAATTGTAAAATTTTATACATAATAGAATTTAGGGATATGATATTGTCACTACTAATTTTATGTCATGTCACTAAGTCACCACCACTTTTTCACCGTTAGATCGGAATCTCAATAGGAAAGAGAAATAATAAAGGTAGATGAAATTCTAATCTAACGGTGAAAAAGTGGTAGTGACAATATCTTATCTCTAGAATTTAAGACTGAACCATACTTTTGGTCTTTTATGTTAAGTTGTGACTGGGTAATGCTGATGAATTAAATTTAAAATTTTTCAAGCCTTAAGAAGTAAATCCGTCCTAGAAGTATAAAGAAGAATGATGTTGTCAAAGTTTTTTTTCAGATTTAACGTCGCCCCGTAAGTTTTAAAACGTAAGAATGTAAATTCAATCAATACCGTTAAAAACTAACATTGATTCCATCAAAAAATTAACGTTGACCTTTAACTTTTTAATGAGAAAGAACAACATCTTTATATTTTAAAACTTCAAGCACGTAGTGACATCAACTTGAAAAAACTTCTTAAACATTCTTTCTGGTATATCTTATAGGGGCATTTACTACTTAACCCTTTTTTAAAATAAGAAATACTTACATAATGCCCCTCATGTGTGGTCTGACCAATTAAGAGTCATCCAAGAAATTGCTTTTTTTTTTTAGGAAATTAAACACTTCTCTGAACACCCCTAACCCAACCTTCCGGCATCTTCTTTGCCGGGGAGAGTCCATAACATCAACAATCAACATCGTCTCTTCCCTTTACCATGGCCCTTCCTCATTGATTCTTTTGGCATTACATAATCTTTCAAAAAGTTTTCCGCCATCAATCTTACAATAACTCAATCATTTTCACAATTTATCTCTTCTTCTCTGTTGAAACACAGGGGAATTAGGAAACTTGCGTTTCTGATCAGTTTTGTTGTTGTTATCAAAATGGGTCTTTACCTTCTTAAGCCGAATGATGTTGGCATGTTACAAGGATCAGTTTAAAGTTCACATGCTTCAACACCCAACACACGCACCTACCCACCAACATTGCATATTGTTTGTTTGTCATTTTTTAAGTTCTGCAATTCATGCCATTTTTATTTTTCACGCATTGAAGCAGACAACTCCGATTTGGGGTCTGAAACGATCCCAGACATGAAGCGTGTAGGGCCAAATTTATCAACTTGGGCCCATATGTATGATAGTCCATGTGAGGAAGGCCCAAGAAGGGTTGCCCAGTAAATACGGCCCAAGGTTATGATCATCTCCTTCCTATGAACACATAGGCAAGCCTGGAGAACCGTTTGACGTGACAAACCCGGAGAAGAGGGTGCGACATTAAAGGATCCCCACCAAAGTCGGGTAGATCCAAAAGAAGCAGAACTAACGGACCCAATCCACTCGGATCTGAAAAAGGTGGAACCAACATACTAGATCACTCCATGTTGCATTTTAAATAGGGGCAACTAGTTCCCCGGGGGGAAGGGACGTGATCAAGCCTCTTCATTTGTTCTCCCAAGCAAAATTCTTCTTTCTTATTGTTTTGTATTACGCTTTCTAACCAGTGATTCATCTTTTTCTTCATCATTAATCTTATAATCACTTTGTATTTTCTATTTTTATATCATACAAAGATTATACGTTGTCGGTGACCCCTACAAAATCTTCAATACATAGTTTTGGTTCTATAATTTGATCGTGGGGACCCGACAACTAATTTCACTATCTCCTTTGTTGATTTTTAGGGCTGAGATTTTTGCTTTCCATGCATTCTTAACCATCCACTATGACAGACGCACCTACCAACCTCTAGGAATGTCTTAACAAACTAACCATTTTGTTGTAGGAACAAACTCAACATATCTCTACCCAAGCAAGATTGGATGTGCAACGGTTCAAACGACGTTAGCGCATGGAGGAGGAAAATGACACCATACGTTGTTAACTAGTATGATTAGAGAGGATAATTAGGAGAAAGAAGAATGAAGAATTATGTATTATTGACAATAGAGAGCATAATGCTCTTACAAAGAGTAATTGTGATACGCTCTTATTGATTAGTATTAGCTAAACCTAGGACTCCCTTTATATAAACTAGGGCCTAACTAACTCACTAAACCTAACTAACTCTCTAACTAATCATTTAACCTCACCTTATATTCTAACACGCCCCCTCAAGTTGAACACTACTTAATAAAGTGTTCAACTTGAACAATACAAAAAGAAGGGGATAAGGTGAATCAAATTGAATAGTTTTACAATTCCAAAACAATACAATGATTTCTCAATATAATGATTTCTTCAAGACAATCTTCTTCAATTCACACCTGGCATGCTTCTCTTTTATGCAACACCATGAGTACTCTTTGCCTCTCATGTGATACCTTTCACCTTTTTTTTTTGTTCTACACTTCTAGGTTGACCAAAACAAGCTATTTTCCAATTTACATATCTTCAACACGTACACTCTTTCATGATGAAGACTGCAAACTAATTCTTTCTTCCTTAGATGACTTCTCCAAATTCAGTAGAAGATTAATCAATAGTTTCCACTTTGCAAGCAACAATGAAATCTCATATTCAAATTTAACAATGAAATCTCATATTCAAATTTCTTGAAGCCAAGCACATTTACCTGATCATCATTTGTTTAAATCTCTCGCTAGGCAACTGATCACCGGATTTTCTAGACAGGGGCGAGGAGGTAATTCTTCACTGCTCTCTACTCTGCTTTCCCTTAAATCGACAAGAGCGAGGAGGCGATTCTTTCTCTGCTCTCTAATCTGCTTTCCTTTAAATCGACAGAGTCAAGAGGCAATTCTTTCTCTCGCTCTCAACTCGCCTATCTTCCGGACCATTCTTTCCAAACTTTACTCGCGGCATCGATCACAAAAGAACTCTTGAAAACCAACCACCGTGAAACCCATAGAAATTCCCAAACACACATACGAGGAATTAACAACCAGATGCTCATTGGAATTGTCACGCCAGGCATATCCATTTGCGAATAGTCTTGAGACATTTTCAGTCTTTTCATCTCAACAAAGGCTGCCACAACCATCGAAATAGTAGAGTTCATCCTCATTCAAGATTTTGTGCAACTCGTCTCTTGCTTCAACAACTCTGTCCCTGTCATAGTTGTACACAACAAATATAAGGCCTTGGGTATTCTCGGAAGTAATGCCTCCACAAGGGATGAATCTTGTCCCGAGCACCGACATCCCGACATAAATCAATCTCCGTGGATTGCAGATTTTGGCGATAAAATGATCGCGACAATTAAGGAACTAAAATATGCAGATATTCCATTTCACAAGCTTGGCATTTTTCTTGCGAGATTCTTGGGTAAAATATCACCGAAAGATTCAAGGAGTGAAAATGCGAGAGGAGAGTCACGCAAACCCCAAACTTGCACACAAGAATCAAGTGAGCCCAAAGATTGCGCAAAGTGATCCAAGCAACGTAAACAAAGATCTTGCAATTCTTCTTGGTGAATGGTGAGAATCGTTGATGGCCCTCGATCTTCTTCAGCAGTAACCCAAGAATTAACCTTTTTTGTTCCTCACGTGTTCGGCGAAGCCGTGGTTCTTCGAATCATCTTCCGGCTTCATTCGTGTTTCTTGACGGAGATTGTAGGGGAAAATCACCTTTCGTGCGTCTAGCCGTGGGTCGAATCGCAGATGGCCGTGGTTCTTCGTAATCGTCTTCCGGCCTCACTTTCGGGAGTTCGGCGCTTTGCGCGGAGATTGACCGCCATGACCTCCAACCTCAAAGACCCCGACGGAGCATTGAAGAACACTGAGTTCGCTAGACGAAGCTACGAGCATCAACATCCATATTTATGATAGAACGAGTTAAGAATCGCAAATCACAATCGATCGAGACTTTGTGGAAGAGAGGGGAAAGGAAAAAAAATGGCGATCCACCGGAGATCGTGCGTTCATGGCGGAGCTTGGCGATGGTTCTAGACGGAGATCGCAGGGGCGAAGATCGCCTTTCGTGCTTCGACTCCGTCCAATCGTTCTTGTTTCACGGGTCTCAATTTAGAGCGCAGGGGCGTGAGATCTTGATTCTTGGCCTTTCATGCGTCTCTGCCTCTCTGGTATCACATCCGTGAGTCAATCATTCCTGGTTCTCAGTGCAACAGGGTGTAGGTGAATATTGCAGATCACCTTTTGTTTTCTTGTTTGACGGTCTTCTCTTATAGGTAGTGGGGTCCACCAAGCAATTGGATTGCAGATCCCCTTTTGTTTTCTTGTTTGACGGTCTTCTCTCATAGGTAGTGGGGTCCACCAAGCAATTGGATCTTGATTAATGGGCTTTGAATTCTTCCTTTTCTTGGAGATCCGATGAACTTTGGGGCCTCTTTCTTGAAAAATCAACCTTGCTCATGATACCATGTTAACTAGTATGATTAGAGAGGATAATTAGGAGAAAGAAGAAAGAAGAATGATGTATTATTGACAATAGAGAGCATAATGTTCTTACAAAGAGTAATTGTGATACACTCTTATTGATTAGTATTAGCTAAACCTAGGACTCCCTTTATATAAACTAGGGCCTAACTAACTCACTCTCTAACTAATCATTTAACATCACCTTATATTCTAACATACGTCGAGACAATTCAAACATGCCGGAATGAATTGCTTCCCTCTCCTCATGAATCAATCCCACTCACCGTGCTCCTAAATGGTTCCGTGTCTTGCAAATCCCGCATATGCAATCATTGGAGACTCCCAGTGTAATGGACCAACAACGGTTAGTAAGAAATGACACCTCGACTGCAAATAGTATTGATGAAGCTCACAATGTAAGTACACCAATTAACTTGGATTTGCATAATGATGGAGGGCAAAAATCAACTGACGTTCCTACAAAGAACATTGTACAAAATTAAAGGTTAGCACATCAAACAATAAAGGATGGAAGAGAAGATGTTAGGAATTAGAAGCAATGATACTCCGTATACCTGGGGTACCACTGCCAATGAAGAAGAGTTCTCCCAATAGTTTTGTCGACTCACCATTCATGGATGGTATCATGTTAGTCGAGATGCCAAAAAAGTTCACATTCCCCCACATATGACTTTATGATACTTTGACGGACACAGACAAGCACATGGCGCAGTACAAACAAAGGATGCATACCGCATTAATACTACAAGACTTGCGAGAAGCTTATATGTGCAAGGGCTTTGGGTCAAGTCTAATTGGACCAGCGCTGAAGTGGTTCACCAACTTACCAACCAACTCAATCGGATCGTTCGCAAAGCTAAATGATTTGTTTGTGAAACAATTTTCTAGCAGTAGGAAGCTAGAAAAGGAGCCAAACGACCTCTATAAGATCATTCAGGGAAAGCGAGAGCTGTTACGAGATTACGTTGGCAAGTTTAGTAGAGAAAAAATCAATATACCTAATTTTGAATTCCAAACAGCATTTGTTGCGTTCTGCAAAGGTGCAAAGGTTTGCTTCTTAACTCTAATCTATATAAGGAACTAACAAAATATACTTGTCATACAATGGATGATCTAATGGCTCGAGGCTAAGCCCAAATCAAGTGGGAAGAAGATTATGTGAACATGAATCAGTCTCGCTTTCACGATTCTGAGTCATCAGAATGGGGAAATAAAAGTCATAGACGGTCCAACCACAATTGGAGAAGGGAACCATATCTGACAACGCACCAAGGAGGAAATCAAACCAATAATAAATAAACTCTCCTCAGAAGAAGACTCCCACCAAGAATAGAGGAATACAACCTTTCTATATGATCAGGTGAGTTGGTTCAAACTCTTGCAAAAATGGGAAACCCTTTAAATGAAGTTGGGATGTCATACATCTAAGGAGGCGCGAATTCTAAATCTTTACCTTTTAAATTTGTTTTTGAATAGTTCAAGTGCATACGTACTAACCTCGTGGACATGACATGATGATACAACCCGTATGTATGACTGAGATAAAGTGACTGACGCTCTAAACTGAATGGTCCAGTCATATTGGGTATTCTGATATTAAAAAACCCCACCATTAATGTATTCCATTGTGTAATATTTTTTCTTTGTATCGGATTCTTCCACTGTATCATTACAATTCTATGTCAATTGCACGGCTATCCAATTGTTATTTGATTGAGTGAATGAGACGGTACTCTTGTTATTTGCAATACTTACCAAGATGTTGTATCCTACTAGGGGAATAAGATTGCATGTTAGTCTTCTTTTTGTAAGTCGTTTAATTTTATATAACAGTGTCATTAATTTTTACATTACCGACCACCCATTTTTTCCATTTGATATACTTTAGCGTAGGAACCAACTCACTAGCTTAATACTCTCGGTATAGATGAACAACTTACTAAGCTACAGGACACACAACTGATGTATCATAAAATTCATGAGCACTCTATATCGGCACTTCTAAATGTTGAGAACCCAACTTTAGGGGTGTCTTGTATTGTAACACAAATTGGGCCATAAAGATATGATGTACATACCAAGTGACCAAAATTGTCATGCTTGGTCAAATATTAGATAACACTAAAGTGTGTACTAGCGTACATAAACTTTCTAGCAAACAAAGTTCTATATTGGTATGTCTACAAAACACGGAACGAATTAGCTGGGTATAATAGACGAACAAAAAGTGATAGCAATACGCACCACAAAACAAGGAAAAGTCATTCGGGATGGTATGTTACAAAAAGTGAAAGCCATATGCACCACAAAACAAGGAAAGTTCATTTAGGATGGTATATTACAAAACAAATCCGACATCCTACAAAGCAACTAAGAAATAAGAATCTCTTTCATTTCTTCATCTATCCAGTATATCTTCCTTCCATTTTTCTTCTATGATTTTTTTTTTCATTTTCTTTGGAAAGAAACGGAAAAAGAATGCACTTTTTTACGGAACACCGAGCTCCACTTCATGGAATTTCCCAATATAATACTTTATGCGTCCCTTTTACAAAATGGACGCCGTAAGTCGACTTATTGCGTCCCCTTTTCAGACCTACTGTATCTCGGGTTTTACTACGTCACTCACATAGGCATCCCCCGTAAAAGGACGTAGAAAGAGTCTAAAAACGGACGTTAAAAGGTTTTTTTAGTAGTGAGTTTACTAAATAATTACCACCAATCCCTTAGTTTGGAAAAATATATCCAAAACAGAAAGGGAAACTATAACCTTCGTGGAAGCCGATAAAGCACCAATACCCTCCATCGAAGAAAAGAAGTAAGTTTTCATTTCTCAACATACAAAGCCAATGTAGGATTAAGAAATGGATTGAAATGAAAGAAAAGAAGCAGGAGCGATGGATCAGAGAGAGGGGAAAGTGAAGGGTATTAAAGTCAATTAAATGATTTAGGCATTTTTATTATTTTAAATTGTGCGGGCCCCACGTGAGAAAGTAACGGCAGTTTATGGAATTTGACGGAGCTGGTAGTTTTGCACTCTTTTTGAAAGTACATGTGTATTTTTGGACCTTAAAAAAAGCACGTGGTGTTGGGCGCTCCTGAGGGTAAAGCACATGTGTATTTTTGCACCTTTACCCTTAAAAATTTTGTCAGGATGGTTAAAATTGTATTTAAACAATGTAGATCTCACTGCAACAATGAGTAGCACCAAAACTAGTTCCCATCCGAGGAGCTCAATTGACGAATAGTTATAATGAGTGAGAGAGAGAGAGAGAGAGAGAGAGAGAGAGAGAGAGAGAGAGAGAGAGAGAGAGAGAGAGAGAGAGAGAGAGAGAGAGAGAGAGAGAGAGAGAGAGAGAGAGAGAGAGAGAGAGAGAGAGAGAGAGAGAGAGAGTTCAATTTATAAGAAATGGAAAAGTAGGGTGATAAAAATTTTGGGGAGATGTAGGATTAAAGAGGAAGGAAAATTAATTAAAATGTTTTAACTACTCCACTTCTCTATTTTTTTAAATTGAACTCATCAAAATATTCCCTCAACTCTCCCCTCATACCAAACAAACCCTAAGACACTGAAGAAGAGTACTTGCTGAGAAGAGAATCATTCACACTGGAACCTTCAAATTGTAATATTCGGCTAGCTTCTATTCCAGTCGTAGTTGTTTCCACACAACAACAAAAAAAAAAAAAAAAATATTCTGAAAAAAAGGGATTGTAAATATCAATGAAGATGATTCTTTATTGTAATAATTTGAGAATGGCATTTTTTTGACCTGAATTGAGAATGACATTTGAAAGTCAAGTGCCTAATTATGTTCAATTGAGACTCTTAAATTTATAATTGGATGAATCATATTTGCAACTTTTTTTTTTTTTTTTTTTTAAAAAGTAAAATTGTCGAGGACATAACTATATTGTTTTTTTAAAAAAAAAAAATTGAGACCTAACCGTCATTCTCCCTTTATTATATGGATCATTTAATTCATCTATATGCTCCTTACTCTTCCCAAATTGTCCATTTAATTTCCACCAACTACTCACACCATCATGCACTGGTTTGAATATTCTAAAGTAATGCTCATTGGAGTAAAAACGATAGATACAAAATTTCACGACAAAATCCTCTCGGAAATTCGTTGTAAATTGTGTTTCTTTTGTAAAGTGTATTTAGATTAGATACAAAAATAGATGGCAAAAAAAAAAGATTAGATACAAAAAATTTATAGGTTTCGCATATTATGAACATAGCTTATGTTTTATACATCACTTTATCCAAAAATCGATTTAATAAGGAACCTAAATTAGGGCGCTTGAGAGAGTTTATTTTAAACTCTTTTTAACTTTACAAAACAAAACTTTCCACACATATTTTATCTCGTAGAGTATAAAATCATTTATAATAGACTAATCTAAACACTACTAATTCGATGATACACACATTCACATCGTCGTCCCATGTCATCCACCCATATCAGTCACTTATCATGGTTAGAAAACATGTCAACTTCCCCCCAATAAACATCCATCCTTATTAATTAATCAACATGTTAATTAGTACTTTTTCCGGAAATTCAAAATTGGCTACCACTGAAATTCAAATATTGACAAAGCAAACAATACGAAAAGTCTAATTTAAACCACCCAAACTATTCAACACAGTACTACATACAACGTAGGTTACAAGTTTCCTAAAATCATGTTGACTCAACATGAACCCTATTGGAAATGTCATTATTACCCTCATCTTCTGCATCAGAAGACACATTATTAACTTTCATATAAACAAAAGCAACACCTAGGTAGATGCAAAAGAAGACACAAGACAATATCCCCAACATTAAATAGAACCTATCCAAATGCGCTTGATCTATATCAAAGTTATCGAACCACCTTCTCACAATCAAAATACAAGGAATCCCCAAGAACTTGCCAACGCATGAAACCATGTCTTTTGAAATCTTCCCAGGATTCCTCATTGTCTGATTCTCATTATCATTTCCAAACAATTCCTCTAACCCACTCTGGGCAAGCCCTTCCACGAGTCCTAAAAGAACATAGTGAGGACTCAACCATGCCACACTTGTCTTATTAGTGTCCTTTTCATCAACCACTTTGTTTCTATCAATCTCTACTTTCCATGCTACAACACAACATATAATAGCACAAACCATTCCACTACCAATTCTTACTAATGAGATCCCTTGCTTTTTATTAGCCCCGCATAAGCTAAATATCAGTATGGTTATTTCATTCACAGCGACTTTTATTACAATCATGAAAGAAAACCTAACCTCCTCGCCCTTTATTTTCAAAGCCTCCATTGTAGTACCTTGTTCTTGGAAGAAAATGTTACCTGTACCAAGGACTAAGCTGTATGCGATGCAGCTAAACATCAAAAGCCACTTCATGTTTCTCCCTCGTTTTGTTACTGTGGTGGCATTTTTGTGAAGTGATACATAACGACGCATAGGTTCGGTGGTACTAGTTGAGCCACCGAAAAGGAACAAGAGAGAAGATGATATTATGACTATAAGTGAGATCTTCAAAACTTCTGGCCATTTAAGTCCCAGAAAACCAAAGATTGCTATGATGGCTCCCACAATCCAAGTACTATGAACCCATATGTTCTTGTAAATTTCTTCTCTTTTTGTTAGGCTTGTTCTTTCAGCGGAACTTGCACATAAATTATGCTCAAGAAATGACTTGAGAACTGGATCAGATCCTCCCTTTCCTATTGCAAAAAGACAAGATACCACCAAGAAAAGAGGCACGTTCTTCTCTTGATTTTCGGGTTTCTGACTCGCATAGGACCATAAAATTATTACTCCCTGTCCGCCAAACATGACAATCATTTATAGTTTGCATGTTGGAGATAGAGAAAATAAGAGCCTCTAAAATACTAATATTGATCCTTCAAATTTCAACATGATATCAGAGCCAGCGATCTTATTCTGATAGTTTTTTATATATATATATTTATATATAAACTTAGTTTTTATATATATATATATATTTATATATAAACTTACTGCAATATATGAAGCTGTTGAGAAGACAATCGCATAAAAACGACGACCAGATCTTTCACCTGTGAAGCGAGCAAGAACTACAGCTGCGAAGGAAGCGAGACCTTCTTGCACACATACGAGTATGGCTGCGTCCGCTAGATTGGTTTTCATAGCTTTTTGGGTGTAGAAGGTTATAATGATCGAGAGACATGCATATTCAACCATGTAGTAGCTTGCAGCCAAACCTGCATATATAAATATAATAATTAAGGAAGAAACTAATTAATGATCACAAGGCTCAAGTTTCAAATTAATGATATTACCCCAAGTGAAAAGGGCAGTGGGAGTGAAAAGGAAGTGATAATGCAGCTTTACATTTGTAGCTTGGGCTCTAGATGATCTTGGAGAAATGATTTCCATTATGAACTATTGCTAACTGATTATCTCTTCTGTTGGACGTTAATTTATGAATATCTGTAGACAGAGGTAATGCTGCAATGTTTGCGAAACATTTTGTTTAGTGAAAGCCAAAGATATGTGTATTTAACCGAAAGGATTGAATACAAACGATTGGTTCTTCTCTCTCCCCTCATCATCTAACCGAAAGTCGTGTGTAGTCCTTAGTAAGACCAAGTCAATGTTAGCTGTTGTAGATATTTTCTAGGGTTGGGTGGTCTCAATTAATCACATTTAATTGCCACATAATCCTTACCCTCGTTGAACACACAGCGTCACCATCTCGCAGTTATCCACTCCAATCACAATTCACTGGTATATTAAGTACTAGTATAACACATCGATCTCATCCTCATTTAACCATCAACCAGTCATCCTTATTATTGCTACATCAGGTTCTTAGTCCACTACCGAAGGTATGTAATTTACCATATGTACGAGACAGAAGGTAGTAATTAAGGACCTACTAAGCTAATTTGGATAGATTAAGAAAATTAGTTTTCTACCAAAAAATGTCTTGGTGTTAATAAAATAAAGATGAATTTTCATTGATAGCAAATGATTCTTTACAAGATACAAATCAATCCCCTTGGGTTTAACAATGATCATCCCTAAACACTTAACATGATGTGGATCTCATTATCTTAAACACTTAACACATTAACTATGACCTCTATTTATAGGGTTCAATTACTAATCATGATTTTAACCATGGTTCAATATTCTAATAGTTGGTTTTCTAAAAACACATTCTTAAATTATTTACATTGAAACTACTCCTTGATGTAAATTTCTTTAACATGTACAATCAATAGGAAAATTTTAGAAAAGGCAAAATACAAATAACTCTTCAATTTTAAATCTATTCCATATAACCCCCTCACCTTTAAAAGTTTACAAAATCACACCCTCAACTTTCATAGTTTAACATTTAACCCCGTATCGTTAAAATGACTGTTAAATCTAATGGAACAGAAGCCACGTCAAATTATTCAAAATGATTTCGCAAATTACACGTAATTATTATCACTTTATTTATCTATCTTAGCTTAAAAATCATAATCACACTAAAGGGCATTTTTGTGATTCTACCAATAATAAATCCGAGTTGCCTCGTCTAATCGTCTTGCTCTATTAGCCTCTCCCTCGTCGTTTGCAACTTTTTATTAATCTATTCGCTTTAACTCTTAGAAATTAGAAATTGATTTCTTAAAGTATAAAACTTCAACCCAATTCCACCACCATGAATGTGGATCTAAGCTTATGGGCCCAAACAAATTCTTCGACTTCAAAGATGAACCCTGGGCTTTATACATAAGACGCCAGGCCCTGACCCGTGGGTTTCATAAAGCGTTTTCTTTTAATGGATTTTATTCATCTTTTTGGGGATATCAATATTGTTCTTCTTCCTTGTGTGTGTGTGTGTCTCGCTTTTCTTCCCAATAAAGTAAAAGTTGCAACTTTTCTCAGGGTCCCAATCTTGGAAAATTCAGAACTCTCCCTCTTTCTCCCCCTAGCTCCCTCCCACGAGTGTATAATTAAAGAAAAGTTTGAATGGGGAATAAAGTAATCAAAATAGCGTTGACCTGTGTGCATAATATTAAAGAGTAAAATGAATTTCATTGCGGCAAAACTAGGGGAGTGTGTGTTGGTCTATGTCTGCCACAAACAGTGCAATACCACTCGTGCATGCCAGAGAGAAGGAGGAAACTCTTAGTGGCAACATCTCAATTTGATGGAAGCTCCCAATATCTCACGCTACTTATTATATCCCATCACTTTGTTTACCCTTTATTTCCCATTAAGCTTTATATCATTATACACATTCACACCTAACTATATGCTTTACTTTAGAGAGGTCAAAAGAACTCATTGCTTTTGCTCTTTTCAACTCATGCTCTCTTTTCTATATGATATATAATAAGGTTATGGGGCATTTTCACCTTTATTTGAACAATTTTACAAGGAGCACTAGATATCCTAAACTATTTAGGGGAGCAAAATGTTGCACCCCTCAAGTGTCAAAATCATCGTGATATTACCTCTTAACTAGTAGAATTTGATGTTAATTGTTAACTTCTTATCGCCATTGTATGAAAGAACATTCTTGCCTCTAACGTACTCATAGAGGAGTAACTTCTTTGGTAAAGTTTAATGATGTGGATTAATTTTGGTATCCCTATTTTTTTCCTGAAACATGCCACGTCATATTTAGGGTGCCACATGACTTGTCAATTAGATATTCATTTGAAAAAACTATTCCTCGATCGTGAAATATTGAAAAGCAAAAATTCTCTTAAACCTTGTATTATAATATATGTGTGCATGTGTGTCTGTATATATGCCTTATGGTCTATTCGAGAGGTCATCACCTGAAAATATATACCCCTTTAATCTTAATCAAGGGATCCAGCTTTGTTTCTTAAATAAAATAGGTAATCCAGCTTTAATTTGTCGTCACCAACTTGATGCTTTTCCCTGGGGTCCTCTTTTCCTATATTAGTGGTTTTTTCGTATACAAGAAAAGAAGGCTATAAACTGCCTGATAATTATTCATTGCATATAAATGGTAGGGTTTGTTGTAAATTTTATATTTCATATACTCCCTCCGTATGACACTTTTAAAAGAATAGCTTGGTCTAAAATATAAGTCACTTATAAGAAAATTAATTAATGCTCATTTTCCTGCTTTGTCTCTATAATTAATGCTCATTTCCAATTTTGTCCACTCACTAAATTTTCAAATACATTTTTTAATAAGGGTAAAAGTGGAAAAAAATTCAATTTATGACATATTTAATGAGTTAACTGTCACTTTTTGTTTCCCATAAATCAATTAAAATGCTTTATATTATAGACTGAAAAGAGTATATATGTTTATACAATGGTACTGTAAGAAAAGGAAAGGGGAAGGCCCCAAAGGGAGAATAGTATTCTACTTTTTTAATAACTAATAAATTTTTTATTACGCCTTTAATATATGATTGGTTTAACGCATAAAATTGTTTTTGATTCAATTTTGCATTTTCTGTATAAAAAAAAAAAAAAAAGTGGAAACTGCAGACTACAGTGGTGAGTGCAATTGAATTGATAAGTATCGCCAACGAGAGGGGTGGCAACTTTAGACAACAAAATATATAGTAAGAAGGGAACAACCTACAAAGAGTGACCAAAAGTCACACACAAAATGTCATAAAGCAATAAAAGAGGTTTTTGAAGAAACCAGATGAACAAGACTAGGGAGCACATTTTATGCTCATCACTTTGATGACTAAAAATGGGATCATTACCCATCTTCACCATTAGATTGATTTTGAACAGTATAGATTTACTTTAATTTGTATATTTTAAATAAATTTTAATTTTATTATATGCAGAATTAAAAATAAATATAATCTTAAAACTATCACTTCTCATAAAAATGAATTTATCATTTAAAAATTTTAAATTTTAAATATGGACTATTCATATCAAAGTTTAAACGGTTGAAATCTCATCGATTAAAGTGATGAGAAATTAGTTGCTCTATTATGTGATGAGCATGCGATGCCGACCCATAAGACTGTCATGGAAGGAAGGCCAAAAACAAAACAAAAAAACATCATCAAATTGATATAACAAAACGAAACCTACAAGACAAAGAGGTTTTCACGGGTTACAAACCAAATCATCCTTTCTTTCTTCCTTTTGTTCCTTGGCCCCCTCCACGTACATCATCAGATCACAGCAACTCCATCACTAATCTCTTGATTAATTTTTCGTACGCTTTATATTCTGCACACTTCACTACATGTCTCTTGGACTCTAGACTCTTCAAACTTTCTAAAGCTTACTCATCATGTATGGGTTGCGTTGATTAATCCCATTTATTAACAGCTCATTATGTTTGGAATGCTGTAGGTTTTCTTTTGATAAATGAAAAGTTTCATGTTTTTAGGCTCTAAAAGAAAAGTTGCAAATCGTGGATCAACAATGTTCTCACTTCAATAGCAAAAGTTACAATTTTTCTCATTGGTAGTGAGACAACATGGGATTCCTCCAATTCTTGTTACCCTCATTGAAGTTCACTAATTAGATATAGAGAATTTTATTTGATTAGTTAATTAAGAAATATCAAAAGTAAAATGACACTACAACAATAATAATGAGCTCTATCACACTAAGTAAGGTTGTCTATATAATTCACATGAAGCCATTGTACTTTATAAACAACCAAATCCTTGTCAAAATCATTAGTAAAGGATATTTTTTTAAAAAAAAATTAATGTTTTGAATAAGAGATTTTATATTAATGACCATGGTAAAAAAGTATTACGATAATAAGGGTTAAACTCTTTAGGGCTCACCACTTGTGAGAAACACATTAGTAACATTGAAGCGGTCTATTTAGTGTAGGAGACAATCCTGATGTTGTCTATTTTTTGGATGAAAAATATTTTCAATACATATATGGATATAAGTTTGAATTATTATTTGCTTTCGAGCAAAAGTTATTATTTGCTGAATTAACAACTGACATTTCTTTAAAACAATCAGATTATATATATGCAATGATCTATTAAAAATTCGATCAAACTCTCCATTTTCTATCAAATTACTGTTCATAAGATTACTTGATTCAGATCCTCTGACGGGCCTGTTTGGGAGTTCCCAAAACCTACATTTGGTCACAAGTCTACCAAACACCCCTTCTAAAGCCTATTCTATATCAAAACCTAGGTTTTGGAAAAAGTTTTTTTTTTTTAAAGATTTTTCTCTCTCCACTACCACATCAAGATATTTTTTCAAAAGATCAGTCAATATCCTAAGTATTTTTTAGTACCCTTCAATACCTTAAAATATTTTTTAAGATTAGTCATAACCCCGAAATATTTTTTTTAATATCCTAAAATAAAATTTTAAGACCAAGAGAAGTATATTTTCGCATCTTCGAGTCAAGATTAAGATCTTTTTAGTACCCTCTCGTATCATGAAATATTTTTTCAAGATCAGTCATTACCCTAAAATATTTTTTTAATATCCTAAAATAAATTTTTAAGATTATGAAGTATTTTTCAGTCCCATAAGTACCCCGAAATATTTCATGATCTTAAAATTTATTTTAGATATTAAAAAAATATTTCAGGGTATTAATGGGTATAAAAAGATATTTAAAGATAATGAAAAATATTTCAATATCTTGAAAAAAATTAGAATATTGAAAAAATATTTCAAGGTCAAGAAAATGTACTAAAAAATATCTTAAAGATATCTTAATCGATACTTAAAAAATACGATAATGGCGGGCAAGAGGAGAGAGAAAAAACAGAAAAAAGTTATTTTTCACAAAATCTAACCTAGGTTTTGGCCTCAAAACCTAGATTTTGATGGAGAATTGTTTTTGACAAAACCTAGGTGTTTGGCAGACTTTTGGCAAAATCTAGATTTTTGGCAGAATAGCTTTTGGATAATTTTGAGATGTTTGACTAACTTTTGTTAAAACCTAGGTTTTAAAGTTATCCAAACACTATTAAAAATCCAAAAGCCTATTCTCTAAAAGTTATTGTTCAAAAATCATTTTTACCTCGTAAATTGTGAAAATTCATTTTTCAAAAGCTACATAACTGAAACACGTTTGCAAAGGAAAACGAAACTGAAGCGGTCCACATACTCGTATTAATTTCATCAAGAAAACGTACACTTTCATTTAGCTATGCTATTCTTATTTCTTCCAAACAAACGAGAATGTATCATATGATAAATGAATAAAAAAACCTCAAATCAATAAGGTTAAAGACAACCAATTACTTGGCAAATAAAAAGGCATGTAGCCTAAAATGATAAGTTGATTTTTTAAGAAAACTATTTTGAAATTCCAAACTATAGTTACGAATAACTCAAAATTATAAATATTTTTTTAATTCATTCCTAAATTACTATTATTGTTAATTGATTACGGAAAATCACATTACGGAGACCAATAGGTTCTATGAATCACAATTTAAATTCTAAAAAAATCACTATTTTCATAAAAATCACAGGAATAAGTTATGAATAATTACTTTGCGAGGTTACATTTTTTTTATAATTTTTTTTCTTTTGAGACTAAGAGTTCGTAAAAGTATGTTTATTCAAACTTGTGTTTTCATTTTAATGGGTTGAGATCGCTTACCGAATCAACCAATATCTTATTGGTACTCTATAAGGTTACCACTCATAATTTTTCAGATTACAACTTGATATTGCAGATGGTAAAAAGACAAAATTTTATTTCTAAAATGTTTGTTTGTCATTAATACAGAGTTTAATTTTCACCAAAAAAAAAAAATACAGAGTTTAAAAGTCGTTAACTGTGATTTCTGCCTAGCTAATAAAGTAATCTGATTGATTTAGGTTATATAGGGAATAGAACGGGGTCCTACAAAAGATCCGTCTCATTCAAATAACCTCACAAAGTGAGTACAACGTCACGTGACATGAGAGTGTGGGAGCCATGCATGGACATGAGAGAAGAAATTAAATCTGAAGAAGAAGGAGAAGAAGAGGAAGAGGAAATTAATGGTATGGCTTTAGTTGGGCCTTAGTGTCTTTGTCTTAGGAATGGAGGCACGTGATGCCCACGAGGGGGGCCCTCTCGAATGTCTGTCTTCGATCCCTCCAAATTATTACTAGAAATAAAAACCCTAACCTATTTCCTACCTATTTAGGTTTTCATATATTAATTGATACAAATAGACAGTCTCAAGATGTTTTCTTTTTATAAACCATAAATATATACCTTAAGTCATCAGTCACTGAAGCTCCATTAATGCTTTGGCAAATGCTTATGAAATCACCCCCCACCCCACCCCAACATAATTTCCCTCCTGCATAACCCAAAACTCTCAGCCTCTAAACTAGTCGAGATAGGTCAATAGTTAGTGGATTAACTCTTAACTCAAAGTCAAGTCGAGAATCAGACCAGTGAGGAGGAAAAAAATAATTTAAATTTTTATCATACCATCCAAATATTAAATATCAATTCAATATCTTGAATAATCACTAACAAAATAATTATATATGTATCCAACATTCTTTTCAATTTCTTTGACATATTCACATCATATCCAACTATCAAACCACCATTCAATGACACTATAATAAGTAATCACTAAATATTCTTCCTAGTAAAATATCAAAATAGATATTTAATAACAAAATATTCCTACTTGCAATCCTTTAATAACTAAACTTATAGTCATTAACACCAAAATTATCTTTAATTTCGACCAATATTGCCATATCTAATTCATGTCCCTAAAAAATTATAGTAATTTTTTTAAGAGTTAAGTAAGAAATTCGCCGTAAGTTTTTTTGAGGAATGTTACCTTAAAAGTTTTTTTATCTTAACGTTGCTTAAAAGTTTTAAAACATAAAGAATGTTTGTCATTTCCTTTAAAAAGTTAACTGGCCAACGCCAATTTTTTACGGTTAACGTTAATTTTTTAACGAAATACGCAACATTAAATACGCTTTTGAAAACTTCCGCGCAACATCAAAACAATAAAATCTTTAAAGGCGATCGCTTCTTGCGCCATACTTCCATAGTGGATTTACTACTTAACTTTGTTTTTAAAAGGCAACCTGGGTCAACCTAGCAACTCCCCAGGTTGCCCTAAGTCACCCCCAACTTTGAGTTCGGGACTTGCCTGATTAGGTCAGAAGTTTGCAGGTTGACTCAGTCAATCCGGTCTAAGTTTAATAACATTATTTATGGGTCTGTGTACAGTGTAACACCTATATTTCAGAAGGTGCTTTGGTAATTTTGGATGAGTCACTGGGAATGGGACCCTATATGAGAGGGGTGGGGAAGAGGATTATCCATTCACAGCAAAGATGATAGCTCTAACAGGTTGGGCCTGTTGAAAGGCATTAACTCCGAAATTACACCTTATCTTTCAAATCTTTTGTGGCACCCCACCTTCATATATATTATATGCTTCCTTTCTAGCTAGGACATGGGTCCCACATTCCATCAATAGCCATTTCTTTGACAAAGGCATCTATCTTCCTTTGACCACTAAACTATTATCTCTGCTTGAGCTTCAAATAATTACACTCTTCAAGGTAATGGACCTTTAACAAACCTAATATGTATGTATGTATATTAGCCGCCAATGGTTTTTTATGGCCACATGAATCCAAAAATATTCTGAGGTTCTCATTATACTTCACCATGACTAATCAAGCTGAATGTTATCAGGTTTAATTTGAGGCGTTGATGTGAAAAGATTGATGGGAAGTAATTGAAATAGGGGTATTATCCCATTAATTAATCCTGTCGCAGAATCCTTTTCATCAGTTTCTCATCACTACCTGCAGGAATTTGTTTCGTTAATGTAACAACTATATATATTTATATATGCGCAATAAATTCCAACTTTCTTAGCAAATTACGGATAAGGCCAGAACAATTTGTAGTTGCAATTTGCAGGAATAAATTTTGCTACAGGATAATTATATATGAAAACACCCGAAAGGGGCTGGAATTAAATCCACACTTTTGTTCAGGGACCATCTAATTAACTATCATGCGATGTTGATACATTAATTCCTCGATATCTATATGAAAATTTATAGGAGAAACTTATCATTCGCCAATTATGAACAGTGCAACTTGTTGTATAGGACTTGGTGCAATGTGCTTTTCATTCATTTATGTATATATAATTTTCCATTCAGCTGGGACCATTTTTCTTATATCTGAACTTACTGTGTCAAATGAAGAGCATGTACCACAAGGTCGTTGAACCAAGAGTCTACTCTCAAATTAATATTCAGATTATTTAGTATCACCAAATTTACGATATGATTATTCCTCCAAGAAACTTAAATTTCTTTCTGATACTTATCATTAAGGAGCCCGCGGGAAGCTAAATGTTACAGTTCAAACAATTTTAAAAAAAAAGTTATACACGGCCCTTGCCAATTTCACATTGTAATTCTGATCAATTTGCATTCTTGATTTAACATGTACTAAATTTCAAATGTCTATGACTTGAACATACAAAGTTTCTAACTCAATTAGTATTATCTAATACTTCAATAATTAGTGTATAAGGAGTGGATATTTTTGAGTCCTTATGATTGGAGCTTGTACTCTTGATTTGGGACTCACTCCAAAAATAAAGCTTCTAAAAGTGATAAATTATGCCATAACAAGCTGACAAATTAGCATCGATCAAGTATAGCTCTCTCACTCTATATATACATAATTAATTGTAATTTTATAGCATCATATTTTTTAGCACTCACCTATATTCATACACACACACACATATATATAGTACCTAAGGTAGGGGGGGTCCAAAGTCTTAAGAAGAATGTCTTATTACAAGGACATGCATGCCCACATGGCTAGGAAGCTGGCCTATATGACCATAAGTCATGAATATAATATAAGAATATAGAAATCAATCAAAAAGTACAATTTAACACATTCATAGACTTAAGTGGTCTCTGGCTGCATGTAGCTTCATGTGCAGGTATAGCAATTACAGTTATCTTAGTCAATATCAATTAAATATCTTACTCTCCACCAATTATTGTCCATGATTGTTCAACTTCTTCACTATTATATTCACGACTCATCTGTTTCTCCTTAATCTGCATCGATCACAAGCTTATATATATAATTGGACGAGCTATAGCTAGCTAGCCAGCCACTTGCTAAGATTCATGCCAACTCAAGAAAAGAAAAACTAGCTCTAGCTAGATCAAAGATCTTAAGTCTAATTAATTTAATTATAAGCATTTAATATTGGCTAATAATGATTTTGTACAGAGCCTGGACCACATCTTTGGGCGGAAATGTTCAACAACCTCTCACTATCCAACTGTCCTGCACATTATGACAGTTTTCTGTTAGCGTTCTAGGTTGTAGTAATAACATTATTTTTATGTCAGCAGATCAGTCAGATTTGGGAGCAGGATCCCTCTTCATTGGGAGAGAAAATTTCTCTAGAAGAGTGTGTGTAGGATGCGGCATCTGTATATAAATAGATGAATTTACTGAAACTTATACTCATGTCTTTCATTTTACTAGAAATTTAAGTCGTTTGATTGAAGAAATCTTAATTAACGAAATCAAATCAAACCGTCTTAATTTTCTAACTTCACTCAAGTTTCATTCTTTGTTTTTTTTTTTTTTTTTTTTTTTTTTTTTTTTTTTTTGGGGGGGGATTCAGGGAGTTCAAATTAATTCATTAGCATGTGCTGGGTGTGGCTATATATTAAGAGAGCCAATACTTTATAATTTATATAAATTATTCAATCTCTAGATGGAGGAGTTTGTTGAGTGGAAACACGAGGAATAATATTCAGAAGGGCGAAAATGGTGGACCCTTTCAACATGGTCAAAACTCTAATAAAGAGAACATGGAGACTTGAACTGATATAAGTAACATGGAAGAAAGAGGACAAATCTTTTTTTTCCCTCCTCAGGGTGTGTTTATCATGCTATATAATATTCCCTCATGTCTTTAATACAAGAGTAAGTTAACTTTTGTAAAAAAGTTAAATAAATTACTTAATTATAAATATTATATATTATTATATTATATATCAATTTATGAGTCGGCCAATTTAATTTTGAGCAAAATATACGATAAATATAAATACTTTAATGTAACTCATTTATCTTTATCTTGTTTAATCTTTCAAAAAGGAGTCAATTTAATGTGTGTGTGTGTATATATAAACTATATGTGTTTATAATTACAAAGTGAAAATATTAAAAAAATTCTTTAACTTCAAAACATAGTAGTGATTATGTTGTTTTAAGACCATTGCTTTATACAACCTTCATCCTTAATATAAGACATATATACCTAATTTGATTAGATTAAGGAAATTAGTTAAGTTAGTAATATGACACTTATTTTCCAAAACACTAGTCATTTTCCTTAATTTTATCATTCTATTTCTTCTTTGTTTATTGTTGTATGAACAATAAGGGTAAATTAAGAAAATATTGACAAATATGAAAAATTATGTCTTACATTTAGGATTAAAATTAACTCCCCAAATATATCTTATATTAAGGACAAAATGAAACAATAATTATAACCCTTAATGTTTTCAAAACCATAACTAATACCCATTCATAAAATTTGAAAAGAAATTCAATCATTTAATCCTTATATTAACTCAATTGTAACTCAATCGTTCAATTTTTAACTAAATGCAACTGCCTCCCTCAAATTTCAGCCATCTAATTTAGTATAGAAATCAACCAAAATTAAATTACTAGCATTTGACAGATTGAGTTGAACAAGTTAAACTTTAAATTTATCGTGTTTCAACAAGTCAAAACATATCATAGAGATTAAATGATTAATTTTTCCAAATTTTAATCATAATCGTTATTAGCCATAAATATATTTTACCACTTGAATATTAAAGGGTCATCTCTATCTCTAAATGATTGTCAATACAACTTTTTAGCGCTGTTATGGTATTCATCACAAAGAAGTGCAAAATAAATTTAACTATAACTAAAACTTAACTTGTTACGTTTTTATTTAAAAAATGGATAATATATGACAAAGATGAACATTTGCAACGGTTATTAATTAATTAATTTATACTATGTATCAGATGGTGCACCCTCTCACATGCTTGTGTATGCATAAAGTAAGGCAACTGACATTGCTCCTTAATCCAACGTCTTTGTTGTTAGTTTCTTTCAAAGCGATTATCATCATGTTTAATATTTTATTCATAAATAGTTTGGATCTATTTTGTACTAAAAATAATCAACTCGAAGACTAAAACAACCAAACAGACAAATTACTGTACGTATCTCTCCAACTTGCTCGATCGATCTCTCCCATAACAAAAAGATCGATAATGAGGGAATGATGTTGAAGTCAACCCCTTTATATGCTCCTTGTTTTTTAAGCTTTATAGGTTGCTTGTAAATCTTGAAACCTGCTGATGGGATTGATAAATTATTTACCAATCGATTAACTAGTAGTTGGTGGATTCGCTTAACTTTCTTTTAAAGATTTGAAGAAATTTATTATGTTTATATTATTTCAATAATGGAACATGGCAAAAGATATGAATGAAATTCTCAATGATACTACTTCAGCTTATAAGATTTGATGTTATAAAGCAATACGTAATACTCGTATATTTCATGAATAATTTATTTTTTATTATGTAACATCTTCATTCAAAATTTGTGTTGCTTAAAGTATAGACCAAGCATAAATACATGATAATTATAATATTATAATATCGTGATCAAGAGTCATTAAACCCTAAAATGAAAGCATACCCATTATTTCCTATCAATGATCATAAATTATTGTCGAAACTTTAATTTGATATTGTGTGTTGAGAAATCTTCTGCTCATGCACTAAGATATATCTCTTGAAAGACACTGCTTTATCACTCTGGGACACACATAGCCACACACACACACACACACACACACACACACACACACACAGTGTTTAGTGAGCGCGTACACTTAAATGAAGATATATTGTTTGGTTTTTCTTTTTCAGAAAGATGGTGGTGCGTACAGGTTATTTCAATATCAGTGGTGACAGTAATGACATATATATATGGCTTCTTTTTTCTCTTTAACATTTTGTCAATCTTACGACACATGTTTTTTAACTTTCATGTACATGTCAGTTTTATGACACCCAAGTATCTTGACCCTTTTTTTTTTTTGCCTAGAGATCGACATAAAAGCAAGCACAAGCTTCTTCACCAACCTCTTGTTGATGAATCTTTCATCATGTGGCATTTCAAAATGAATATTTTTTAGCAAATTTATGTTCTACTTGTTCATGTTCTGCAGATAATTCATCTTCTATGTCTATGGGTCGACATGGTTTTCATCTTCTGTATTTAAGTGGTTGTAATAGTTGTGCCTGAAGCTTTTAGGGTAAATCTTGTATGCTTTCCTTTTAGGCAGTGTCCAGTGTGTGAAGTTGTCTTATGTGTTCTATATGTATGTAGTATTTTTACGTTGAACTAATGTTTTATTAATACATTTGATCATTATATTTTTTTTTTTAAAAAAAAAAAACACGTAAAAGCAGGAGTTATATTTTGAAGGGATGAAGAAAGACTCGCTTAGAGAGCTAGAGTCTCTGTAAAAAGAAATAACTACCAACACAAACCCTGAAATTAAGCTAGAGTACAGTAAGGAATATAATTCAGAAACATGATTGATTGTGAAGTTCCTAGGTAATGTTAACGTATAAAACACTAATATATAAACATGTGTTATGATGTGTAGGTTGATTAATGTTGTTGGTGGTTGAAGAGATATTGGGGTGTGATGTATAAGTAGAGACCACAAGGTTCAATAAGTTGCATGGTTGAAAAAGAAAATTGAGGAAATAATTAAAAAGGGTTTGAATAAAAGCACCATTTTTATTTACATCAGCCTCACAATACAGCTTTGGCCGACCAAACCATCATTTCCGCTCTAGCATTACACCATATGGGACCCCTCTTTGTGGTTTCCAATTCTATACCCTCTAAAAAGTTCTTGTCCTATGCAAGTCTTTGTACAATCTCATTTATACAGTTTATTTTATTTACCAGCTTATATTCTAAATATAAGACCTAGTTTAAAAGTGAATTTTGGTCCTAAATTACTTTTTTAATTTTATATCTTATAGTTATCATTTTTAAAAAATTAATTTCCCTGACTTACAAACTCATATATAATCTAATGTTTTTTTATAAGTGATATATAGTGTAATGATGGTGTACATGAGTATTTCAGAGAAATCATATAATATATACTATAATTAAATAATTTATTTAGATTTTTTAATCTTCACAAATTAGTCAACTAACTTTTATGTATATTAAGAACTGAAGGGAGGTAGTGTGGGTGTTCTACCAAAGTGAAGTCGACTTTAATTTGTATGATGAAATAGAGATCACTGAAAACCTTAAGCAAAACAAGATTAAAACCCTATAAATTGTTGAAGTGAAAACTCATAAAAATACACAATTCAGGAAAAGAGACTGCTAGTTACTCATGATTCAAAATCAGAGTATTTTAGTTTTTATATATACATACTTTAAAACATTAATAAGTCTATTTTATACCTTAAATTATAGCAAAATCTAATAATATTTTATTAAAATATTCTCTTGTTAAAACATTATATTATAATAGATTAATAGTGTAACGCTTGAGTACTACCCATCATTGTTTTCATTAATGAATGGTACAAAAATAGTCATTACTTTACCAAAATTTAAAAGCTGTCAATTGTTTATTGTAAATCAAAACTAAAATTCTAGGGTAACAAATTAAGTTATATATAATATAAAACTATGGGTTTAATGTTTACGTATTTATCTGCGAAAACTTTTTTTTCAGAAGACTCACATAAAATTGAGTGGGTCCCATTATAAAAAGATGAGAGAGAAAATATTAATGGGCCCACTCACTTTTATGTGAGTGCTGTAGAAAAAAAGTTTCTGCATAGAAACATTAAACCCTAAAACTATAATAAAAATATGAGGAAATTGTTTTAAGAACATAAGCCATTAATAATTTTTATTGAAAAATGCAAGTGTATTTGTAACTACAAAATAATACTGAGATTTTGCATGGATACTTACATACATCTAAATAGAATTACGTGTTTCAAAGAAAATCCAGTATATCCAAACGCTATCATTGAAAGATCAGATATACATGTAGCTGTCAAATTTTATATTATTTGTTATTGGTTAAAGTTATATTTTATATTAATAAATTGAAGGGTCAAAATAATACTACGGGAAAATAATGTTACACACTCTCGAGAAATGAGAAGTGAAACAGTGCGAAAACCTCAAGTAAGATATCACAAGATTCAGGACCTTGAATTGAGCTTATCCTTGTGTTGGGCTCACCGACTTATAATTACTAATGCAATGTACTCTCCCCACAAACCAAATTTGAAAACCTCAAGAAAGATCCATGTATATGAAGAAAATTTATAATTCAAAATAAAGTTAATTCTCACTACATGTGAAAAGAGTTACAGAAGACGGAGAAAATCAGTGAAAAATTCTTATTTAAAAATTTTACTCGCTACGAAAACTTAAATTCAAAGAACAATATTTTCTGTCTATGAAATAATGAACATAATAATGCTTTATGTATACAAAAACAAATCAGATCTTTGTAGCCAATAAAATTTTCAAACAAAAAATTTCCACGAATTTTCCCAGAAAGATATAAGTGTAGGTAGATACTATTATTTTCATATCTGAAATTTTAAGTAGCAAAGTGAATTGTCTAGCTACATTAGTAGAAGAATCGTTAACGACAACAAATGAACTGTTAAGCACACTGTACGTATAGTACTGTGATGGATGACATAATGCATGAACGAAGAAAGAAAATAAAAGTGGGATTGACTTGGGATGCAATTTAAGATAGAGATGTGAGAAGTGTATCATTTTCGAAGGTTAGGTGATGATCCAATCGTGAAAAATTGTCACCTGCCCACCTTGGTGTTTGCTTTAATAATGTTTCTTTATTTAAACAATGCAAGTTTTTTCCTGTAATCTTTGACTAACACAAACCACAATAATCCTTTTTTTTTTTTCAAAATACTGGCTTGCATGCACGCCAACACACACATGAACCAACACTTTGAAACAAACCCACTACGTAAAGCAAGTTCTGAGAGAGATTGACAATCTAACTCTTCCACATTACTCTATATACAATCATCATGTTCTGACAACTGATGTTAATTAATTGGATCTGACAATACATAAATCTATTCAATTTCATCATTAGATACATGCTGATCAAAAATTTTAAAAAAAATATTACAATCATATTAATATCAACAAAATTGTTTAAAGACTGATTGTTGTGGAAAAATAATACTCTTCCAGACCTAGTTTGTAGTGTGAAATGTAAGACTCAGTTTGTTGTACAATTTACACTACAAATTAGGTCTTACATTTAAAATTGAAGGTAAAATATATACTATCAGAAATCATAAATATAAGAGTTTGACGAGGTATTCACTTTAGTCTTAAATATAAAACCTTAATTTAGTTTCCCTTTCAAATTTATAATTTTTTCAAAGTATATCTATTAATTGCACATAGTAAGTGTTTTCACTAGGGTGTAGTTGTACAATGCACATGATTTAAAAGAATTTTTTAGGAAAAGCAATACATTTTTATTATAACAATTAATTTAACTAATTTTTTTAATATTCACAAATTAATTATTATCTTTATATTAAATACTAGAAGAAGTACGAAAAAATTATTTTTAAACATATTGTTTTATTTTTTATTTTTTAAAAAAGGCTATGTAATCATATCATCTTTGAGAACGCAGTAAATTAAAATGAAAATTTGTTATATATTTTTTCTCACGCATAAATAAAGTCATTTTAATCAAAACAATGCGAGATCAAAGGAAAATTACTTTAATTGAGGTATCCACTACAAGGAAAATAATGATTAGTCAAATTTAAATTAATTTGCATCGAGACAATCAATTTAATAGTAATGCTTGTTGTGCGTACTTTGATTCATTTGTCTGAGAATCGAGGGGAATGGTGAAAAGTCAAACATAAGTATGATTTTACTCAAAGTGGTACACACTATTCTATTAATTATAAATAAGCTGTCTCTCTATCTCAATGTTTCCCTCAAGGAGCCTCTCTCTGCCCACCGAATGCATAATATCTCTTTTTTTATAAGAATATTTTTATTTCTGCAGATTATGTTTTAAATACTAAATGACAGATTTTTTTTTTTTTTTTTGAAAAAAAAAAAAGTGTCACAAATTCTTTACATATTAATTAAAAAATAACCAATTTATTATCTATTTTTTATCCTATGGATTAATTAACAATTTAGGGGTGAAGGAGGAAACACTGATTAATAAACGCATTACCTTATAATGCTGCTCATCGTGCAGCTACTTTTGACTTCAACAATATTTCTGACGGCTGCTTTAAGTCCCTTGAAACTTTAATCAAGGCATATTTTCCAATAATATTCAAAAAGTTCCTCAAGTACTATCATGTTTATTAATTTATTCGCAAGCGTGATTACAAAGAAAAAGCATATATGGTCCATATAACAACACTTTCATATATTATATACAGTACAAGCCACAAGGTCAGATCAATCTATTCACCATGCATGCATCCAATAAGTTATTAACAATTGTAACATTTATGTAAAACAATTGGAAGAGAAAAGATAAATTGGACATTAAGGAATCAAATTATAAAAATTCATAGACATAAGAAATAAGTACATTAATTTAACCTCTATTAATTTTTAAAATTTTCATGTTATATTAATTAAGGGCAACAACTAACAATGTATACCTTGTGAACAAATCTTTAATGATATATTTTACATCTAACGCATGCATTATATTGCATCTTACTTTGGAACAAATATATATATGTTGGTGAGTTCATTGAGTAGGAATTGACATTTAATTGAGAAGGAAGATATATAGATTAACCTATGGTTTAGGCGTGCGTGGATCATATTCATAAAATGATTAATAAGATTTCAAAATCTTAAAGTATAATTTATATGAAAACAACTCAAATTGATCAAGGAAACTAACACTGGTTGATATGATATATGTGCCAATATAAGTGTACCTAATTTATTGGTACGTACACAATTCTAACAACTACTATAACATAATTTGGCTTTATCATCACTACTGGCCTACACATCTAAAAACTTGCTTCCCAAATTTGTATGATAATTATTATACACCTAATAAATAATTAACATCGTTGGAAAACTCACATGCATTAAGGTGTATCTAATATATAATCAACTTAAAATATAATTACAAAAGAATTCACATAGAGACTTTACGTGCATTATTAGCAAAATTGAATATGATAAATAAATTGAGATTTTAAAAAAAATGCTTAAGGCAAAAAAAAAAAAAAAAAACAGAGAGAGAGAGAGAGAGAGAGCACGAAGATTTGTTATGAGGAAAAAGATTGTTGAGATGACAAATAGTTATAGGCCACACACATAGAGGCATTATTTATATTAGGAGACTATGATTTCATGTTTGGCCCATGAAATTTAGACCAGAAAGTTGCATTTAAGCTTTTGCATGATAAACATTGAGAGAATTAATTCAGATAATTATATATAATATGAACCACACAATAAATTAAATCAGTTTTAAAGTAAACGGGGTTTGTTATAACGTGCCACTACGATTCATGTTAGCCCACGCAGCCTCTTCTTATCATCAATTGTGTTTGTTAGAGTTAGCCCCACAAATCAAAGCACGCTTCTACCATCTGCATGATGCTATATATCATCATGTGCCTCTCTATCCAATAATTCTCTAAAGAGTTCTTGTATTCCATAATTAATTATTGATATAGACTTCGTACGTACAACGTAATTTATACGTTCAGGAAAAAAAAAATCCATTTTTGTTTGGTACATACAAAGTAGTTGAATCTAATTTATCTCAATTGACCTAATTTATTATAAACTTCAAAAGCTGGAAAAAAAAAATCACATCTGATTTAACTCCATGGGATTCATCATGCGTTAAGGTACAGTTTGCCCTGAAAGTAACCACTCATGAGAGGTGAATATTAAAAAAAAAAATGAGAAGCAATTTTACCCAAAAAGTAACTAAAACGTAGCAATTTTGTTTATTGTCATAAAAAAATTTAACAGCCAACATTTATTTTTTAACGGTTATAGTGAATTTGCGCCTTTTTAATACTTTTAAAGCAAATTGCCTCTAAAAAAAAAATTGGATACCCAGTGCACTTAAGTAGTTGTGTATAGGGCAAAATTGAACTTTATCTATAGTATAGAATATTGTTGTGTTGGTAAATTCAACTCTATCCATATGAACTAAAATTTTTAATTACTCAACGTAACCACCCCGAGCTGGAGCTTTTTGAACTAAAGTTATGTGATTTCATATATTCTCTTTTTATGCATTACTTTAATGAGTCTTGATACAATGTGTTAGGCAGTCTATATAGTTAATGGAGAGTCGAAGATATATAATCATAACCATATGGTTCTTTTCTTTTTCTCCTACCCTACCAAATAAAGAAAAGAATAAAGATGGTATAGAAGTCCGAAAACACATTCCAACTTTTTTTTTAAATTCAGCTTTTTAAAGACTTATCCACACACCATCATGTTGCAAATAGTTCCAACTTACAAAACCTTATATATAAGTATGAAATTTTTTGGGATCTGAAAAAAAATCCAAATTAAAGCATGGGGTCGTCATCTTTCTGTTCCCACTTTCTAATTTCATATGTTTCCATCGATCTCAACAATAATGATGATAAAACAAATTCTTAATTTGTCAGTATGGTCACACTATGATTATAATGATATCATTTTTCCCCCTCACTAACATATAAAAAAACAAGACTATTCTTTTCTTCGAGAGGAATATCGTCATGCTGAGGTATGGAATATATATATATATATATATATATATATATATATATATATATATATATGAAAGGAATTTCGTGGAAAATATGAGAGGGAAAAAAAAAGGTTAATATATGCAAAGGAAAATTGGGATGGGGTATATAGTATATACCATTTGGTCAGTCGTTCTCACATGGTGGACGGAAGCTTCACTACTCAACTAAAAAGAGAAGAAGATGGTCCATATCCACCTGTAAAAACTAAGATGCTTCATGCTTTACAGTCTAAATGATAGGGTTTGATTTCTTAGTCCTATTTGTAGAATCCAAAGCTTTTATATATCTCACAAACTCTTTAATTTACTATAAAATTATCATTATATTATCAACTTAATTAATAGTAAAGAAGCATAAAAGATTTTAAACTTTAGAGAGAAATAAACAGTTCACTTAATCATTTATTCCAACGTTTGATTGTAATAATGATTTTTAATTAATTACTTCTCTATTTATTAATGTAAGACCTATTTATCTAATTTAGAAAAATTATGTAATATTAGATTATATATATCAGTTTATAAGTTACGCAACTTTGTTTAGAGAAAAATGAAAAAATATAAGAGATAAAATGGAAAAATATCTCACATTCAAAACTAAAATTTACATTCAAACGGTTCTAAATTTAAGACTGGAGTAGGTTTTTTGGCAATTTTCCAATATGTTGTTTGTTATAAAATTCAGGGTGTATGTTTTGTTTCCTAGAAACTTTAATGATACATTGCATATACTGCGCTTAAAGAATATTTTAAATTTCTTCATGAACAAAATCCGTGTGAAAACCATTTTTTTATGGAATTCCTTGTAACTTTCATCTTGATAAAATACAATTATATTGGAAAAAGTTTATTCTTGGATGTAATATGTGGAGTCCACATTTGGTGCTTAGAATTAGGTACTTATTATGTGCTTATACCTCTAATTAGAGGTATGAGCACATTTTTTAATTTTTTTATATATTATATTTATTTAGATTTAAATTATATGCTTTAACTCTGATTTTTTTTTTTTTGCACCCAGTATCACAAATTAACTAATTTTCATAATACTAGTGTTACAAACAAATGCGAACCTGGAAATTAATTAATTTGAGATACTTAGTGCAAAAAAAAATCTCGAAAAGCGATATACTTTAAATCTAAATAAATATAATATATAAAAAAATTAAAAAAAAAATACACTCATACCTTTAATTAGAGGTATAAGTACCTAATTCTAAGTACCAAATGTGGACTCCCAATATGTGAGAAGGATTATCATCTCTCAGAGAAAACGTACGTACTTTTCACGGATTTTGAAGCCTGTGACAAGAATTTTATCATGATAAAAATAATAAATTTCAAATCTTTTACTGCTCCTTGTTCGTAAGATTTATTTATTTTATTTTATTTGAGAAAATTACTGTTCTTATTTTTGAGCATGTATATATAGGAGTAACTATGAGTTAATAATATATACCAGTGAACTAGGGATACAACATAAAATAATTAAGTTTTTTTAGGATATGTCTTTTTTACTTTTGTCGACGTTTTCGATTTGCTAATAGCAATAGAGACTTACATTAGCTAATTAACCATGCAATTACAACAAAATTTTAGGTTTTTTATTGTTTTTGCGTTACAGTTTGGCAAATTTGTACATAATGAAACAAAACGTATATATTCTTCTTAATGTTTTCCCTTTTAAAATTGTGCTATTTTAAAGTTTGTGCGAAATACTACTTGTACTACTGCATACTTTAATCACTTTATACTGATCTCTTCCAACTTTAACGATTTTGCAATAATTTTATAAAATCTCTTCTATTGATCTCTTTCTCTCTTTTTCATATATTGGCCAACCTATATTGATCAAATCCAGCATAACATGTACTCCCTCTAGTCGTTTTTATAAAAGCTCAAAATTTAAATTGTCTTAATCTTTTTTATAAGAGTCCAACAGAAATTATCTGAATATTTAATGAGTTTTGTTTTTTTTTTGACTCTCATTAATTATATATATTATGTTAATTAAAAAGGTTAGTTACACATATATTTACTCTATTTCTATATCTTTCTTACTCCTCATAAATAAGGACATACTTGGAAAAAGAATGTTTATTTTAGACACACTTATTAACTAATTTTAATCATTTTCTTAAACCGCATAATTCGATTATCTAGAACAGCATAAATAACTTTGGAGGGAGTATAACACTTTTTTTTTTTAAAGAAAATATCCGAGTGATTATAATATTCCTGAAAACAAAGCTTAAATCAGATGCCTCCTTTCCTTTTTAATTAATAATGTCACTGATTAACATGGCCATTAAATTCTTATTGATCATCAGTGACTTCACTTACATGTATGATCAAATTAATAACCCAAATTTTTTTTATATAGATGGATCATGGATGATCATTGATGCATGTGAAAAGATACCCTACAATCTTATTATTACTAAAATTAAATTAATGGAGCTAGCGAAATAATTAATTATTCCTTAGGATGTGGCGCTTAATTAATGTATATCTATTATGTATGTGGAAGATTGAATTAGTGAATGATGACGCTGACCACTTGTTTTTAATTTAATATCAGTGATTTCTTTCTCTTTTCAAATTTTAGTGATAAATTAACAGAAGGGATAATGAAAAATACACAAACCTCCCTGGCCATGTGATGCATCCAATAATTAATATTGTAATTAAAAATTAAGTTATCATACCCTAATATATATATATATATATATATATATATAGAGAGAGAGAGAGAGAGAGAGAGAGAGAGAGAGAGAGAGAGAGAACTTGAAGAAGATTCCCCTCTCAGTGAGAGAGAGAGAGAGAGAGAGAGAGAGAGAGAGAGAGAGAGAACTTGAAGAAGATTCCCCTCTCAGTGATATAATGTAACTAAGACAAATCATTAGTCAAAATCACATGTTTAAAGCTATACATGAGTACAACAAAACATACTATTGAAGAAAATGATACGAAAGGATTTATGAAAACATACACACATACACAGAACCATTCGTTGTCCCTAGTCCTAATTGGCTAAAACCAAAACAGGCATCACATGCCTCTAGCTATAGCTCAAATTAAGGTGCAAGAATCTTGTGAGATTAATTTGTAGATCGATAATAACGTTCGGCCACATTTTAGAGTTCTGATTAAAATTTGTATGTTACTCTTTTTCGTCCTTATTATAAAAGCACTAACTAACAATTTTACAAACCAATAAAAATAGTTAAAGTCAATAAAATTGTCGCCTCAAATTTAAGTAATTTTCAATATTATCACTACTAATCGCACTAAACTCTAATATCATATTAATTATTACTTTCTTTACCCACTACCCTTATTAATTAAGGGCATATATGGGAAAAATAATTAATCTTTCCTTGGAAACAATGAAGATCTTATAAAAAAACTAAATACACTTGCTAATCGGTGCTTTATAATAAGGACCAAAGGGAGTAATTAAAAATTAGGTTGTTGACAATTTATGGGTTATCAAACCTTACAATGAATATAATATGATTTGATTTAAAAAGTTGATTAAGATAGTTAATATGATTTTTTTCCTTAAAACACTACAAACATCTTCCTTAATTTTCTCCATCTCCCTTTTACTTAATTATGGTAGAAAGATCATCAATATGGGTAAATTGAAAAAGACTAACATATATTTTTAAAAAAATCTTATATTTAAAACAAAAATAACGGATCATACAACCATATATCTTTTATCGTCTAATGGTATCTCCACTTTCAAAATTTTCCATGGAAAAGGAGATATTTTGTGTTCCACACTTTGCATTTGGAAAAGGAGATATTTTGTGTTTCACAATTTGCATTTACACATTACTTTAAAATTAAATAACTCAGTGGGCTTGACCATATAAACAAAACCAGTCAAAGGGAAATAGATCTTCTCATCGATCCATCTCTCATCATCTTTCATTGTCCTTTATTACATGGGTCCGGATATTGATCCAAAGGCTTAAAAACAAAGGGTAGTTTTGAAATTTTGAAAACTTCATTTTTAAGCCGTTGGATCAATATCAGGACGGCCACAATAAAAGACAATCAGAGATGATGAGAAAGCGTGCAGGTGAGAGAATCTGAACACGTCAAACCACATGATTCACAGCCATAAATAAATGGGTTTTAGTTTTACCCTTGGCTATTTTCATAATAAGCACCGGATATTATAAACTATTAAATGACGTTGGAATGTCACTCCTACTATTTAAGTGGAGCAAGCGGCTGTTGAATAGTGGTGTGGGGCCTATATGCATACCTAGGAACAATATTTTTCTTAAGTTTAAGAGTAATATTACACCACTTCATATAGTGAAGTTACTCAGTTTTGTTGCGAAAACAGTTTAAGGACAAAAATACCCTAAAACCCTAAATAAATTTCTTCAATAATTATTTTTGTTTTTTATAATATTAATTAATAATGAAGTTTGAACCCCTTCTTATATGATATGAAACATATTTTTACCCACTAGATCAATCTTCATAGATATTTTGAATCTATCTTTTTTTTTTAACAATAATTTATCATATTCACTTCTATTTCAAATTAAGTCCTCCGGTCATAAATGTATGATCTAGTCTGTGAATGGATTTTTGCCCGAAATCTAAACACTTTATCCACTTTATCTCTTATATTTATCTTCTTCTTTTTTTTTTAATTAATTTGTCTAACTTATAAACAATTATATAACTTATAATATTGTAGAGAAGTATTTTAGAAATATCATGTCACATATGTTATAATGAAGTAATTTATTTAAACTTCCTTAAATTATCTAAATTAGACATATAGGTCTTATATTAAGGGTCACATGAGTACTTTACATAAAATCACACACACACATATTAGAAAAATCTTTGTGGACATGACAAACATACCCTGAATGATTTATATATTTCCATACGACGAGTAATTGAAATAAGTCATATAGAACATAAAGAAAACAAAGTGGTATTTTGGAGATTATGTAAAGTTAAAAACAAGTATCCGTGGCAATTTTCCCAAAATCCAAAACAGGCAGTCAGATTCTGAAGGGTAAAAATCGAGAAAAAAAAAAAAAAAAAAAAAAAAAAAAAAGCCTTGAAGCTCAATCTGGAAACGCAAATGCAAACCCAAACATAGCTATCAAACATTAGAGGAAGAAGAAGAAAATAAAAGAATAGGTCCCTCACATCATGAAATTTAGTGTAAGCATCTTTTGGGTGAGTAGCCATTTATAACTTTGATGGAAATGGGTCTTACCAATGTCTGAGGGGACCAAAGTTTATCATTTGTCACACAATTAATAGGGAGGGGGGGGTCCTAAATTGATAGGTCACTTTCTAAATTGAGGGGTCCATTTTTTTTATATATATAGAGTAGCGCTGGTTCGTCGCTTAGTTTATCTCCAATTCCCACTTTATCTGAATGGTCATCTATCACCAATTATTAAAAGCATAATATTCCTACACTACAAACTAAGCTTTGGCCATAAAACTTCATATGCATCATATAGCTAGCCTGCCTCTCAAGCAAGTTTTGATATTTTTTCCCATCAATGGATTGCCCTTCAATTCTCTTTATCTTCTTCATTATATTCATTCATGTGATGTATCCTTCTTTGACAATTTCTTTTATTGTGTCCTTATCGTCAATGACCTTTACAGTTTCCTATATATCTTGTTTGGAAAGTTTAGGATCACCGTTAAACCATATATGTGTTTGTGTAAGCATGATGCAATATGTGAGAGTGATTATTATTAGTATGGCTATGAACGAAAGAATTAATTAATGGATAACCTAGCTAGTCTATAGTGTAGAATTTTAAGAGTAGGTCAAGTGAAAAAGATCTCTTGATTCAACTTTTTATTTTGCTTACCAACAATCATTGGGAACAAGTGGTAAGAGATTTGTTTTCTCACTACCACGTCCTTGGTTCGAGACATGAAAATGGTGAAAATGATGTTGGAAGCTCTTTCCCCACAACCGTAGAGACGCCGGGCGAAATCCGGATTAGTCGGAACCGAAGGTTCCGGTGAACCGGGTGGGATATCCAAAAAAAAAACTTTTTATTTTGCTTTGTTAAAAATCATAACAGTGGAAGATGTGTACAAATCTCTCACTTCCTGGTTCCTATGCTCTACAAAAGATTTATTCCTTTTGCTTTACTGAGAAAGAAAATAAAAAATGTAGTTAAAATCAATCTCTCTCTCTCTCTCTCTCTCTATATATATATATATATATATATATATATATATATATATATATATATATATATATATATATATATATATATATATATATATATATATATATATATATATATATATATATACTATAAGGTAAGGAAGGAATTTGATCACCTTAAAGTTCAATGATAGCTTATGAGTACACACAATGACAAGTTCTTTGGCAGAAAATAACTATATATATATATATATTCACTTGTTATTGGAATTTTATTGGTAATTAGTTGAAATCTTTCATTTACTGTTTCCCATGCATCTAACTAAAAATTTGTGTTTACACACCATACAAAGATCATAGCATTTATTTTTTTTAATCATTCTAAACATTCTAATCTCCGCCGTCTTATTTGATTGCAATGTTCCTTTTACATGTTCAAAATTTGACGTCCACAGTATATTACTTTTGTTAGTTAGTGACGGAATACATATCGAAACCATAAGACTAATTAGAATAATGCATGTTACGATTAAGCAAGTGAAAATATAATTAAATAAAAGGAAAAATGATATATAAATTGAGATTCAACAATGTTAAAGAATGAATTTAGAAAATCATTTTCCCCCGGAAATCCTTAGAAAGGAAATTTTATTTAGTAACGAACAAAATTAAATATATCAATATAAAATATAATTTTTTAAGATAAATTGTGCTTATCCATATAACATGTCTAAAACATATGTTTGGCCTTCTAAACCGACATTACATCAAATTTCATTTTTATTCCTTTAAGTTGATAAAGTGTAATTCAAATTCCCCTAATACTAATATCATTACATTAGTTTTAATTATTAATAAGCAAATTCAAATGATGATTCTGCAATTAATGTTGAGATATTAATATTTAATTGAAAAATATTTAAAATAAAGCCTAATAATGATACACTCTCAACAATAACAATTCATTTCTAAAATAATAATATATTAAATGATTAATTTCTAAGTATGTTTCGTCATCATTTAATTGAAGAGTCACAATTTAAATTTACCAAGTCAGTATTTTTTTTTAACAAGATTTGTTAATAATTGAAACTACATATAATAAATTTAAGGGGACTAAATTAAAAAATCAGCCAACAAAATTAGAAGAATTGAAAATGAATTAATTAACGAGGTGAAAGTAAAAAGAGGGGAAAATGGGAAACAAGAGGGGAAAGGCAACTTCCGCCGTTGGGTGACACGGCCCCTCTCTTCTCTTATCTCATAATGTTCTTTGCCACTTTCCACCGACCCCCATTTTCCTCAAGCTCTATACACACACACACACACTATACCTTGTCTTTAATATAAGACACACACACTTACATATTATGCTTCTTCTAGTACTTAATATAAGATATATTTATATAGTTAATTTTGGTTCTAAATATAAGACAGATTTTTTATGTTTATTAATATTTTCCTAATTTACTCTTATTGAATGCTCCTTTAACAATAATCAAGAAAAAAGAGAATTAAGGAAGATGACTAGGATATGTCATTAATCAACTTAACTAACTTTCTTAGTTTAATTAAATTTAGTAAATATATCTTATATAAAAAACCAGAGGGAGTATATATTATCAATTTATTATCATTGCACATCCTCTATATATCGGCAATATATATAAATATATTGATCTCATAAAAATATCTCATTCTCCTCATCCCTCTCTCTATTTAATTTTTTATTAGAGAGTATTTCTTTTTAAGGGGGGTCCCAAATGGAGGGCACCAATGGAACAAAGTCCGAGTTTTGATACAGAATGGGGAAATCACTTTAATTAGTGGCCGCAAAATCCATTCACTGCCTAATCATTGCTTTACCCACTAAGTCCCCCAAGTGATTAATTGAAATCACCTTCAAATTCCCCCTCTCTTTTTTTTTCTTTTAATTATTTTATTATTCCTTTTGACCTCTCTCATTTGCCCCATTCCCTCTCCTTTTATAGGTCAACATATATACAACACTACCCCTATTTACTCCTAATTTCTACTTCTTGATTCCCTCCCAACAACCTATTCCATTCCAACCTTTTCGATCAAGTCAAAAAACAGTATTTAAAATAGTATCTATTCTCTAATTGGATTTATTGGATTTTTATTTTTTGTTTGTTTGTTTTATTATATCACAAGGCCTTAATTAATTTTAGTTTCATTATCATAGAATTTAAAATAGTATGAAAATGAGGGAAATGGGAAGGGAGTGAGGGGACAAATCCCTAAATGAAGGGGGGACATTTTGGGGTTGGGGATGTCAAACAAACACTTTATTTTTGCCTTCAAACATGGATCCTCTCTTTTTCTCTCAAAACCCATTTATTCATATATATTGGCTTTTCTCTTTTGTGGGATGCCCACTATTCCCATTTTTCTTCTATGTCCCCTCCATTTTCATATCAATTTCTTGTACTTTTCTTCTCTTCTTCAAGCCTTCTTTTCACATTATTATGAATCTTATTTATTCTTATGCCAAATCTTATATGCATACACAATCATCTTATCTCATGATGCGATTCAAATCATACATTTATATTTGGTCATTCTTTGAATTTTGTGCACTTCATACAGATAGTAATACTCCCTCCTCCCAAATAACTGCTTCTCTAATTCCCCTTCATACATATTGAGAAAATTAGTTGCTTCTCAGTCATTAATATAATACTATCTCCGGTTCTAATTATAGGAACATTTTTTTAGTACAATTTGCACTACAAAAGTGTTCATATAATTAGGACCGGAGGGAGTATTTATTTACCTAATTTGATTAAATTAAAAAAATTAATTAGTTGATATAACATATATTTTTTAAAACACCCTAGTCATCTTCCCTAATTATTTCCTTCACCCTCTCCACCGCACATTGATTATTGTTTAGAGAATATATATCAATAGGGATAAATTAGGATAAGATTGACAAATATGAAAAAAAAATTATATTTAAAATCAAGATTGTAACATCCCATTTGAAAACGGCGGAATATTTTTTTTTTTAAAACATTTCCAAATATTTCAAGCAGAGTAATCAGAGTAGAGCATTGGAGCGAAAGAGTAATCGATTCATAGCCAAAACATCAACCATTGTGTAATATTGTATAGATTACAATAGTCCTAAGGTTTAGAAATGAAATAGCGGAATGACGAGTAAAGAATAACGAGAAGACGATAAGATAGAAATAGTCTTCTTCCGCACGTCTATTCCGGCACTTGCCTCGATCCCGAACCGTGGTCCTCCCGACCACGAAGCTACAATGAGATTCAATTCACCATATTGAATCTCGGAGTAACGGTTAACCTCATACCCAAACAATACAATATACTGAAACGATATTTCTAGAGCTAATACCACGGTATATCATAAGCATACAAACGATGCATGATCATTATGCCGACAAACATAAGCACAAAGCAATATGTAAAGCCCCATAAGGTAAACAATAACAGCCTGCACTATTCACCGGTGCCACGATAATTACTCGTGTCCTCGCCGCTAGGAAAACAAAACGGTGTTACCAAAACTATAACCCGTATAACCGTACGTATAACGGTCTACGAACATATCATTGACATATAAGTATTTAAGATGTACAAGATTAGTGTTACAAAGTACGCGTCCGTACCTTCGTTGACGACGTTAGGTACTTCCGCGGAAAAACGTACTTTTTACGGAAAAACGTGAAATGTTCACCACGGCACGTCGGGCGGCGTAACGGCGGCAAATCAAAGTTTCGATGCCCTATCGAGTAATATCACTTTTATTAGTGATTTGACATCATAACGGCATTTTAGGTAAAAATTACCATTTTGCCCTTCTACCCCTAATTTGGCGGAATTTCGCGTAACTTCGTTACTTTGACCGTATTCCATTTCAAAATTATCCCCACTATGTTTTTACCTCGTCAGGCATCTTTCAATGCAATGAGGCATAAAAACAAGCATAGGAACAAATTCTGAAACTTCCTAGATCAAAACAACAGTTCTACTATAACTACCGAAAGAACTACGGAAACTAAAAGCTAAGGACAGAAGAACTTACTCGGAGCTAAGGCAAAACTTTTGCAGAGCTTCTCACTCTAAGTTTTGGCCAAGGTAGAGAGAAGAGGAGGTGTGAAGAATGAATGAAGAGTTCATGCCTTTATATAGGCAAAAATTGGGCTACTTTGGTAATTTTCACTTTCCAAGTTTTGTAATTTTTCCTTTCTTTTCAACCATGTAAATTCAAGACAAAATGGTGGTTAATTCTTGTCCATGGCTGCCTTGGTCGACATAAGGAAGGTGATGTGGCATCAAACCATTGGTCCAAGAATGGTGACTTAAGCTTACTTTATGCCCTCATCCGATAGAATTTCCCCCGATCGGTGTCCGTTTCGCGTAGTCTCTAAATTCTGAATTTATAACTTTGAAGATCTTCTCTTCCTCATCAATAATATCTAATTTAACTTAGATTCCAGTCCCTTACTGAGGTTCCAATGATCCGTTGAAGTTTTCTCGAAAAACGTGTCCTGGCGTCCGATTCTGAAAATCGTTTTCGGAATCATCAACCTCTGGACAAAAATTCACTGATTCCAAATATGTCCATATAATCATAAACTCATCTCCAGATGTTGAGTTATAATTTATTTTCTTCAGATCCAAAATGTGACTATCTCGCATTTTTCCCTATTTCGTCTTATTACGTAAATGCGCTACCGACCTCGGAATTAACTTCCGGAAGAGGTCACTTGAAGGTAAAAACTCACTGATCAATATTTTACCTTGACTTTGGAATTCCTATTCCTGGTTCTCTAGATAGGATCCGTTTCCTATTTATTCCATTACTATTCACTATATTATATAATAATACAACTTTACAAAAAAATATCATGATATTAAAATTTTATCCTTATCCCTTTTTTCTTTCTCAATTTTCGGCTGCCCTTTTTTTTTTTATTTATTTTACATTTATTTAATTAATTATTTATTTATTTATTCCATTTTTCCAAAAATTTCTCAAAATTACCTAATTGGTCCATTCTTGTATTTAGGCTTAAAAATACCTAAACTCACTTATTTTTTACAAAATTCTCCAATTAATTACTAAATATGTTCTTACTAATTTTAAGCCAAAAACCACTAATTTTAGGGTTTTACAAAATTACTTATGAATTTTCTTTACTTATGCTTAAGTAATTAGCCGTAAATTACTTAACTACTTTATTATCACTAGTTGATAATTTTATTAATTAAAATGCCTCATTACCTCATAATTCTAGCACCGACATTTCTGTTTTCATGTTTTACGCATTATTCTAGAATTTGAGAGGGTATTATGGTCATTACAATGCTTTTTGAGCATTTTTATTCAATTTCCCCAAGCTCACAATTTATCAAATTATCACAATTAGAGATAACATACTCTCCTAACTCAAATAATTATTTCATTGCCTTTTAGGATTTTTCACAATTTTCCTAAGTCATTTTGCATACCAGGGGTATTTTGGTCATTTGGCACTTTGGCCCTTAAATTCTCTAATTTCCTACAGAACTCATCCTAGAAAAATAGACTATAATAACACAAGTCTTGCAACAATAATTCCACTTATCAGAAATAGCCAATTTATTTACCAAAATGTAATATTTCGGATAAATAAATATGCGGGTATTACATTTCTCTCCCCTTAAACAAAATTTCGCCCTCGAAATTTAATCTATACTAACTAGACTACGGGCCATAAACTCGGGTACTTCTCCTTCATGTCACTCTCGGTTTCCCAAGTTGCCTCGTTTGATGACAAACCCTTCCAGACCACCTTCACTATCGGTATAGTTTTAGTCCTAAGCCGTTTCTCCTGGTGTTCGAGAATTTGCTCCGGCTCGACTACAAAGGTGTTATCATGCCGTACTTCAACATCATCGTACTTTATGACATGATCTCGATCTGGTAGGTATTTCTTCAGTTGTGACACGTGAAAAACATCTTGGAGATTACTCGGGTTCGGGGTAACGCTAGTTGATACGCAACCGGTCCTCGCTCGGCTAACACTTCAAATGGTCCAACGTAACGCGGACTAAGCTTCTTTCTCTTCGTGTTCTGCCGACACCTAAGTTCTTGGAGATAATTTCGAAACACATGGTCTCCGACTTCAAACTTCAACGGTCTTCTCCTCTTATCTCGCATAACTCTTCTATCTACCGTGTGCGCAAGGAGTCTCTTCTTGATCGAGCGATCTGCTCGGAGGTCTCTTTTAGCATATCCGGTCCAAGCAACCGCTTTTCGACGCATCTCGTCCCAGCATAAAGGCGATTGGCACTTTCGCCCATACAAAGCCTCGAACGGGGCCATTTGTATGCTTGAATGATAACTATTGTTATACGCGAATTCTCGCTAGTGAGAGGTGTTCGTCCCAATTTCCTTTGAAATCCGGGGCACATGCTCGCAAAGATATCCTCCAAATACGTCGTATCGTCCTCTCGATTGACCGTCGGTTTGAGGGTGATAAGCTGAACGAACTTCACTTGGTACCCATTCCTTCATGTAGTGCTTGCCAAAAGCGGGATTGGAATCGAGTATCCCGATCAGAGATAATACTCTTAGGGACTCCGTGCAGTCTCACGATCTCTTTGATGTAGATTGCAGCCAATCGTTCTGGAGAGTAGTGGATGCTAATGGGTATGAAATGTGCCGACTTGGTTAATCGGTCGACGATCACCCTAATGGTATCGTGATGCCTCGATCTTAGGTAGACCTACCACAAGATCCATGGTCACATTCTCCCATTTCCACTCCGGCGCTCTAGTCCTTGCGAGAAGACCGGGGGTCGCCGGTGCTCAATTTTTACTTTCTCGGCAAGTTAGACACCTAGCTACGTCGAGTTACGTCTCTTTTCATTCCAGGCCACCAAACTTCGGCCTTCAAGTTCTGTACATCTTGACCATTCCTGGATGCGAGAGTGTACTTACTCTTATGAGCCTCATCCGGTATCTTCCGCTTCGGTTCATCAACGGCGGTATGTAAATGCGCCCTTGTGTCCGACCAATCCACTCGATGAAAGGTCGTGGTCTTGGGTTTCACCTTGAGAGATCTTCTCCCGCATGGAGATTGCCCAATCATCTTGTCTCGAGCTTCATCAACTTCATCTCTCGTCATACTCCCTTGACTCACAAGAAGATTTGCAAGGTAGGCGTCACTTGGTGCGTTGAAATCCATGCGATTTGGTTTGAAAGATTCGGGTCTCGAAATCTTCAAGTAATTTCGCTCTTGTATCATCATGTATGACACTTGCACCTTCTTCCCCGCTTAGAGCATCTGCAACAACATTTGCTTTCCCGGGTGATACTTGATCTCCGGTTTGTAGTCTTTCGCAATTTCATCCAACGACGTTGCCTCATATTCGTTCCTTTGATCAAAGAGATACTTCGGCTCTTGTGGTCGCAGATAGTTATACGGTCGTACCGTACGAGATAATGCCTCCATATCTTCAAAGCGAACACGATGGCGGCAAGCTCCAAATCGTGTGTAGGATAGTTCGACTCGTGCGGCTTCGGTGACGAGAGGCATAAGCCACCACTCGCCCAATTGCATTAGGACACAACCCAATCCTTGCCCACCGGCATCACCGTAGACAACATATGTCTCATCGGGATCTGGGATTATCAATACCGGTCTTTGTAGTCAACCTCTCCCTCAGTCCCTGAAAGCTCTCCTCACAGTCATCTCCCCATATGAAGGGTTGATTCTTCCTCGTAAGCTTTGTCAATGGTAGGGCAAGACGCGAGAAATCCCGTATAAATCTGCGGTAATATCCCGCCAGACCTAGAAAACTACGTATCTCCGTCACTGTTTCTGGCCTCTTCCAGTCCCGGAACCGCTTCCACCTTGCTCGGGTCAACAAAGAACTCCGCCGCTAGATATCACATGGCCCAGAAATCTCACTTCCGGCAACCAAAATTCGCATTTGCTCAACTTTGCGTAGAGCTGCTTCTCTCTTAGTATGCTCAACACTAGGCGTAGATGTTCTTCATGCTCTTTTCTCGCTTTTGGAATAGACGAGTATATCGTCAATGAACACCACCACAAACCGGTCTAGGTGTTGTCGGAAGATACGGTTCATGTAATCCATGAATACCGCAGTGCATTTGTTAATCCGAAGGGCATCACAAGGAATTCATAATGCCCATATCTCGGTTCTCCGAAAGCCGTTTTGGAAATATCATCGTCTTTGACTCGAATCGATGATATCCCGAACGCAAATCAATCTTTGAAAAGACAGTGGAACCGAGATAACGATCCAAAAGATCATCAATCCGGGGAAGTGGATATTTGTTTTTTTACAATCACTTTATTTAGTTCACGATAATCGATGCGAGTCGAAAACTTCCATCTTTCTTTTTCACAAACAAGACTCGGGGCTCCCCGGGGTGATACACTGGGTCGAATGAACCCCTTCTTCTTCGTTCTTCCAACTGTTTCTTCAACTCTTGCATTTCATTTGGAGCCATACGATACGGCACCTTTGATATTGATCCTGCCAGGCATCAATTCAATATTGAACTCCACCTCTCGGATAGGAGGTAACTCAGTGAGATCCTCCGGAAATACATCGGGAAAATCATTCACCACAGGGATATCCTGGAGTGAAAGTTCGGCTTCTGCTTTAACCGAAAAGAATACCATGTAGGCATGGCATCCCTGTTTCACGCATCGATCAAGAGAAAGCTCAGGCTCACATCAACCTTGTCTCCAGGAAATGATATCTTCTTCTTGCCACAATCGATCATTGCACCGTTGGCTGTTAGCCAATTCAGACCGAAAATGACGTCGATGCCGTGAAGAGGTAGACGGATGAGATCTACCTTTGACACTCGTCCATCCACGTTAACAGTACAGTTCATACACGCGTCAGAAGCTAAAGACTTTACACCCAGTGGTGTAGACACTACCAGATCAAAAGGTAAACTACAGGCATGCATTCCTAAATGACTTGCACAATCATAAGATATAAACGAATGACTGGCACCCGAATCATACAATGCTTGCAATTTATTCCCATTAAGATAGATGGTACCTTGGACCATTTCTGGAGACTGTCTGGCCTCGGTGTTTGTCAATGCAAAGATCCGGCCAGCGCTCTGAGGTCTCGCCTCTGCAGCCTTCACAGGGCAATCCCGGCTAATGTGCCCAGACTTCTGGCACCTGAAACAGACTTGTTTCCCATCACAGTTGGCTCCTGGATGGTACTTCTTGCATTTTGGACACGTCTGGGATCCCGACTGTTTGGGGTAATTCATTTGTCCAGTTTGGTAGGGTCTCTTGTTTCCGCCTCGGTTATCGCTCCAAGGCGCCTTCCTCTTCTGTGAGGAGCCTCCGCGGTTAAACCCACTGCGGGCTGCATTGTTTCCTTCTTGGCCTCGGAATTTGCGCAGTTCTTTCAAATTGCGCTCAGTCAATCTGCAGGATTCCACAGCTTGGGCCATTCTCGGAAACTGCTGCGATACTAGCCTCGCCCTGATGTCATATTTCAGTCCGGTCACTAGTCGATTAGTCTTCCAGCTCTCATTTTTGTGGCTGTTCAGATATGATGAATAACGAGACAGGTTGGTGAAACGGGCGAAGTAATCGTCGAACGATTCTTCATTTCCCTGCTGGATGTGAAGAAATTCTTCTTCCTTAATCACCTGTACCGAGGAGGAAAATACCGTTCGTTGAACCGTTCTAGGAATGCCTCCCAAGTAACGGGGCCTTGAAGGGTTGTGGAAACACTCTTCCACCACCCGCGGGCATCGCCCTCTAGCTTGTAGATTGCCGGTGAGCCTTCCGATTTCTGGGCACTCAATGACTTCGAATATCTTCTCCGGACTCGAAGCCAATCCTCGCCCAATTCACTCTTTCCCCGGAAACCGGGTGGTTTAAGCTTACAGAACTGGTTGACCCAGCTTTCCGTGGTTTTTTTTTTCTCTTCTTCCATGTCGTGGAGGTGATCGGGATCGATTAGATTCATTTTCGTTATCGTTATGTTCATCGTTGTCCTCCTCTTCATTATCATCTTCTTCTTCGTCATTGTCATTGTCACTTTCCTCATCACGTTCTTCCTCACGTTGTCGTGCTTCCAACCGTCTTTGGGCTTCTTCATCCCGTTGATGTTGCCTCGCCAAGAGTGCATCTATGAGAGCTCTCGCTAATTTAGACTCGTACTAAACTACACTTCGGACTTATTCGCTCCAGAACTTTTCTCTATATGTCGGCCGCCCCACTTGATGATCGAGAATTCGCTCAGGATTGACCGTAAAGATCTTGTCACGTCGTACTTTGATATATAGTATTTCCCGTGGCACCCATATACCGTGGTCAATACCGGATATCAAAATGTCTCCATGGCGCCCATACACCATGGTAACACAAGATACTTTAAATGTTTCCATGGCGCCCATACATCATGACAACACAAGATACCTCCTACTCAATGACACGATCGCGGTCCGGTTGTAGTAACTAGGAGATATGCATCGGAAACTAAAATTTTTGTGGCAAGTAAGATAACTATTTATCAAACCGTAGGGGAAAACGTTAGATTTAGGAAGACAATGATTAGTCTATCGCAGACTTTATCACACTAATACTACAAACGAACGGACACTCGTACTATTTCCCCTCGTTCAAGATTTCGTTGATTCGGTCTACTTAGAAACGGGTACGGAATTTCGTATCGGGAGTTCCTCTACATGAGTCAAATACTACATGTATCTATCCTTGTTGGTCTTGAAGTTTCATCCGGCATGGCCTAGCTCCACATATAAGCTCTGCGCTAGGATGAATAGTCGTCCGGTACAAACGACGATTATCGAATTACGAGTTATCGAGACGATATCGAGTTATAAGCATTATCGATATCAAATATGAATATAGACGATGGATTTACGATTCTCGGGTTAGAATGATGCACCGACAGAGGGTGGTACACCGGTTCAGAATGGTATACCAGTCCAGACTGGTACACCGACTTAGGGCTATCTCAGTACTCATTTTCAAAAATGTGCTCACAATTTAAAATGCTTTTTGAACATAACTCCGTTATCCGAACAGAATGGCCAGATAAGTGTCTATCATGGGGACCTCACCAACTCTATGGCGACTGATTGGCTACACCCACATAGACTAGCCTTAACTGTCCTACCATACTATCCGTAATAACATAGTCATATCAATGCCGGACTACGCTCCGATACCAAAATGTAACATCCCATTTGAAAACGGAATATTTTTTTTTTTTTAAAACATTTCCAAATATTTCAAGCGAGAGTAATCGAGTAGAGCATTGGAGCGAAAGAGTAATCAGTTCATAGCCAAAACATCAACCATTGTGTAATATTGTATAGATTACAATAGTCCTAAGGTTTAGAAATGAAATAGCGGAATGACGAGAATAACGAATAACGAGAAGACGATAAGATAGAAATAGTCTTCACCGCACGTCTATTCCGGCACTTGCCTCGATCCCGAACCGTGGTCCTCCCGACCACGAAGCTACAAAATGAGATTCAATTCACCATATTGAATCTCGGAGTAACGGTTAACCTCATACCCAAACAATACAATATACGGACAAATGATATTTCTAGAGCTAATACCACAAGATATCATAAGCATACAAACGATGCATGATCATTATGCCGACAAACATAAGCACAAAGCAATATGTAAAGCCCCATAAGGTAAACAATAACAGCCTGCACTATTCACCGGTGCCACGATAATTACTCGTGTCCTCGCCGCTAGGAAAACAAAACGGTGTTACCAAAACTATAACCCGTATAACCGTACGTATAACGGTCTACGAACATATCATTGACATATAAGTATTTAAGATGTACAAGATTAGTGTTACAGTACGCGTCCGTACCTTCGTTGACGACGTTAGGTACTTCTGGCGGAAAAACGTACTTTTTACGGAAAAACGTGAAATGTTCACCAGCGGCACGTCGGGCAGCGTAACGGCAGCAAATCAAAGTTTCTGATGCCCTATCAGAGTAATATCACTTTTATTAGTGATTTGACATCATAACGGCATTTTAGGTAAAAATTACCATTTTGCCCTTCTACCCCTAATTTGGCGGAATTTCGCGAACTTCGTTACTTTGACCGTATTCCATTTCAAAATTATCCCCACTATGTTTTTACCTCGTCAGGCATCTTTCAATGCAATGAGGCATAAAAAAAGCATAGGAACAAATTCAAACTTCCTAGATCAAAACAACGGTTCTACTATAACTAACTACGAAAGAACTACGGAAACTAAAAGCTAAGGACAAGAAAGAACTTACTCGGAGCTAAGGCAAAACTTTTGCAGAGCTTCTCACTCTAAGTTTTGGCCAAGGTAGAGAGAAGAGGAGGTGTGAAGAATGAATGAAGAGTTCATGCCTTTATATAGGCAAAAATTGGGCTACTTTGGTAATTTTCACTTTCCAAGTTTTGTAATTTTTCCTTTCTTTTCAACCATGTAAATTCAAGACAAAATGGTGGTTAATTCTTGTCCATGGCTGCCTTGGTCGACATAAGGAAGGTGATGTGGCATCAAACCATTGGTCCAAGAATGGTGACTTAAGCTTACTTTATGCCCTGGTCCGATAGAATTTCCCGATCGGTGTCCGTTTTCGCGTAGTCTCTAAATTCTGAATTTATAACTTTGAAGATCTTCTCTTCCTCATCAATAATATCTAATTTAACTTAGATTCCAGTCCCTTACGGGGTTCCAACAATCCGGTTGAAGTTTTCTCGAAAACGTGTCCGGCGCGTCCGATTCGAAAATCGTTTTCGGAATCATCAACCTCTCGGACAAAAATTCACTGATTCCAAATATGTCCATATAATCATAAACTCATCTCCAGATGTTGAGTTATAATTTATTTTCTTCGGATCCAAAATGTGACTATCTGCATTTTTCCCTATTTCGTCTTATTACGTAAATGCGCTACCGACCTCGGAATTAACTTCCTAAGAGGTCACTTGAAGGTAAAAACTCACTGATCAATATTTTACCTTGACTTTGGAATTCCTATTCCTGGTTCTCTAGATAGGATCCGTTTCCTATTTATTCCATTACTATTCACTATATTATATAATAATACAACTTTACAAAAAATATCATGATATTAAAATTTTATCCTTATCCCTTTTTTCTTTCTCAATTTTCGTCTGCCCTTTTTTTTTGTATTTATTTTACATTTATTTAATTAATTATTTATTTATTTATTCCATTTTTCCAAAAATTTCTCAAAATTACCTAATTGGTCCATTCTTGTATTTAGGCTTAAAAATACCTAAACTCACTTATTTTTTACAAAATTCTCCAATTAATTACTAAATATGTTCTTACTAATTTTAAGCCAAAAACCACTAATTTTAGGGTTTTACAAAATTACTTATGAATTTTCTTTACTTATGCTTAAGTAATTAGCCGAAATTACTTAACTACTTTATTATCACTAGTTGATAATTTTATTAATTAAAATGCCTCATTACCTCATAATTCTAGCACTGACATTTCTGTTTTCATGTTTTCGCATTATTCTAGAATTTGAGAGGGTATTATGGTCATTACAATGCTTTTTGAGCATTTTTATTCAATTTCCCCAAGCTCACAATTTATCAAATTATCACAATTAGAGATAACATACTCTCCTAACTCAAATAATTATTTCATTGCCTTTTAGGATTTTTCACAATTTTCCTAAGTCATTTTGCATACCAGGGGTATTTTGGTCATTTGGCACTTTGGCCCTTAAATTCTCTAATTTCCTACAGAACTCATCCTAGAAAAATAGACTATAATAACACAAGTCTTGCAACAATAATTCCACTTATCAGAAATAGCCAATTTATTTACCAAAATGTAATATTTCGGATAAATAAATATGCAGGGTATTACAAAGATCAACTCCCTAAAAAGGTTATGTATTAAAAACTGGAGGGAGTAAATTTTTGTTAATTAAACGTGTTTTGAATTGAAATTTTTAAGTTTTCCCTTTTGGCTATTTATATTTCTAATTCTTTACTTGTTGATTTTCAAAATAAACATTTAACAATAGTAACATCTATTTGTAAAAATAAGAATTTAATGATATAAATGTGGCTTATAATTTTGGACATTAACATTTTTAAAAATGACTTATATTTGAATTTGGAGGTAGGAACATACTTTTATATATATATATATATATATATATATATATATATATATATATATATATATATATATATAACACTAATTATAAAGAAATTTTCTGTTTTTAATAAAACTTACACAAGTATCATTTGAAGTACTTAAAAAATTATTATAATCCTTATAAAAAAAATTCCTCTTATTTGAGGAAATGAATTTATATGGATTTTGAGAATGAATACAAATGTAAATTATTTTGGAAATATCATAAAAACATTTTTTATTTGAATAAGAAATCTAAGGAATCATATCAAAAGGGGTCAACCAGTGAACCTTGTTAATCAAATCGAGACTCAAATCCTCATTAATAGATGTATCTCAAATAACTAGTCAATGACATCCCGCTTATAATATTATGTTATTGAGCCTACCCCTCTAATTCAAAAGAAATGTATATACCAACATAAAGTTAATTTAATGTAAAAGGCATTGTTAGATTTCTCTAAAGTCTTGAGTTCAAGACACTTGTGTTGGGAAGAGTATATACAGATCCTAAACCGGATACCGATAATAATAATAATAATAAATGTATCTCAAATGGAATTATTTATATTTATAATAATTAAAGAAAACATCTTGGCAAAAAAAAGGAGGTTAATGGATGTGCGGGTGTTCAAGTCGGCTTGAGCCAAATCTGGTAAAAAGGCCACGGCAGTCACGCAACGCGCTCGACGCCGAAACTAAACTTTGCTTTATAAACGCTTAAAAGCAAACTTCGTTTCCATGCCTTGGCGGCTCAATTAATAATACTCGTATAACTTTACTATTACTAGTATCAATTATTAAATTCCCAAATTCCATTTTCTGCCTCGAAGGCATCGTTTTCTCACACACACGCGACCTCGTTTCCACTCGCCGCCAACTCATTCCCTTTCTTTCTTTGACTCGGAGAGTTAGCTTCACGTACATAGTATCGAGATTCGAATTGCATCTCATCCAATTGGAATTGATTAATGGGGACGTCAGGGAGGTTGATCAAACTTGAGACCCCTTTAAAAGCTGTATGATTAGCCAGATTAATTAGCCCCAACATTAATTAAAATTAATTTCTTTGCACTAACGAAAAGAATTAATTGGGAATTTCAATCCATGAACTAGGATTTGGATTGGATCTGAACCTTGTTTATTAGTGCTAATCTTAAGTTTAGTTAATCATAATACTACTTTTGGTCCTAATTATATGACCTAGTTGACTTTTTTTGGAGAGATTAAGGAAACTAAATAAGTTAATTAGTCGTTTCATATGTTGTGTATTTTTAGATTACCACTCTGATCCTATTTATAAGTCCATTTTGACCAAAAAAAATTGGTCCTATTTATAAGTCCAGTTTCATATAATAAATGAGATTGTGACAATTTTACCCATATTAATTATATCCAAGAGAGAAGAAACAGTTGAAAAATCCCAATCATAAATGAGGCAAAAGTTAAAAATTTACTCACATAATCATTGTGTAACTACCTTTCTTTGGTATGTGAAATTTGATTAAACCTGATTTATAAATAGAGACAAGTGGTATATATTAGTTTATTAGTCAAACTTATTAGTTTGAAGAAAAAATAAAAATACTCTAAAGTAATTTAATTAGTTTCCTTAATCTCTCTAAAAAAAAGTTAACTATGTCTTATAATTAGGACCAGAAGAGAGAGTAATAGAATTGGACCACAAGGAAACAGCTTCTGACTTTCTTTTCTTCTGTAGAAATTAAAGCAACGTCAACTGTATTTTTTTTTATATATATATATATTACTCAATAATTTAAAACTCCAAAATATTACTTAACTTTAAAGCTAAACAATAATGGTCAAATACCCAATTAACTGTTTTTGCCTGTCCCAGAAGCCACACACAATAGATTGCATTTCATCATCTTGTCATGTTGGTAGTATAATCTTAGGCTCAATTTTATCAACCCAACCATAAAATGTCAGCTATATAATAATCCATAAACAACAAACAAAATTAAACTTTGTAAATGTGCCCTTTTCATCCAGATTTGTCTTAACTTTTGTGTTCGTCCTAGATTACTAGTTCTCAACTTCTCATTATATACATATTTTTATTTAAACAGTAACAAGATTGATCTCTATCATGAGGGGTGGAAATTTATATTAAAAAAAAAAATCTCTTTTAACAAACCCATAAGTCATAAGAAAACGTGGAAGAAAATCACCCGGAGACTCTGTTTCAAGCCATCCCTCCAATCTAAAATGTTAGGCATCTTCCAAAAAAAAAAAAATTGATCAATAATGTAAGTCACTTAAAAATTATTAATTATATCAACTCCTTAAATATAATCAAAATAACAGTGGAATTACCCCTCCTTCTTGAGCTTAACAAAGAAAAGGGCCGACACTCTCACCAAAAGGAGGGTTCGATCCTAGAAGTTGATCAGCGCGCGGGGAGATCATATCTCCTAAGTGTGGATTAACATTAACACTGAGGGTAATAGGCAATTTCCAGCCCGCCCAACATCAGATCACCTAAAAGGAAGAGAGATTTCACTTTGTCTTTGGATCGTGGTAAACCCAACCCTTTTTAAAAATTTAACTGTATCAAAAAAAAAAAAGGAATAACAGTAGAATTACCTATAAGCTTTGTAAATATAGGAGCTCCCAACTTACGAGTTTGATTTTGTTTGTAACCTCTCATGTGCCTGCTCATTTAATTAGAAAAAAGAAAAAGAAAAAAGAATACCAGTGGAATGAATAGGGAGGGAGGGAGAATCTTAGCCGTTGAAGAGACTTTAGTGGGCTTTATAAAGGGTTCACTTGTTCCTGATCAGAACAACGTCTCGCTCACCCTCTCTCCCTGCGGTCTCTATCCCAAACTCAGTGTCACCAACAAACAGAGAGACCCCAAAGCATCGATTAGGAATTTCGAATAAACACTCGATCATCGCTCTCGTTTCTCTATTATTCATCTCTCTCTCTCTATATCCATTTATAGAGAAAGAGGAAAGGCCAAAAAAGAGCCTCACAATACATTCGAAACTTGTATAGAATAGCAATTGGAGTGCAGCTTTTCTAGTTTACGGTATACATACGAGGTAAGTGCATTAGAAATTTTTTATCTCAATTAATGTAAATAAACGTTTTTTAAGGTCTCAAATGAGGTCCCAACCAACCAGTAAAGCGTTGCTTGGTGCATTTACTGGCCACCCCCCCCCCCCCCTTCTCTCTGCTTTTTGCTTTTCACCATACTCTATATTTATTATATTTACGAAACTTCAACACACAGCCCCATCTCGTGCTCTTACTATCTTCTTCTTTGAACTGTTTCGAGAGAGAAAGAGGGGTCCTTTCTGTTCCGTTTCAGTCTCTGCAAAATTTCTGATATTTCCTGATTTTTGCGTCTCCCCTCGCCGCCTTTGTGGTTTCAGTACTTACTTCTCTTTTGTGGCGCATTAAAACGGTGGTTTTTATTGCGAATCTGAAAATCTTATTACGAATGGTAAATTCTGAAGCATCACTGTTACTGCTTCTTCTGCCATAACTCTGTCAGAGCTCTTAACTAACTCATCCTAGAGAGGAAGGCATTATTTGTAAGCAAAGGCCATTCTGTTTTTCGAAGACAGATCTGGGCTTTCTTTCTTTCTCTTCTTCAACCTTTTAAGGAGAAAGAGACATTTCAGAGCAAGGTTAGTGGGAAAGTGATTAGTGTTTTTGTGTTTGGATTTTCCTGCTTTTCTGTAAAAAAGAAAGCAAAAAAAAAAAAAAAAAAAAAAAAAAACTCTGTATCTATCCCAAGCTTTTTATTCTCTTCTCTCGTCATCCATCCCCACTTTCTTTTGGATTTGTGTGTGTGTGGGGGAATAACAGGATTTCAGAATTTGCAGTTTTCTGGATCTGGGTGTGTGGCCTTATATATATATATTCTACCCTTTCGTTTTCTGGGGTTGCGTTTGATCATCTAGTTTTTGTCTCATTTACTGTCGTTTCTGCATAAACATAACATACTTATTTATACCTATATATATTATCAGATCCACTAGTAGATTTGGACGGTGCCTTTCCCGTATTTCGGAGACAATGTTGCCTCAGAAGCAGGCAGAGGAAGCCATAGTTACCAACTTCACTGAAACAGAGAATGAAGGTGGAGGCATCATCGTGGGCAGGGAAGGAGATGACAACAAGGAGCAAGATGATAACTCCATGTTCACCCTCAAGAGCTTCCTCTGGCACGGTGGCTCTGTTTGGGACGCCTGGTTCAGTTGTGCCTCAAATCAAGTAGCTACTTGGTCTTCTTCTTCTCCTTCTCCATTTTCACCGTTAAATCGAATTAAAAAGATATTAAAATTAATGTTGCCGTTTTTTTTTCACAGGTAGCTCAAGTGCTCTTGACGCTACCCTACTCGTTTTCCCAACTGGGTATGCTCTCAGGCTTATTGCTGCAAGTATTTTACGGCCTGATGGGAAGCTGGACGGCTTATCTAATCAGTGTCCTCTATGTGGAATACCGTACCAGAAAGGAAAAGGAAAACGTTAGCTTCAAGAACCATGTCATTCAGGTAAAATTAAATTAAAATTGTGTCCAGATTCCAATTCCAAACAATAGTGTCCTAGAAAAGAAAAAGAAAAACACTTTTTTTTCATGGTGGGTTAATTATAATCAGTGGTTCGAAGTGCTTGACGGACTGCTGGGTCCGTATTGGAAAGCTCTGGGGCTGGCCTTCAACTGTACTTTCCTTCTCTTCGGATCTGTGATTCAGCTTATAGCTTGTGCAAGGTATGGCCTTTAGTTTTTCCCACGATTTCCGATCTGATAAAGAACAAAATCTGATGCTTTTGAATGAATTTTGTTATTGGCAGTAACATCTACTATATAAACGACAAACTGGACAAAAGGACTTGGACATACATATTTGGAGCTTGCTGTGCAACCACAGTGTTTATACCTTCATTTCACAATTATAGAATTTGGTCATTTTTGGGACTTGGAATGACAACTTACACAGCTTGGTATTTGACAATAGCTTCTTTTCTTCATGGCCAGGTTTGTTTTGTTTTGTTACTGTTTTGGTATTAATAGTGAAGAATTTGAAGAAAAAGATCTGAGATTTTGATGATTTGGAGGTGGTTGTTGTTGTTGTTGTTGCAGGCGGAGGGGGTGACTCACTCCGGTCCGACGAAGCTGGTGCTGTACTTCACCGGAGCAACTAATATTCTGTACACGTTTGGTGGCCACGCAGTTACAGTGTAAGCTAGCTAGCTCATCCAATTCAATTCAATTTCTCTTATTATTAACTGTCTTTTGACTGCGTAATTATTATTATTATTTTCATTGTTTCCGTTGAGTATGAGCGTCTGTGTTTTTTTTTTCTCTCTCACGTTTCCACACGGCTTCTTCTCTTTGCAGCTTTTTGCCTGCCATCTAGGATTTAATTAACCAGCCCCACAGGCAATATCATTCATTTTCACTTTTCTTTGCCTCTAAATTGCTTTATCATTTTACCTCTTGATTTTTCTTTTTCACCTTTCACCACATGAAAGTTGAAACATCATTCAATTAACTATATCTTTTTTTACCATGGGCAATTAATGATGTAAAAAAAAAAAAAAATCACCTCCCTTTCCAAGCATTTCGTTTATGCATTTATGATGAATTGATAAAAGCTTATCCAAAGTGTATATGAAACCACATTAAAACTAGAGAATAAAAAGGAACTAGTCAAGCCATTAATTTTATCCGAAAATTAAAAAAAATACCCATATTTAATAATTTGAATTACATTCAAGAAATCATAAAAGTTGCAATGAATGAATGAGTTTTTAAATATGGGAATATTGGAAATGTAATTAATAACCCACTTGATAACTTATAATAAGGATAATCATCAATTTATCTGAGAAGACGTTTTAAAATAGGGAGAGACTATAAGGTGAATTACCGATGCAAATATTGTTTATTTTATTTTTTTGCATATACTCAAAAATCTCTTTTAGGCCCTTATTTGTAAGAATTTTGTTCATCATCAGCACATTTCTAGGCCATCAGAGATAGCAAATATAAATGTTTTGTTATCTTGTCCTATCCTTTTTATCTCTTTCATTTGGTAATTGGTATAGTAGAGAATCAGGAATTGAATGTGTTATTTTAATAGTAAAAAACTACAGACAAAGACATACTAGTAATTAAAAAAATGAAAGAATTGGTGGCATTTTGGGATATAATACAATGAATGAATGGAAAATAGTAAGAGACACGAGAATTGGGAAGTGAGTAGTAAATAATAATAATGGGACATTATTATGTTATGCAGGGAGATAATGCATGCCATGTGGAAGCCACAGAAGTTCAAATACATTTATTTGATGGCCACACTCTACGTCTTCACCCTGACTCTGCCGTCGGCCTCCGCCGTGTACTGGGCGTTCGGCGACCAGCTGCTGACACACTCCAACGCTTTCTCCCTCCTGCCGAAGACCCGTTTCCGTGACGCCGCCGTGCTCCTGATGCTGATCCACCAGTTCATAACATTCGGGTTCGCCTGTACGCCGTTGTACTTCGTGTGGGAGAAGGTGATCGGCATGCATGACACCAGAAGCATGTGCCTCAGAGCTCTCGCCCGCTTGCCGGTCGTCATCCCCATCTGGTTTTTGGCCATCATCTTCCCTTTCTTCGGCCCCATTAACTCCGCTGTCGGCGCCCTCCTCGTCAGCTTCACCGTCTACATCATCCCCGCCCTCGCTCATATGCTCACCTACAGAAAAGCCTCCGCCCGACAGGTATATATAATACGGAAGATACTTGTATCAAATTTTTTATATCCATTATTAAGTTTTCTGATTACACATAACCATATAACCATCTGTCCTTTTTTAAAAAAAATTTATAGTTAACTGATAATAATTTAAAAATAGAAGACATGATTAATGTGATTGGAAACTTGACATAAGTCTTTTTCATACAGTGTGTGTATATATATATATATATAACTCTTACACAAACATTTGAGGGTATACTCGTCATTTCACATTGCTGGAGGAAATGACCAATGAGTCTGGTGGGACGTCGTTTTCGTTTAGTTATTTTAAACAGTTCAATTATTGGACCATTCCTTCTCTTTGACTCAGCTATCCCTCCCAACAATTCACTTAAGTAGAAACAATTTATTCACTCCTTTGTGATATAATCTCTATATATTTTAGGAGTTAATCTTATCCAAAATATAATATATAATTTTCATATTTGATAATATTTTCCTAATTTATCTCTATTGATGCTTCCTTAACAATAATTAGTGAGAAGAGAAATGAAGGAACTAAAGATAACTACTAAAAGTCTTTAGAAAATACACGATATTAACTAATTTTTTTAATCTAATTAAATTATATAAATATGTCTTATATTAAGGATCGGAAGAAGTACACACAAATGTGTTTGTATTTGTATCTGTTTTGTTTAAACTCTGTGGTTTGTATTCTGCAGAATGCTGCAGAGAAGCCTCCTTTCTTCATGCCAAGCTGGACTGCTATGTATGTCATCAATGCCTTCATTGTGGTTTGGATATTTGTGGTTGGATTTGGGTTTGGAGGATGGGCCAGCATGATCAATTTCATCAGGCAAATTGACTCTTTTGGCCTCTTTGCCAAGTGCTACCAGTGCCAGCCTTCCGGGCTGCCGCCGCCCAAGACTGCAGCTGCGCCGCCCCCTCACGCTCATCATCTCTAAGTGGGGTTGGTTTTCCGGCCTCAAAGGTTGTAACCCTTGAAAACTACAAGTGTCTCACACTTTCTCATATTTTGTATCATACATGGGGAATAGTAGTAATACTTCCCTTTTTTCATCTTCTGTGTGTTGGGTTTTTTTTCTCTTGGGGCATATTTTTATCTTCTTTTTTCCTTTACTACATAGTAATTTCTTTTCTTTAACTACTTGTTAGTTAATGATACAAAATAGCGTGTCTAATGGTTGTGATTTATTTGCTTATATAAATGCATAGGTTAATTATAATGCATTAGAGAGATAAACATTTATATATATATATGGTGTAGTATTTTTCTCTCTCTTTCACTTTTTTTTTTTTCTTGGGGTTGGAAGATCTTAGAAAGATTTTGTTGCCACTTTGTTTTTTCCCCCTCTTGTTATGCCATTATTGCTTTGAGGGCTTCCAATATGCCTCCGAGATCGTACAATTTGGCAATTTGCAATAAATAGCAGAACGAATCACCAAAAATTTTACGCTCTAACTCCTTTTTTTTTTCTTTTAAACTTTTACAAAAAAGTTTTATATTTGGTTAGAATTTTATAAAAAAAAAAAAAAACGCACACACACACACCCTCTCTAACTATAGGATTAAGGTGCGCTGAGCACCCCCAGTTTGTTAAGGTGCAAATTTCCAGAGATATACTATAACTGCTCACCTTCAGGGATTGCATTTTGAGATTTTCAAATTTGAGTCTACACTTGTTCGCTGTGTGGCCCAATCATAAGTGGATTAAGCCAACTAACTATACAATGCTTCTCAGTGCTTTAGCACCATTTGTCCAAATGATTACTGACTGAGGATCGATTAACATTTGTAAGTTGTGTATATTTGTAAACCTCAGAATCACAAAATGGAACTTCTTATAGTTATATATTACTACAACACTACACATCTCAAAAACCTCGCACAAATTATCATCCAAACAACCAAATAACGAACAAGTGGTCTCAGATCTCCCACACCTTGAAACCAAAGTGAGTGAAGAACAAGGCAAAGCTAAATCTGTAGTTGAAGCACAAGGCAGCTAGGTGTAGTGGTTTTACTGATATTTGAGCTTCCCACTCATCTCTGCTTCCCCAATACTTCTCACTCATTTAGCGGGATGGTTGAGAGATGATGAGAGAGAGAGCAGATCAAGATGAAGGTGGGAACAGAAGATGAGGAAGCAAGCTAGAGGAGGAGATGGTTAATGAAAACGGAACTTAAATAGTCTATTAGATTGTGACAAAAAATTTGCGGATGGATTTTTTTTAGTGCTAAGGAGTAATTTTACCATGTAAGTTTTTACTAATGGGCAATTTTTTCGGATGCAAATTTTGCCCCAAAAGAATGAAAAATGGAGCAATTTTACCCGAACCTTTATCCTAGTTAATTTTGACCGTTAGTTAACCAAATATGCTGAGCTGACAGTTCACATGTTATCTACGTAATTTTTGCTAAGCTACAAATTTTCCCCGGAAAAATTAAACTTTGAAAAAAATGAAGTAGATGATACAAAGATGGCATATAATCTATCAGTTTAATATATTTAATAACTAACGATTAAAACGCGTCCATGACTCGTTCAAAACGTTAGGCAAAATTTCCGGTTAACCTATTCTTTTACAGTGATCGTACAAGTTTAGAGAATTTGGGTCAGTTAATTATGGTGTGGCGAGTTTTTTTTTTTTTTTGTTTGTTTATTTTTCCTTTTAGAATTTACAAACAAAATATCTAAATAAGTTCAATGAATGAAGTATATATATATATATATATATATATAAAAGGTATAAATTAAACTCAGATACCTCTCAGAGTCTGTTGGTTCATGAATCACTTGGGAAAAAAGAGAGGAAAGAAACAGAGAGAAATGGGGGGATGAACCTACAAACATTCACATGGGGTTGCATGTGGGTAAGATATATATATTGCTGGTCATGTGCCCATTCTTTAACTACTCAATATTTTATATTCTTCTTCCTTTTTTTTTTTTTTGGTATTTACAAATAATAATGCATGAGTCTTTCCCTTCACTTGTTTGTTCTTATCGGTTTATCCTTATTCCCATTATTATTTTTTATTTTCTCTTCCAGAATTTTGAAATGTACTTTGATACGCATTTCCTATATATTTTATATTCGCTAAAGTGATCAAATCCCATATTTGTCTATTTCCCTTGAAGACTACAAAAAAGATTGACGAATATCCGAATTTATACTCACATGTTGTTGCATAGCGTGAGAAATTTTTATGCAGACTATCAAATAGTTCGGTGAAGTAAAAAAAAATATTGAAAAATTATCCATCAATTTCTTTGCCTAAAATAACATTTTATTTTATTTAATTACTATACAATTAATTAATACCTCCAATCCTTAATAAAAGATCAAGTTTGTAGTACAATTTACTAGATCTTATACTCCTCAGGTTCTAAATATAAACCATATTTACATAATATGATTAGATTAAAGAAGTTAAATAAATTAGTTAGTATAAAGAATACTTTCGTTATCTCCTTTAATCCCCACATTCCTTCTTCTTTCTCGATTATTGTTGAAGAATTATCAATAAGGTAAGTTAGGAAAATATTGACAAATATAAAAATTATATTTTATATTTAGAATGAAATACAATTCCCAACATATATCTTTTATTTATTTATTTTTGCTAAAGATATATATTATATTTAGGACAAAAGAAATAATAAGGATTAAAGAAAGTACTATAAACTGGACACTGCCAAAAAAAACAAGGTAATCCAACACGGTTGCCAAACAACAAGGCAGAACCCAAACTTTTGGTGTCATAAGCCCAAACCAAACATGACTACATGTCTACATGTACTAAACTTTTCAAGTCGTGACCCAAATTGCTCCAAAAACGACCATCCATAACCAATGCTGAAATATTTGTGCTTTAATATTCGTCAACTTTACTAACAAATTGATTGATGGTTGAAGTAGTAAGCGGTCTTCCCTCCTCCGTAAGGGATAGAACACATTCAAATATCGAAAAACACACTTATTAGTAGAGACGAAAACCCTTTATACTTGAAACTTTTAAAAAAGAACTAGTTCCAAATCTGAAATGGCTTGGGAACAACCCTTTATGAAGGTGCTTTTTGAGGTTATCGAGTGTTTTTAAGTAATGACAGTCTATTGAGTGGGAGAATCCTTTGAGCTTGTGTGAAGCTCCCCATGTGGATCGGACTCGAAACATATTTGTGTTTGCTTCACTTGTTTGAAGCGTTAATTAGCTAGCTTGCAAGTACATCAGGTATAAAGCATACATTACGTACCAAACATATTTGACTTTTTACATGTAATCGAAGCGCTCACAAATTCACAAGATTCCAAATTAAACAAAGACGTTGGTTTGGGTGAAACACTTGATGAGAAGTAGTCCAATTAGCTCAACCTCCTTTCAACAACCTTCCTTTTATATATACATATATTTACACACACATACACATTCTTAATCAGTAAAACATCATTACACCAAAATGGCGAGCGATAGATCAGGTGCAGAGATCGTGTACGTACGGCTCAGAAGGTTGCTATAAGCATTTCCTAGAGCTTCTTGAGGAGCTAGGGTTTCCATTCCACGAGGGGTGATTCCATTGAAGGACCTGATGGAGTGTGGCAGGGTTAGGGAGACGGCAATGGCGAAACCAGAAAATATTTTTAGTCCGAGTCAAAACATAAATATATTAAACTATTTACTAAATAGTATCACATAACATTAAAAATATAAATAAATAATAACCGACAATTACAAATCAAAATAAGATATAAGATCATATTAACATTTTTAGTAGGCATCTCAAACAAGAATTTTATTTTCCTAGTAATGAATCAAATATTGTCCTTATAGAGAAGATAAGAGATTATCTTTAAGTAAATTATTAGCCAAAATAAAATATTATATAATAAATACATATATATATACCAATAAATTTTAGAAGGTCAACTGTTGCCAAAGCCCCAACTGGCCAGCAAGTGGTTCCACCACTGGGAGACAGGCTTCGTGGGGATGAAGTAGAAGGCTCTGTACGAGCAGTCGAGCACTGGTTCAATGCCATGAAGACGAGGGTGAGCTATGCAGCGGAGGTGATGGCGTACGTGGAGAAAGGGAAGAGGAAGAAGATGAGTGGAATTAAGAGCAAGCAGATGTTAGTGTGGGTTTCGATCACCAAGATGTGCATGGACCAGACCAATCCGGATAAGATAGTTTTCAAGACTCCGGTGGGGATCGGAAAGTCTTTCCGATCACTTCCTATATGACAGACCAACCAAGAGAAGGACAAGCTAAGTACCTTCAAAGCCACAACAATTGCTTTAAATTGCTTCTTTGAAGTCTCAAAAAACGTACTGGCGTTTGGTTTAAATATGTTTAGTTCAATTCGGCCAATAATAATGTGAATGTTTTGTTTATCTTGAATTATTTATCAATTATTTCTATATTTTTTATTGAGAGTTGGATAACTCTGTGATCTTTGGTTGGAAATACAATTATTTGACAGCTGTTTTTACTTGTCATCTTATGAATAAACTCATCGTTCTTATGTTGAAAATGAAGACGATCTGCTTCTCCTAATTAATTGAAATTTGCATTCTTGCTTAAAAATTGAAATTAATTCTATGAAATACAACCATCAAACCCATGGATTCACTGGGTAGGATTATTTCAACTTAAACAGTGGTTTCATATTCATACCTAGAGCATGCAACACAATAATAACTAGGAGGTAGCGTGGCTTACAATATACTTCCTCTAGTTCTTAATATAATATTCATTTATCTAATTTAATTAGATTAAGGAAATTAGTTAATATAACATATATTTAAAAAAAATCCTAGACATCTTCCTTAATTCTCTCTTTCTCTTTCCTTATTGATTAATGTTGAAGAAGATCAATAAAGATAAATTAAGAAAAGATTGATAAATATTAAAAATATGTTTTATATTTAAGATCAAAATTAACTCGCCAAATATGTCATATATTAAGGACTAGAGGGGGAGTAAGTTTTAAAAATAATAAAGCTCTTTAAGATGTTGGTAAAACTGAAAAAATCAGTACTAATATATTTTAATCCTTTATCATATCAAGGGCCTCCAAGATATATAATTCCCCCTTTAGTTTAAAGATTAAGAATCGAGAAATGCCAATCGATGATTATATTTTATTCCATTAATTTTTGGAAAAATTGAAAGTCATCAAACTTCAATTACATAATTGCAGAGAGATGCTTTCCTGCGTCACCTAAAATGAAGTCATCATCACATCCGGGAATTGAGCATTACAATACTTTTGTTTACTACTCCCTCCGGTCCTAATTATAGGACAATATTTGAGAGTTAGTTTTAGTTTTAATTATAGGACACCATTATAATTTTTGTCAATTTTTTCCTAAAATATCCCTTTTGATATTTTCTCAATAATGATTAAAGACAATAATAATTTAATAATGCACCTATATTTTCTATAAAATAAGTAATGCTTATAACACATTAATGTCACATACACCTTAATTCTAGTTTTTTTTTTTAATAAAAAAAATTGGAAAAAAAATTTATCATATTTTTCCCATATCACCCTACTAGTACTTGATTTAACCAATAGTTCTCCTTCATTCATTCGGTGTTTGCTTTCCCCTCCCTGCCTACCTTTATTTGATTAGAGTTTGTGACTTTGTGGTCAATGCCTTCTTTCTATTTTTGCACAATGGTTTGTATAGGGGATTTGGTTAAAATTAGGGTTTATTAGTGAAGAGTATGAATAATAAAAGAAAAGGACATCGAAGGATAGTGATGGAATATTGATATTACAAAATGGGAAATTATGTTGGCACATAATAGAGACAGGAAAATGGGTTAACTGGTTTAACAGTGGGCACACAAAGTATGAAATGAATAATATTGTAAGAGGTTAAGAAAGTTAAATATGTAATGATATTTTAGGAAAATAAGTAAAATTAACTAATTTAACTCATATTTTTAATCCCTCCAAAATCAGTTAAATATGGCATATAATAAAACCGGATGTAGAGCATTAGGGGGGGAAAAAAGACTTTGTGTAGAGAATCAGAATTGGACCGGGTTCTGGGCTGGCCCAAAGGATCATTTAGTCCAGCTCAACCCGGCATGTTGTTATTATGATAGGCACGCGCAATACTTTAGAGGGATTAGCATTCATTCAGCACCTTGAAGTCATTTGAGAAACTTTATGATTTCAACTACCTATTGTTTTGTTAATTCAAGAGAAAACAGTGAAATATATGAAATTAATGAGTTTATTCCATTTAGTGCTGGAAGGAGGATATATCCAGAAATTTCATTTATTTGCTACACTAGTTTTAGAACTGATTGTTGCAAATTAGCTTTATTATTTTGATTGTAGCTTCCTAATGGGAAAAATAATGACGAATTGGACATGACTGAAACTTTTGGTGTTGCAGTGAAAAGGAAAAATGACCAGTTTTCAGTTCCCATCCTATATTGCCCTTAGCTTTATGAGCAAGTGAATAAGAGATGAATTGAATAGCACTAGGTCTATCTAATTAGTGTAGTATAATCACTGAGCACTTCGTTTACACGTACGTGTATATGTTAATCAATAACGAAGAAGTTAGATATCACCTCTTTGTATATGTTTTCCGAAATAGTTACAGAGATTAAAAATATACTTATCTGTTTCTTAATATAACACATATTTATCTAATTTAATTATATTAAATAAATTGGTTAAAATAGTTAATATAATATTTATTGTCCAGCACAAACAGTTAATCTCCGTAATTCTTTCATTCCCTCTTCTCCTTGATTATTGTTTGAGGAGTACTAATAAGAGTAAATTAGAAAAAGATTAATAAATATGAAAAATATATATTATAATTAGAACTAAAACCCCAATCATGTCTCATATTGATGACCGAAAGAGTAGTATGAAAATATTACAATGAATTAAAAACCATGTTAATTACTGTAGGATTTTTTGGTCAGCATGGTTGATTGTTGTAGTTATACTTTGTGACGATCTTTTTGTCCTTTGGCGGACCTCTGATAAAATTGGGACGATTTTTTTATTAAAAAAATTTATGTTTTGGTAATTTTCTAAAATATAATGTTCTTTTAATGGTTCAAATTATTATTTAGTAACTCATCTAACTTTATAGTAAGGTAAGGCCTTCGACTGACTTGGTTTTAGAGCCAAAGGTGTCACACTGGCTTCGTACCAAAGCTGGGCCTTACACATGTATGGTATGAGAGCCATGGGTGTTACATTGGGTCTCATTTTTAAAAAAAAAAAAAAAAAAAAAAAAAAAAAAAATCATTTGTGGAGGCATTTTTTACACTAGCCACACCTGTTATTTCCCAATCACAATTCCTCTAAACCCTACTCATGGCTATCATTTTCTCTTTCCCCTCAATTTGTGCTCACAGATCCCATCTCTCTCCACACTACTAACCCAAGAAACAAAAGCCTCACATACTCCATCAACCTCAATGTTGTTTGTGTTTTTTTGCTTGTTTTAATCTTCTGTTATATGAAATATATAATATGCAAATCTGCTCACAAATCCCCATGGCAAGCACTTAAAACATCTCAAAATCACTCTCTCTTCACATTGCTAACCCTAGAAACCAGAGGCTCACGTGCTCACTCAACCGCAACCAAGAGGTTGGTATTTTTGTGATTATTTGTCTTCAAATGAGTGTGCTTTTATTTGGAAAATTAGGGTAAAGTTTTGAAGAAACATGAGAAAGAGGGAAAGTGTGATCATGAAGCCCGATAAAAGTTAGAGTACAGACTTAGACGATATTTTATGTATTATTGTTCAATATTTTACTTTCCCGCCATGTAATTAGTAATCAGTACATAGTCACCATTATAGCACATTATTATTTATACCTTCTGGGCAAAGTAAGGAGCATAATGCAGTCAAATGATCATTGTTTTGTTCCAAACAAGCTATATCTCTATACAAACCAGAGAGCATTAAACTTGAAAGTGTTAATTGTGATAGGAAGATATGCATAGAAATATAATGTTAAGTAGTATGATTGTCAAAATATATTGATAGGTAATAAATATGTGGTTTCGACACTACAAGCTAAATGACATTAGTTTTATTTTCATTGTGGGAAAAAAAATGTCCGAAAATGTTTTTGGATATAAAGGGAAAAATTGACAGTCTTATGATACAACGAAATTAAAATATTAAAACTAGTCAGAAAAGGAAAAACTCAAAAGCCAAAAACTATTTTAAACTCAAATTCAACATCAACTCAATCAATCAAATGTAAACGAACGTATAATAAGAAAACCATGAAATATTATGTAATAATCATTAATATCATGTATTTATTGATTTGTGAATTTAATATAGCAGTTGTATCAGGACACTCAGTAGTGATATCAGTATACTTAGCGGTGGTATAAATACACTTAGCGGTGGTATCAGTAACCATAGTAGTGATATCAATATTATCATTATGCCTAATTAACGATACAGTGATGGGCACATGTATGAGTCGAGCCTATAACTTGACGAACAATTAAACATAAAGAAGAGTGATAAATTAAACGTAATATTAGAAAGGCACTCTAATACATCAAGTCTAGTTTAAGCAATATGGAGAGGAAGTCCCATGGGGATCAAGAGTTTCAGAAATGTAAAAAACACAAGAGTTTCAAAAAAATGCTAACTTCTCGTTGAGGGAGTCTGTGAGGCTTTGGTTTTTACGTAGAGTGAAGGAGATTCTTAAGCACAGTTTTCTAGGAAGTGGCTAAGGTTTAAGGAGAAATGGATTTTTGGGGCGAGGACCTGATTAAAAGTGGTGATAAATTAATATTTCCAAAAAAATTGGGACGCAATGTTATTATAATTCTAATTGTAATGAGGAAGAATAAAGAAGCAGAAATCACAAATAGGGGGAGATAATGGCCCAAACGAATTTGTTTTTAAGAAGAATATGTGCGTGATTAAACAATTAATGTTTGTATAAAGAAGCTAGCAAATTATGTGGTAATTAGATATGAGAGCTTAAGTGCTATGAGAACTGGCATGATTGCTTAAATGAAAGAATAATGAATAATATTCAAATATATTGTCTCGAAGATCAATACACCGAATGAGTATTGATTTTTGATTATTAAATGCTTATCGGAAGATAGAATATGCATTTTACCTAACATTCCAACACTCTGAGATTAATTGTATAATTTGCAGAGCACTCACAATATCAAATTAAGATAATTTTTATAAGCAATCCAAAAATGGAGTAGTTACTCTAGTGAATCATTTTATCATTACCTTCATACTGCTGCTAACTGATGAAGTCTACAATCTGCTACAAAAACTATGGCTAACCACAAATTAATAAAATTTTGAACAGCTCGAAAAGGGACAAAATCTATGCATCATTAGGTGTTTCATGTATAGTAAAATAAGTCTGCTAATTCTTTGTTCCAAAAGCTGCAAATTTCCAACAGTTTCATCCATAAATGAGTGAAACAGTTTTTTTTTTTTGATATTAAATGAGTGAAACAGTTGATAATGCTTGCAAACTGTAATTATACATAAACTATATGGGTTGACCTTTTTTCTTTTATATAGCATTGGGCTTCAAAGAATGGGCTAGCTGGTAAGTCTTTTTTGTTCAGAAGGTTCTTAGTCTTGATTGCCCTCATATTTATTTGTTGTCCATGATTATATTGTACTACATCTAATAATAGAAGCATACCATACTTTGTAATTTGAACAAGTTTGTCCTATAATTAGAATTAGGATTGGAGGTCGTAATAATTATTTAAATTTTTATTGTAATGGATTTATTGAGAATATTTTTTTCATGCAATAAATTTTTTACATGATAAAAAATATTATAACACAAAATTTTAGATCATATTTATAGATGATAATTTAAATTGAAATTATCCAAATACTTGGAGACTGTTTTTCATAAATCAATGAATGATATTTAAGAAGTAAATCCAACAAATCATCACATAAATCATATAACGAATACAAATTGAGAAAATTGCTCACAAATTCTTATTTAGAGAATTAATGTTGCCATATACTCTCCCATATTATCTGATAGAAAGTGTTAGCATTTTTAAGAATTTTATACCGGGTATTTGAATTCAAGTAGCTTCAGGCAATTAATTGATTTGTTGATACTATCAATAGGGTTCATATCTCTCTGTCTCTGTCGCCATTGTCACTGTCGCCAACGCCGTAAAAACCCTGTCAGTAATGTTTTGAAATACTTTTCATTTCCGGTCCCAATTATAGGAAGCGAAAATTTAGAAGTTGGTTTTTTTTAATTATAAAAATAAGTTTTAACTTTTGTCAATTTTTTTTCCTATAATACCCCTATTTATACCTTTTCAATAATAATTAAAGACAATAATAATTTAATAATACACCCATATATTTTATAAAGCAAATAATGTTTGCAACTCATTAATGTCATATACACCTAAATTATACTTTTTTATATAAAATAATTTTGAGCAATTTTTGTCATATTTTTCCTATATCACCCCTACTAATACTTCTTCCACAATAATTAATTTAACAACACGTTTATATTCTATCCAATGAGATATTCTACTTGATTTTTTTATTTTTAAATAAAATAATTTTAATATTCCTTTAAGAATTTTTTTAACTATCTATCCAAAGTGATTAATTTTTCCCCTAAAATAACCTAATAAAACATTAATTTCATTATCTTGTTTCCAACAATAAAAAAATAAACTTGTATCTGTATTATGACCTGATCTTACCAGAAGTTACGTTGAACTCCTCTTTGTTCCACTTTCACACACGTACATACATATCCATACGCGTACATATATATTATGCCCAATATATGGGAAAGTAATAATAGCGTTTTAAAAAAGTAATAATAGCGTGGTTTAGGAAAATAAACTTGTATTTGTATTACTTAGTTTTATCTTTGAAAGATGTATATGTATTAAATAAACTTGGGTAAGGGTATTTTAGGAAAATACACATAATTAACTAATTTAACTTCCTTCTTTAATCCTTCCAAATTCTGGTAAATAACTCCTATAATTAGGACCGGAGGGAGTAAAATGTAGGCTCAAGCAGAGAGAAAACATGAGGGATAATGGGCCCCGGGCCAGGTTTATGAGGTTTCCTTACATATGTAACACATTCCTTCCATTCTATATCATTTATTTGACTTGTATATATAGATTCAAATTTACATAATTGTACCCTTCCTCCTTAGGTTCAACTGGCGAAGGGGTCGGACTTCCTCACCAAAAGAGAGGGGGTTCGATCTTGGAGTTAATCAAAGCCCTGACAGGAGAGACATTCTAGAGTGTCTACGTATAGCGGTCTCTTGAATCGTTGAACCGGCTCCAAATGCCCTACCCTTAGATCAAAGCGAGTGGCAACCCTTTCCTAAAAATTTGGCTTAAAAAAAAATTACATAATTGTTCTATATGAGAGAGAGATTATAGAACATTCAACCGATGAAGCATCATGCATGTTGATAAATTGGGTTTATGTTCCTCAAGTAATTGTATTCTACTTTTGCCTTTTTCTGATAGAAATAACTTTTCTTCCTCAAAAAAGGTTTACTATTTAATTAACGTTTTTTTGTAGATGAACATAGTATCTATACATATGTAAAGGATGATTTTAGCACAGCCCTTGAATTAATAGTATTTTATTGTTCTCTAATGATTTTAGCACGTTTTGAAGATGACATGAATAATACACATCGTCCTGTATGTGCATGGCGGGGGTGCATACCTAGTTAAGATTTAAATATCTTTTCGATATACAACTTCGTAACCACAAAATTATGATATATATATATATATATATATATATATATATATATATATATATATATATATATATATATATAAAAAAGGAGAAAAAAGACAACTTATTAAATATATGATAGTTTCTCATGATTTAAGATTTTTTATTGTTTCTTTATTTGTAATTTTGTCGTTATCAATTTATAAGTTATATTTTTGTATTTATAAAAAACTTGAATATTTCTCATGATTTCTAGTAGTTTCAAATTTATATTATCCAAGCAATATATGGAGACTTTTTTGTCCAAAAAAACAAAACTTGCTAGCTGTTAACGAACTGGCCAGGGGCAATCTTGTATGTCTACCCAAATTCATTTAAAATTTGCTCATTTAAGCTCGCCTATAAAAGTCCATGACAGGGTGAGTTGGAACCCGCACATTTGGGCAGACTACGGGCACAACTTTGGACTACCTATGCCCACCGGTTAAATTTATTTCATATTATATATTTTTTATTATTGTTATTTGCCGATAGATTTTCATGTGTAGTTTCATAGGAAAAAAATTAGCAAAGGGAAGTAATCCATTTCTGGTTACATAATAAATTAACAAGGATCAAAGATTCAAGATAATTGTCCACTGACTTTATCCTAAATGTGTACCCATATAAAATAAAAATAAAGAACAATTATATTCCTCCCATTTGATCAAAAGGATTTCAATGCTATTCTCTTCCTTGACGCCTGCCTTGTTAATACCCAATAGTTACTAAATAAATGCAGCCCCAAACAGCAGTGTCGTTGTAGTATAGTGGTAAGTATTTCCGCCTGTCACGCGGACGACCGGGGTTCGATCCCCGGCAACGGCGAATTTTGTCTCTTCTTTTTGACTTCCGGGCTACAGCGACACAGGGACGGAAACGACAAACAGTACTGCGCACAAAGCATCAGATTTTTGGCACTACCTCTGGTGCTAATCGACTCAGCAACGTGACAGTGCATGCGTGATAAAAACCCAACCAGAGGCCTGCAAATGCAATGTTTGCATTATGAGTGACGCTGAAGCAGACGTAATTTGAGAAACAGAGTTTCCAATGAAGAAGGGTTTGATTCCATGTTCGAGGGTGCAGGGAAAAGGTGCAAGTTCTCCGCGCATGGAATCTCTGCTCTTTCTCTCTCATTGCTCATAACACCTCTGGAATTTACATTAACTGGTTTTTGTTACAGCAGCCTTTTACAGAAAAGTGACGAATGAATTTCTATGCTATACGTTAAGACATGTTTGGGAAGAAAGTGAAACAGTTTCTTTTTGCCATTGAACTCTAAAAAACCACGTTTGGAGACAAAGGAGAGGTAAATAAAATAGGTGTTGTCCCTCTCCCACCATTGATGAACATGGACAAGATTGGAGGAGTTGTGGAAGAGAGAAATAACATGAGATTATAGAGATCTATTTTCCCATGTTGTAGCACAATTTGAATGGACCCCATCTGTTCATTATACCACTCTTTTGGACATATTTTCAAAAAAAAAAAAAAAAAAATCCTCATGCCACAATAACACCCCACGCGTGCACTTCTTTTGTACAATTTTGTATAATGCTCTTCAATTATTCAGACATTATATGGATGGTTTCATTTATTTATATCTTATTGTTTCTTATTCTTATATAGAAGATCAAAATTATCACATTGTTGGGCCTTGTAGTCCAAACGACACTAAACACTTCCCTTAAAGCCTTGTTAAATGTGAGGTTGTAAGTTTGAATACTTTATTAAAAGTATTATTGATGCATGAGTTACCTCTTTGGAATATTTTCTTTTAGTTTTAACAGTGCAAGGCAATACTCGAACTTTATTCTTCTGTTTGAACATGGTTCATGAACCCTTATAGCCTATACTGTTTTCATATATTGTTCCATTCATTTTCTTGGAGAAAAAGGTGTTGATCACTTTAAATTTACAGCTTGGGCCAAGTTCAATTCTGCAATAATGGCGAAAGAATGAATATGGACAAGGGTATCAGTTTCTCTGAAAAAGATGTATGTATGTACACATTACATAAATCAGTATGTAAGTGACAAATTGGATTAGAGCATCTAGTTTTCAAGACCAAGTTCATCCCCGACTTAAAAAGCATAAACAGTCATGGATCAATCACTCTACTTGTCATATACCGATTCAAGAAACTTTTTTACAATTGTCAGAAACAAGTTGATCCTATCAAATTACCCTGTCTGGGGCATAGAACCTAACTCAGTTAAATCATCTCATTTGGCCAGGCTGGGTAGGTCTAGTGGAAGTCTCATCGTGCTAGGGTGACTGATTGACTGAACCACATGTATTTAATGCCTCTTCTAGTTTAAGCGAAATGATGTGAAGTAACTTTATTAGATTCATGCCATAAGGTAGGTTACGTTGACTTTCTTCCGTATTTCCTTTGACCTGCCTCATCACGGCTCCGTCCATTAATGCTCCTTCTCATGGCTCCTATTCACAATGTCTTCATAAATCCTGGTTCCTTTCCCCCGAACTTCTAGTCAAGTCTAAGATTCAAAACAAATTGAATCTTAGGTAACGATTAACCTCATATGAAAAGTATAACAAAGATATGTATGACAGATATTCATTACATTTCAAAGATTAACCAATACATAGCACACAAAGACATGTAATGTCAACACAACAACAAGATACATAGCACACAACACATGTAATGTTATCTATACAAATCCATGTATAAATTGAATAGTCTGCACCACGTGCCACGATGTACGATCGTGTCCTCGGCGCTAGGAAAACAATCTCACGGCATTATCAAGACTATAACCCGTATCAAGCGAATGTATATAAACAATGATTCAAGACAGATTCTTAACCACGGTGCATGACCCAAGACCAAGTCTTGTCCATGACTCTATGAAATCATCTATCACATATAAGCATACAAGACATATCAGAGTTAAAGTTACTGTACGCGAACGTACCTTCCTTCCGTGTGAATAGTAATTTACTATTCATATATACGGTACTATTCATAAATACGACACTATGAATAGTAATATGCCCGTCCTTCAAATCTGACTCCGAAATCCTCGGATATCCTAACATATTACCATATTGCTTAGAATAATATCCAAAAGGTTAATTTACCTTTCTACGCTTGGTGGATTTGTTATTACCATTTTGCCATTACATTTTATTTAATAAAAACGCCACTTTCAAGCATTATGGCCAGATTTACTTCTAACTTTGAAAATTCATAAGTAATTCTAGAAAACTCGAAACGAGAACCCATAAAATTCCCCGGAATCCTTAGGATGTCTAGTTTTGAGGAAAAATATTGGTTTTTGCCCAGAGTTTAAGAATAGTTCCCAGTTTTCACGTGTTCATCTTCTGCCCAGAAAATTTCCAGAAAACGTAGCCCAACATTGGACATTTTTATCTTTTAGCATAGAACTCGAACTAATTCACTCTTGGTAGATTTGGAAAGCCCTATATGTCTACTTTAACCATGAATTTGCTCAGAATTTTAGAACCTCATATTCAATATAAAATACTGGCATTTTTACCCCGACTTCAAAATTGCTAACCGATAAAATTTCGCTCAGAGCTTCGCTTTTGATCATAATCTTCCAAAATTTTTGCTATATCACTTTCTCCATAAATTTTTCGAAATAAAACCATTTCTAACCATAAAAACATGATAACAAAAATATATTGGAAGATTAAAGATCAAAACAACATTTAAACTAAAATCTACAAAACTTAAGACTAGAAACTAAAAGCTTTGCTTACCTCTTGAAGAACTTCCTCCTCCTTCTTGCTTCCCACTATGATTTCCTCTCTACTCTTGCTTCTAAACTCATATACTTTGGTTGAGTTTGGTGTGAGAATTATGGAGAGCAAAGGCCTCTATTTATAGTGAAAATTCAAGGCCTATTCCAACCATATTTCTTCCTTAACCAAACATTCCTTATAAACCAAACACTCTTCTTCCATCTACCAAAAACTACCATTCTAATTACCTATTCCATCCACCAAAAATTACCATTCCACTTACCTATTCCATCCACCAAAAACTATCATTTAATATTTATTTGCAAATATTAAATAAGTATTGGAAAATAAAATCCTTAATTCCATATAAGAATTTTCTTCCATAATTAACTCTCTAGGCCATAAAATATTTGTTCTAAAATTTATAGACCAAAAATTATCCTCTAACTATTTTTCCTTGAATTATTGGGAAAATAGGCCTCAAAATCCGAGAAAATAGCTTTAAAACTATTTAGGCCAAATTTTCATAATAAATTCCCATAAAATATTTCTTATTTCCAAATCTGAAGATTTGGAATATTACATTCCTCCTTTTGGTTATAAATTAATTACCTTTTTATGTGCTATTTATGTCATATTAAATAGCTCCAAAATAATGTCTCATAATTAACCATTCGTTAATTAATTCCAAAGTGGAATTTGGATGAAAATATAATCAATAGATTATAATTTCTTGAGACAAATATTCACCTTTGTATTTAATATGTATTATTTATCAAAATATAGTATTTATGATAAATAGGAATTTTAGGGTATTACATTACGAAACGGGCCGGACCGTGCTGGACCAGTCCTAGAGCGGAAATCGGGCGGGCCCATCGGGCCGGCCCGTTAGTTTAAGCCCCGGCCTCCTGGAGGGCTCGAGGCTTGAAAAATATGTCAGAAATTTAAAATTGGCCCTGCAGGGCCGGCCTTGTAGGGCCTCGGGCTTTATCGGGCCAGCCCTGCAGGGCCTCGGGTCGGCCTGCGGTGCCCGTTTAATCGTAAACTTTTTTTTTTAAAAGAAAATTAATTACTTAGACTTCCACTTAATGAATGTGTTTATTTGTAATTACTTAATTTTTTATAGTTTAAACTATAACTCTTTTTTTATATTTATTATTATTCGTATTAAAACACATAATTAGTTATTATAAATTTTAAAGAAGGGATGTTTTCATATTAAATAAACACATACTTTGGTATTACAATATCATATAAGTAATAAATTATAAATATATTTTGTGTAAAATAAGTATAATTATTTTTAGTAATCAAGAAAATCATATATGAACCGAAGATATCTACAAACATACACAAAATTACAAGAGGGAAAGGCATTTTTCGTGGGCATACATAAAGCAATTTCTTTATTTAATATTTTTTGAAAAAAAAGGAAAAAAAATTCTTTGTGTTTATTTATTTTTTATTACGAATTAATGAATATGTTTATTTGTTAAATGATTTATATTGTTTAGATATTAATGTTGATAATATTTATTTGATAGATTAGAACTTTAATGATTGCAATTTACTAATTATATTTCTTTGAAAAAAATCGAAGGCAAAATAATTAAAATTTGGAATAGTAATTTTCGAGCCTTAGGGCCGGCCCTGGCCCTAGTACTATCGGGTCGGGCTTTGAAAAACAGATATTTTCCTTATCCCAGGCCCTGTCGGGCCCAAGCCCTGTAGGGCCAGGCCCTGTCGGGTCGGGGCCCCCGATTCCCACTCTAACTAAATCCGGGCAATTCATTTTTTTTTAATTATTTTCCTTATTGGGAGGCAATATTTTATCTCTGGTTTCACCTAACTTTCGAAAATAATAAAAAGTGACTTAGTGAAAAGTGGTTCCTATAAATTAAAAAACACATTAGGATGTTTAGATTCCAATAAGCGGCTTAGTGTAGTGGTGATTTTTTTTTAAAAAAAGGCCTCGAATTCGACCCGGACCGTCAAAGGGTCTAAGACTTGGACCGAAGTCCAGTCCAACCCGAACAATTTAGTCTCAGTCCGATCTGGTCAAATTATATTGGACCATTTTTTACCCGACCGTGGTCGGACACTGACCAAACGGACCTCAGGTTTTTTAGACAACCCTAATTCATAACCTCTATTTATAGGCTTCCATACATTGAAGACTACATAAGAGTTACAAGCACATAAAAGAAGAGAATTAAGTAACATAATGGTGTAATTGGAGGTTATAAGAAATATGTAATAAATCCCACTTAATTTGAGAGAGTTAGAGGGTGTAACGTTAACTACCATAAAATGAAATCTTATGCATAGAATTATGGTCATCCACATATGGTTTATAACACATTATTATTTTGCATTTTTATTCGTACATCGAATCAGAACGCCATAATCATCCCCAGTCGCCTCCTTAACTTATTTTACCGTATAGGTATGTTTTGCTGCTACAAGCTATTCCCTTTTCTCAAGAAATCCCATTTTCATGATATATATTTTACAGCTTTAATTTTTTTTATTGAACAGCTTTAATTTTAAATCGCAATAAAATAAGGAATCCGAATCTGAGGGAGAAGATGACCACGGAATTGACTTTTTTTAATATTAAAAATTTAAATAAATTATTTAATCATATTATATATTGTATATTCTTATATTATATGAAGATCAATTTATAAGTTAGGAAAAATATATTTTTAAAAAATAATAAATATAAATATTTTAATATAGTTTAATTAATTTTTTTAAACATCTTAAAAAATATTAATTTTATTTTATAGTTAGGATCGACCGAACGGATGACAAGAAATTTACAACCCCGCTTGGAAAACTAAAGCATGTGTAACTGTGTTGTCGTTGATGCAAAAGAAGAAGCTCACGTCATGAAAGGCAGTTGGAACCTACAACACGTTTTTGTCTTGTCATTTTTTTTTTTCTGAGTGGAGCGTCCGGTACTATAACTATTAAGTGGGCCAATGAAATACCAATTTTTTTTTTTTTTTCTCCGGAAATCGTCGTAGACAACGTTAGACAAAAGTTAACGTCCCATTATCTAAGGTCTGATTAGTAAAAACTTTTACTTTCCGGGAAATGGCCTAGACAAAATTCTAAATTTTACTAAATTTAATAAGTTTTTTCTCAATTGTCATTATTTAAAACTACTTATATTATCTATGGATAAAAATGACTTATTCTTCAATTTTTTTAAAATTATAATTTGCTAAAATAAACAAAAATTTTAATTAAAAATTTTAATTATATGATTTAAATAAAACTCAAGGTTTTTTATAGTTTAATTTATATGTTAAACAAAATATATATGATTTATTTTTATTTTAGAAGAAATTTATGTAATTTAAAAAATTCATTTAATGTTAATTAAATTTTCGTAGGTCAAGTTCTTTCGCTTAACCCATTAAAATTCGCTTTTTAACCTATTATTAAATCGTCCCCCATCAAGCCTCTTAAGTTTTCTTTTTCTTTTTCTTTTTGTCAACAAGTCACAAATAATCAATAGATCATTTAATTAACAAATATATCATCAAGTTGCGGATTTATATTATTAAGTATCAATATTGATATCCATTAAAAATAAATCATATGTATATATATATTGTTTAACATATAAATTAAACTATAAAACACCTTGAGTTTTATTTAAATCATATAATTAATTTTTTTAATTAATTTTTATTTTTATTTTTAGCAAATTATAATTTTAAAAAAATTGAAGAATAAGTCATTTTTGTCCATAGATAATACAAGTAGTTTTAAATAATGACAATTGAGAAAAAACTTATTAAATTTAGTAAAATTTAGAATTTTGTCTTAGGGCGCTCTCTGGAGTAAAAGTTCGTTGGCCAATCTGCACCTTAGATAAAGGACGTTAACTTTTGTCTAACGGCATTGTCTTTGACGCTCACGAGTAAAACATTTTTTGGTATTTTTGGTCCACTTAATAGTTAATTGTGTTGGACGCTCCTAGACCAATAGTTCACTGGTAAAAATGCACCTTAACCCTTATTAATATTTACATCAATGAAAACAAAACTTTTTTATATACTTCTTCTTGTACTTATTATAAGGTCTTAATAGTGTATTTGGTTCTTTTTTTTATAAAGTACTAGCTTGTTTCTAATAAGCATTCATTATTTTTTCTATATATGCCCTAATTAATAAGTGGGTGGAAATAATAATTATATAATATTAGAGTTTAATGCGATTAGTAGATGTAATATTAGAAGTTACTTAAATTAAATGATAACTTTATTGATTTTAACTGTTTTTATTAGTTTGTGAAAATTGTTAATTGGTGCTTATAACAAGGACCAGAAGGAGTATTTAATTTCCTTAATTTTTTTAAAATAAAAGTTAACTATATCTTCTGTTTCTATTTAGGATTGAATGGAGTATTTTAAATTAATGAACCAATTATCAATTATGAAAAGTAAATCTGGCAGGCATCAATAAATATGGTAACAGGACAGAGTGACAGACACTCATTCATGGTTTAAATTTAAATCGTTGAAATTCAAGCCCCGCCTCAAAAAGCTGAAACCTTTTTTATACAAGCATGTCTTGAGTTTTTTTTTTTTTTTTTTTAAAAAATAATTTTCTTTAAGTTTACATGGTAGTATTCTGTTATGAACATGCCTCTTATTGATTTGGCTTAGGGATATGAGCATCTTATCTATCGTAATAAGAGTGTGGCTGAGTATGTGTTAGAAGGTGGTGAGTGGAATAGAAGGAAGATGGAGTACTGCTTTCTTTTCTATATAATTGATCGAATTATCGGTGGGCCCCCTCCTTGTGAGGAGAGAGGAGAGGACAAAATATACTGGAAACCATCCTCTGATGGTTGCTTCTCTGTCAAATCGGCATATCATTTTCTTCTCGACAGGTTACAAACAACATATAGAAGATTATATGAGATGGTATGTTCCAGAGAAGATTAAAGCCTTCATGTTGAAAGCTTGTCATGGAAGAACTCATACATCGAAGTTAAGGATGCAGAGAGGATTGGAGACGTCTGCTTCTTGTCCTTTCGGATGCAAGATGAATGAAGACTTGATGCATATGTTGCGGGACTGCACTATTGTTAGGGATTGCTAGAAATTAATGGTTGAATAGGAAAAATGGAATACATTCTTTCTTTACAGGGGGCGGATTGGATCAAATGGAATTTGACTCATGAAATTGGCAAAAGTTTATACAAAGAAGGTTCCGTGGCCAACCTTATTTGAGTATCTTTGTTGGGATGTATGGGTATCACGTTGTAAAAAGTTGTTTGATTGTGAGGTGATAAATGTAGGATTGAATGCACATCATAGTTTTTTTAGAGCCTGTTCGGACAGGAATATATCCTCAAGACACGGATGATGAGGAGAAGAGAAGTAATAGTTCTTACTCAATTCAAAATCTTCAGGAAGAGGACTTCATCAAGGTAGTAGTCGATGGCTCAGTCTTAAAGGATGGAAGAAGCGGATGCGGAGATTACCTACTGGATCATAATGATATATGGCTTGTAGGCTTCAACTGCAAACTAGTTAATGTTCCACCGGTTTTGCGAAATAATTGGTTGCATTCGGGGTCTACAATTGTGTTAGTCCAAAGTGTATAGGAAGATTAATTTAGTTAATGATTGTATAGAAGCCATGAATTACATGTTGAGAGGATGTGATCGATCATCCTTTCAAGAACATTGTGGATGATATTAGAATGCTTCTTTATAGAGATTGGCAAGTTGTGGTCACTCACGATATAAAGAGACCATAACTATTCGCGATCATTTAGTCAAATATTGTCATAGCTTATATGATAATTTTTATCTATTTGATCAACCTCCTCCTCTTTTTCAAGAGGCGGACGTTGATAAAGAATAAGAGTCTTTGCTAAAGATATTGTAATGTCTCATTGAGAATCGAGTCCAATATTATTCAAAAAGGGGTAAAGGAGCAAAAATACTCATGTGCTTTAGCCTCGGGATCGCCAGGATACCATATGCTTTTTTGGGAACAAAAATACACATGTGGTTACATTTTAGGAGCCAAATCACACCACCGTTAAAATCTAACTTAACGGTGCGTTTGCAACAAAAAATGTCATATTTACAACAACATTTAAACACCTAGATTTTGAACATAGAAATGTCATTTACAATAAAGAAAAGGATATATTTACAACAGGAAGTGCTGTATTTATAACAATTTAAAATCTGGCATATTTACAACAGAAAATGTCATATTTACAACAACATTTAAACACCTGGATTTTGAACACAGAAAGGTCATTTACAACAGAAAAATGCTAGATTTACAACAGGAAGTGCTGTGTTTACAACAAAATTTAAAATCTGGCCAATGACAAAAGAAAAAACCATATTTACAACAGGCTAGATTTTAACGGTGTTGTGACTTTTGCTCCTAAAATGTAACCACATGTGTATTTAAAAAATTAAAACAAACATATATTGGTTAAAGATTAGAAATGGGTAAGGCAGACTTTGAAGAACAAACCCCATCACAAAAATAATGCTCGTTTTTTTGCTGACATAATTGTTCCACTTTTTTTTCGCATTATAACGGCAATAACATGAATTACAATAAGTGGGATCGAACTGTGACATTTTATTTGTTGGGGAGTACCCTTACCACTAAGCTACAAGATCTTTGGTATTGTTTTCTACTATTAATCTCTTATTTTACCTCTTTGCGTTATTCCCATCAAAGTTTGCCCTCTTTTTTTGCCAACATTTTCCCCTCTTTTTAATGCAGTTTTATAAATATTTTTAGAAAAAAGTAACATATCAATGTACTAATAATTACTTAGGACCCGTTTGGTACAGTAACGATGAGAGTTCCCGAGAACATAATAGAGTTCCCACGGGCAAAACACGTTTGGCGTGCAAGCTCCGTCAAGCCGAGTTCTTGCTTGGTCTTGTCTTCCCACAAACGTGGGAAATTGAAATCCCTCTAAAGCGGCGGGATCTCAAAACCTTCTCGAGATAGTGAATTTTTGGGACAAATAAACCCTCGAAAAGTTATAAACCAAATGCGAGCCACGAGCGGAAGAGGAGGTGGCGAACAAGCTAACGACGACAGACGTTGAAGCCGGAAGCAAAACAAGAGGCAACGATGGTCGAATCGAGGTAGGAGTGAATGTGTTATTGTTCTTTCTTTGAGCATGAAAATCGCCAATGCCCCGTTTATTCCGGTTGGGGACTTAGGCATAGTTACGATTTGAGAAGAAAGTTGAGTGATTTTTAATTAATTCATGTGTTGGTAAGCCTTATGTGTGTGGGTTGGGTAATGGTGAGGAAGGAAATGGAAATGACACAGACATGAGATTTGCTTGTGGTGGATAATTGTTGTTCTTTTCGTATGTATAAAGGTTTTTTGTAATAATGTAGGACTAGGTTGCTTAACATTATAAGTCATTACTCCAGCTCACCTGTTTAGTGTATTGGTTGACATTCTGTAATGTGAGTTCGAACTTCACTGTTTGGTTCGAACTTGAACATCTAAGTTCAAACTTCAAGATTAGTTTGATTCGATAATTCTTGTACGCAACTCTATTTTTTCTTACCAACCTACTAATTTTATTTCGGCCACTTCACACTTTTAGAGGTTTAACACCGATTATTTTCAAATTTTGTTTTTTGTTTCCTATTAATGTAGCGAGATGGGTTCAATGTTCAATGATTTTCTTTCCTGCTCCTCTTGTAATATTCATGTCCATACCGGATTAGCAAGTTCTTGTTGTCTCCTCTAATTCCTTCCATGTATGTTGTCCTTCTCACCTTCGATCGTTATGGTCGTCGCGCTTTGAGATCCCTTCGATGTACCCAACAAGTTTCCTTCTCAACCAACACACGAGTTGGTTTGGCTCCATTTTTGTCTGATTCGCAAAAAAAATAAAATGTTTTATGCCTTTTTTTAGTGGCTTTGTGGGAATTTTACCTCACATTCTCACTTAACCAACACTCAATTCTTACTAATTAAATATTTTATTTTCTCTCAACTTAAGTTTTATTATCATGTCTACCAAACAACTTAATTTTTTAAGTTGTTCTCAATCTTCTCTTCCCTTCATTTTCCTTCTTTAAATTTCTTTCCCTCCTCAAATATTTCCTGTACCAAACAGGCCCTAGAATACAAAATAGTATGGTAAAATCCAGCATTAATGATAGTACGCCACTTCAATAAGGTTGGGGTTTAAAATGGGGAGCCCATATTCTAAGGAGGGGACTAGCTGTTGCCTCCAAGAGCATAGACTATAATGCTTGTTGCTGCGTATATATAGTTTGTTTGGGATAAGTAGAAAAATACTGAATAATGGAAAAGTCAGATTGGAGAAAAATGAGATTGTGAAATGTGATTTATGTTTGAATTGAGAGTAGCATAAGTAGTTTTTGATATTTAAACTTATAGTCAATATGAAATATTTTTGAGGGTACTGAATGGTACTAAAATATACTTCAGGATGCTGAACGGTACTAAATAAAGACTTCATGATCTTGAAAAATTATTTTAGGATCTTGAAAAAATTTATTTTTAGTACTAGTCAGTACCCTAAAATGTTTTTTAGGATACTGAATGGTATTAAAAATGTACTTTAGGATACTGAAGGGTACTAAAAAATACCTCATAATTTTAATTTTTTTAGGATCTTGAATAAATTATTTTTAGTCTAATTCAAATATCCTAATATATTTTTTAGGGTACTTCATTATACTAAAAATATCTTGAATCTTGAACGATCTTAAAAAAATACCTTATGATCTTGAATAAATTATTTTTAATCAGTTCGTCCGATCTGCTAAAATATTTTTAAGGATACTAATAAGACTAAAAAGATACTTTATGATACTGAACGGTAGTAAAATACCTTCTTGATTTTTAAAAATTATTTTAGGATTTTGAAAAAGAATTCAAAAGCTCCCCAAATAATTTTTTAAATAAATTAGTTTTGTTCCGCAATTTCGATTGGAATAATTTCTCAACTCAATATATATATATATATAGATATATATTTTTAGAAGTCCAATTCAAACAATACATAATACATAAGTGAGGGTGGCCGAACCATGCTTTACATAACCTATAAGGGAGGGTGGCCGAACCCTGCTTTACAGTATACACCATCTTTCATCTCCCTCTTTCTCAGCTGTGGTTCCTTCTCTATTCTTGTGCAAAAAAACTTTCATTTTTTTTTTTTTTTTTACAAATCATATGATTAAAAGTTAAAACACCCATTAATGTGCAGGACGCAGACACACAGCTGGATGCCTGGAAACAAACACACAGCGAGGAGCACACTTCTTCTCAACGACTTTATATCCGTCATCAAGGACTTTGACTCTCCTTGGTAGCCTTGAGTGTCGGTGTCGGTGTCGCGGCGTGGTCTGGACTCGGCAGCCCATCGCAGATCTCAACCTCAGCTCTCGTGTCCTTCATTCAGTTCATTGTTCTTCTTCATTCTATCAGCAAGTCAGCAACGGTAAAGTTCTTATCTCCTTCCCTTGTACAACTTCTAGTGCTTCGTTTGAGAGTTGAGACTTTCAGATACTTTTCTGTTAGATTGTTTCTTCACTTTCTTGTATGGTTGTTTTTAGTGGGAATGAATTATTTTTTCGTTGGGAAAAAACGCAAAAAAAGGTATCCCAAAAAAAAGTTGCAGATTTCTTAAACGCTAGTTTCTGATGAAGTTTCTTCTAGGTGCCGTTGGAAGCCTTTGTTGTTTCTAGTGGGCTTCTTGTCAAATTTTTATCTTGTTTTATGAATTTTCTGAGAGCATCATGTTGAAGTTACATATGCACATAACATTTGCCTCGGGCAATTTAGTATTCATTATTCACCGCAACCACATGTTAATCCCATGTAAACTTCAGATTTCTACAAGTAACGTTCTTCGTTCGACCTCAGTAACCAGAAGAAACACTGAGATCCGGACGGCGGCTTCCAGATCTGTATCTCATTCTCAAGATCCCAACGGTACCGTTCTTCGTTCTTGTCGATCTCCGAGATGAAACTCAGAGTTTCCGACGGCGCTGGCTCATTCCAGATGTGCATCCCCTTGTCAAAGATTCCAACTTTCTCGTTCCCGCGTACTCACCAAGTGGAATCTGTCTACTACCCATACAGGTTTGGTTAGGCAAATAGTTTTTTGGATGGTGTTAAACATGAATAATTATATCCTCGTGATAAATCAATTTGTCTCCATGGCAGGCAAATGGTTCATCAAGAGTCAGAATGGTTGCCACAGATGTCATTGCCAGTGTGAAGGTATTTTATGCTTTTAGGACAGATTTTTTGCTTCAAGCTTGCTTTTGTATTACTGTATAAAGCCACTTAAGCTTCTTGTTAGCCATTTGGTACAAGGAAAGCCAAGCTCGTTGCAGCCTAACAAAGGGAAAGTCTCTATACATATTGAATGCAGCCCAACTGCAGAGCCAGCTCTTGAGGTTTCCTCTTTAACTCTTCCAGTTTCTCAATCTCTTTGTTTAGAGAAGTCTTATGGATATACTCGTATAATTTAACTTTCCATGAATATAATTAACAAAGCAAAGTAACCATCCTTGAAAATTTACCCAATGGAGGAATACGTTTAAGTTCTCATGAGTTATTACTCATGAGCTGAGTTGGCACTTTATATTAGCTTGCATATTAATAAAGTTAAAAGATTTCACAGATTAACTTTCGCATTAATCTTAGGATTTTCATATTTAAGTAACGTGGCCAACAGGGAATAGCTCGTTAATATTGAATTTTCATATTTATTTAATTATTTTTAGTCGTTTAAAATTTATAAAAAGTACATACAATGTGGGTAAGCAGTTGCTGGGTTAAATTTCTAGCACCTTAATATTTAATTTAATTTTTTATTTTATCATTGTTAATTATAGATGCTATAAAAGGTCATGTGTGTTGAAGTAAAAATGATTTGATTGAATATCTTAACGAAATGCCATATTCTTGTGTTATTATTTCTATTGTTCATTTGTTATTTTATTTAATTTTTTTAATCTTGTCATATCTAGGGTTGTTATTTTGAATATTCATATCTACATATTTAAATTATAAATTATTTTGATTGGGCTTAGGCTTAGGCCCATTTGAAGCCCAGTAGTGTCACTGATTTTTATTAAAAAACCTACTGTTATATTTGTGCTCGGTTTCCTTGACTATAATTCCCCGTCAGGTTGGAGAAACTGTGTGTCTCGATCTTGACAACTGAATCACGAACGGTCGTTCTTACCGATCTACGAGAAGAAACTCGTAATCATTAGAATATCAATGGTAAATTCTCTATTTTTCCTTCTCTTTCTTGTTTTTCGCTTGATATTGTCAATATGTTTAGTCAGTCATAGGCTATAGTCTAGCCTAGGTAGACAAGAGCAGTAGCTCAGGTATTTACATGTGGCCCAAATAACTTTTTCCTCCTCTTTCGCTAGCAAATGACCCAATTTTTTTGACAGCAACTGGCCAAATTTTTTCATGATGGATCTGAGGATTTTCTTCATATAATGCGTGACTGCTCTTATGTCAAGAATATATGGTTACATTTTACCCAATGCCCATCCCAGGTATCATTCTCATTTCTTTTTATGTTCCTTGCATTCCTTGTGAGATTGGATGGTTATGAACTTGAAGAAGAATTATAATATGTATAGTAATTTTGAATGGAATTTATTATGGGGTTATAGTTTGGAAATTATGATAATACAGAAATCATGTTGGAAATTATCGCTATGAATTTATTAGTCACTTTAATGTCTAATTGGATATGGTTGGAGCACAATTGCTAGTTCTGGATCAACTTTAGTAACCACTTCTTCATTCTTGTCATCTCCCAAGAAGAACACATATTCCGACCGATGGGGCCTCTCATTGCAGATCTCCTTTTGAACATCCAAACTTTCTAATGTTTCAGCCACATATCCAATCCTCCTCCTCCATCCCAGGTAATTGTTATAGAATTGAAATATCAGTTTAAATGAGTTACGGCTAGTTACAGTAATTAGCTGTTAGATAATTCAACTACATAACATAACAGATTTACATAATTTAACTGCATATATTAAAAAAAAAAACATTTAAATTGTATTTACTCAGTTTCCATATTTCATTTTATACCGAATTGTCAAAAAACTAAAGCAACTAACATCTCTATAAACATATATTAGAGTTATTTCTCAACTTTAATGGGCACTTTAAAGGGTCTATTTTTTTTCCCTCTCCTGATAATCCTTTTTGATCTTCTTTTCTCTTAGCATTTTTTCCTAGTTTTTTTCTTGGACTTCATAACAATAAATACTCTGAGCCATGATCCTGGGAATGGAAACATGATATGAATATTTAACACGTGACTTCTTCTTGTTGCATTTTAAATATCCATATTATGTTTTTACAATTCAGAGCAGTTGCATTTTTACACTTAAAATATTTTTAAAATCCAACTACAAGAACCCACGGATTAAATATCCATATCATGTTTCTATTGTAAGGATAGTGCCTCAGAGGATTATTTGTATGAAGTCCAAGAAAAAGTCTATGAAAAAAAAGGTTCAAAGAAAAGTGGGTTAAATAAGGATTATCAGGGAAAGAGAATATAACAATTGACTTAGTGTGTAAAAAGATCAAAATTAAAAGAAGGATGAAAAGGATAGACTCTAAGGCACCTTTTAAAGTTAAAGTTGAGAATTAACACTATTAAATGGGGGAAAACAATTGAGTTTATAGAGATTTTGATTGGTTATTTTAGTTTTTTTGACAGTTCTATAAGATACTCAATATGAAAATTGAGTACATACAGTTTAAATGTTAGTTTTTTTATATGTAGTTGAATTATCTACTTACTTTAACTAGCCCTAACTAATATTAAATTGTCTTTATTAGCTTTCAACTTGTTCAAATCCAATCTATCAAGGCATATTCTTTTCGACCATGATAGTGTGAAAATAGTTTTAAAGTAATTGTTTTCTAAATAATCATGACATGTCTTCTATATTTAGCTTCTTTTCTTTTATATCATAGTAAGATACATTAGCTGAATAAATATTTTCTAATTGGTTTTTAAACTTTCTATCATGGTAATCGCGTGTTTAATTTACGATAAGACCATTTCTCTCTCTTATTAGATTTTATTTTATTTGTCAGGTTCAGTCTGTAGTCTAGATAGCCCTTGGAATAGGGGTGTCCAGATTTTCTTTTTTCATTTTTGAATTCAAATTTGATTATTTTAATAAATTTAGATAACTTTCTAGTTAAAAAGTTTAATTAATATTTTATTTTTAAATTAACTTAAAAATAAAATATTAAATAAATTTTAATTAAACTTTTAACTAGAAACTTCTAAATTTATTAAAATAATCAAATTTGAATTCAAAAATGAAAAAGAAAATCGGGACACCTCTATTCCTAGCTAGACTATAGACTGAATCTGACAAATAAAATAAAAATCTAATAGAAAGAGAAATGGACTTATCGTAAATTAAACACACGATTGCAGATCCGCCGCCACAGCCGGTGCCGTCGGGATCTGAGCTTCCACCGGTTGATCGGCAACGACACCGGCGCCGCCGTCGGAAGCTCTGAGTTTTATCTCATTTATTTATCTCGAAATATTACATTTTGGTAAATAAATTGGCTATTTCGATAAGTGAAATTATTGTTGCAAGACTTGTGTTATTATAGTCTATTTTTCTAGGATGAGTTCTGTGGGAAATTAGAGAATTTAAGGGGCCAAAGTGCCAAATGACCAAAATACCCCTGGTATGCAAAATGGCTTAGGAAAATTGTGAAAAAAATCCTAAAAGACAATGAAATAATTATTTGAGTTAGGGGAGTATATTATCTCTAATTGTGATAATTTGATAAATTATGAGCTTGGAGAAATTGAATAAGAATGCTCAAAAAGTATTGTAATGACCATAATACCCTCTCAAATTCTAGAATAATGCAGAAAACATGGAAACAGTGATGTCAGTACTAGATTTATGAGGTAATGAGGCATTCTAATTAAGAAAATTATCAACTAGTGATAATAAAGTAGTAAAGTAATTTCTGGCTAATTACTTAAGCATAAGTAAAGGAAATTCATAAGTAATTTTGTAAAACCCTAAAATTAGTGGTTTTTGGCTTAAAATTAGTAAGAACATATTTACTAATTAATTGGAAAATTTTGTGAAAAATAAGTGATTTTAGGTATTTTAAAGCCTAAATACAAGAATGGACCAATTAGGTAATTTTGTGAAATTTTTGGAAAAATTGGAATAAATAAATAAGTAAATAAATAATTAAATATAAAATAAATATAAAAAAAAAAAAAAGGGTCCAGCCGAAAATTGGAAAGGAAAAATAGAGATAGGAACAAATTTTAAATATCATGATATTTTTGTAAAGTTGTATTATTATATAATATAATTAATCATAGTGAATAGTAATGGAATAAATAGGAAACGGATCCTATCTAGAGAACCAGAAATAGGAATTCCAAAGTCAAGGTAAAATATTGATCGTGAGTTTTTACCTTCAAGTGACCTCTTCCTAAGTTAATTCCGAGGCCTCGGTGAGCGCATTTGCCAAATAAGACGAAATAGGGAAAAATGCGCAGATAGTCACATTTTGGATCTGAAGAAAATAAATTATAACTCAACATCCGGAGATGAGTTTATAATTATATGGACATATTTGGAATCAGTGAATTTTTGTCCAGAGGTTGATGATTCCGAAAACGATTTTCGTAACCAGACGCGCTCAGACACGTTTTTCGAGAAAACTTCAACTGGACTATTGGGACCCTGTAAGGGACCAAAATCTAAGTTAAAATAGATATTATTGATGAGGAAGAGAAGATCTTCAAAGTTATGAATTCAGAATTTTGAGATTTTCCGATACTACGCGAAACGGACACCGATCGGGGAAATTATATCGGATCGGGCATAAAGTGAGCTTGAGTCACCATTCTTGGACCAATTATATGCTGCCACATCATCCCCTTATGTCGATCAAGGGCTGCCCATGGACAAGAATTAAACACCATTTAGCCTTGATTTTACATGGTTATAAAGTAGGGAAAAATTACAAGATTTGGAATGTGGAAATTATCAAAGTGGCACAAATTTTGCCTATATAAAGGCATGAGCACCTCTTGGATTTTCACATCCATTCTCAAGCTAGAAACCGAATCTAGAGGGAGAAAGAAGAGAGAGAAGCTCTGGAAAAAAATTGTGAAGAAGTCTTCAACGAGTAAGTTCTTCGGTCTTAGCTTTTAAGTTCTAGTCTTTAGTTCAGTAGTTGGTAGAAATGTTAGTTAGATTTAGTAAGTAGGGAATGAGATTCCTACTTTTGTTTTTAAGCCTCATTGCATTGAAAGATGCCTGACGAGGTAAAAACTTGGTAGGGATTGAGTTCCTGAAAAGTGAAAGTTAGAGTAGCGAAGTGCTGGCGAAATTCCGCCAAATAAGGGGTAGAAGGGCAAAATGGTAATATTTACCTAAAATGCCAGTTATGATGTCAAATCACTAATGAAAGAGATATTACTCTTCTAGGGCATCAGAAACTCTGATTTGCTTTGCCGTTACGCCGCCCGACGTGCGTTGTGAACATTTCACGTTTTTCCGTAAAAAGTACGTTTTCCGCGAAGTACCTAACGTCGTCAACGAAGGTACGGACGCGTCTTGTAACACTAATCTTGTGCTGCTTAAATGCATATATGTGATAGATACGTTCGTAGACATATACGTACAGTTTACACGGGTTATAGTCATAATAACACCGTATGTTTTTCTAGCGCCGAGAACACGAGTGGTATTGTGGCACCGTGAATAGTGCAAGGCCGTTATTGTTGTTTTACATTTTGGGGCTTTACATACTGCGTAATGCTTATGTTTTGTCGGCACAATGATCATGCATCTCTGTTGTATGCTTATGTAGTGATATACTTGTTGTATTGTCTAGAATATCTTATATCGTATACTTTATTGTTTGGGTTTGAGATTAACAGTTTTTGAGATTCAATGCGGTGAATTGAATCTCACCATAGCTTCGTGATCTGGAGGAATACGGATCGAAGATCGAGGCAAGCAGCGATGACGTGCGTCGAGACTTATCTATCTTTACCACTTTCAGTTATTCACTTTCAAACTCTAGGATTAATGTAATCATTACAATGTTACACTGTGGTTGATGTTTGTTATGAATCAGTTACTCTTTCGCTCCAATGCTCTACTCTGATTGAAAAAAAAAATTCCGCTTTAAAAATTGGGATGTTACACTTTTCCTCTCCTTAGTCTCCATACATACATCAATATATATATACATAGGTAGCAACATATATATTTTTCTTAATAGCTTACCTCATTAGTCTTTCGGATATGCCAAGGCTTGCTGTTTCTCAATGCCACACCACCCTCTATTTTCCAGATCAAGAACCGGGAAACAAATGCTTGAACTCTCTCCCTTTCTCCTTCGGTTCTCACTCTCAGTTTCCCTCTTGCTCTCGATTTCACTTAAGCTAAGCAAAGTGAATGAATGAAGATCAAGGATCAACGTTTAAATAGGGACGCACGGTCCAGTCCGACTAGAAATATTTAGAGGTAAATGGCGTTGGGTTCAAAATGTATGGTGGAGGTCTGGAGAAGCATGGCGTCGCTGGTCTTGTGTGTGCAGAGAGTAAGATAATCACGCTGGAGAAGTATGGCTAATGGATTTTGCTATCAGTTTTCTTTCTCTGCTGCTTGTTGTGTTTAAGTTATATTGAACATTAGAGGATAATAGGTTGGGGGTTCTAATCGGTTTATGGGCCGTATGTCTTACGTGGGCTGGAGCAATCAAATGGTTTGGGTAGTTGAATAAATGAGATAATGAGTTGGGTCTTATCTTATTCATGGGCCATTACTCATTTAATTACAATTATAAAAAATAAATAAATCCTTAACTCCTCTAAGCCATCAAATATTAATTCCTTAATTTTTAGGCCTAAATTTCCAATAAATTAACATGATAACTATTCTTGGCCAAATTTCATAATTAATCTCCATATATTATTCAAACTTTACAATCCCAAAATTTGGGATGTTACATTTTTCTCCCCTCATTAATTTAAATTTCGACCTCGAAATTTGCTACACATTTTGTGAACTCTGAGCCAAAAATTCTAGGTACTTCTCCTTCATGCTTTCCATTGTTTCTCATGCTGCCTCTCCAGGAGATAAACCCTTCCAGACCACTTTTACAAATGGGATACTCTTGTGCCTAAGCTACTTTTCCTGATGATTAATGATTTGTATCGGCTCAACCACGAAAGTGTTATCATGTCGAAGTTCAACATCCTTATACTCTATGACATGCTCAGGGTCCGGTTGATACTTTTTCAGTTGAGAAACATGGAATACATCATGAAGTTTACCCATGTTTGGGGGTAGGTCTAAATGGTAGGCTACGAGTCAACGTTTCACCAATATTTCAAATGGACCAACTTATTGAGGACTTAATTTTTTCCTCTTTAATGTTCTACCAACCCCAGTAACTAGAGATATCTCCATAAAAACGTGATCTCCTACTTCAAATTCTAAAGGTCTTTTCCTTTTATCTGCATAGCTTTTCTGCCTGCTTTGCGCTGCTATGAGCCTCTTCTTGATTAGATCAATATGTTTTGAGGTTTTGTCAACTAAGTCTGGCCTAATTAGCCTCCCCTCTAACAACTCCATCCAGCAAATGAGTTATTGACATTTTCTACCATATAACGCTTCAAATGGAGCCATCTGGATGCTCGAATGATAGCTGTTATTATATGCAACCTCTGCCAATGAGAGATATCGATCCCAATTCCCTTTGAAATCTAATACACACGCTCTCAACATGTCTTCTAGCATCTGTATAGTCCATTCAGATTGATCGTTAGTATGAGGGTGATAAGTTGTGCTGAATTTTAATTTTGACCCCAGAGCTTCATGTAAAGCTTGCCAGAATTGGGATGTGAATCGTTGGTCTCTGTTGGAAATAATACTCTTTGGTATACCATGAAGTCTCACTATCTCCTTGATGTAGACCTCAGCCAACCTCTTAGGAGAATAACTAGCATTGATGGGAATAAAATGTGCCGACTTAGTTAAACGATCAACAACTACCCTGATTGCATCAATATGCCTGATCTTGGGCAATTCCACCACTAGGTCCATGGTAACATGTTCTCACTTCCATTCCTGAATTTCAAGTCTTTGCAGTGGTCCTGCAGGCCGTTGATGTTCAATCTTCACCTTCAGACAAGTTAAACATTTGGGCACACACTGGGTTACATCTTTCTTCAACCCTGGCCACCAAACCTCAGATTTCAGATTCTAGTACATTTTGACCATGCCTGGATGTAAGGTGTATTTTCTCTTGAGAGCTTCATCCAGTATTTCTTGCCTCAACTCGGCCTTTGGCGGTATATAAATTCACTTCTTATACCTCACCAATCCACTGAGTGATAGGTCGTGATCTTGAGTCTCATTCCGAGATATCAACTCTCGTATAGCTTTTGCTCGTTCATCTTGCTTTTGAGCTTCTTCAATTTCATCCCTCAAATCTTACTCTCCTTGGCTAATAAGAAGACTCACAAGATAAGCCACATGGGGTTCTTTCAGTTCCATAGTAATTTGGTTGGATAGATTTAGATCCTTGAAATTTGCTAGTAATTTCTGTTCGTGGACCATCATGAATGTTGTCTGTACTACCTTCTTGCTCAAAGCATCTACGACAACATTGGCTTTCCCTAGGTGATATTTAATATCCAGGTCATAATCCTTCAGCAACTCCATCTATATACGATGTCTCATGTTTAGCTCTTTCTGGTCAAAGAGGTATTTAAGACTCTAGTGGTCACAATACAGTTCCACGGTAGTACCATACAAATAATGCTGCTAAATTTTCAATACAAAAACAACAGCCGCGAGTTCCAAATCATGAGTTGGATAGTTTGACTTGTGCGGCTTCAACTGTCGAGAGGCATAAGCCACTACTCTGCTGTTGAAAATTATGCCCTAGGGGAAAGCCATCTCCATTTAGTTATCATTACATTTGCTTGTTTATAGTGATAACTGTTTCCTTGGATATATCTTATAGATTATCCTAAATGTCCCTAGTCGGTCATCTACGCGGGAGAGAAGATGAAATAAGACCAGTATGACTTTGATGAGGTATGGAGATACCAATCAAAGTCATAGGCACTTGTAAGACTACAAGGAGTTGGACCGACCCACTATGAGAAAGCTGCATGGATTAAGTCATAAGCTTTTCTCATGTATAACTGTGTCACAACGCCCTTTGACCTGAGATCATTATGGATTCCTACATGATGAGTCGCTGCTCTTTGACCTAGTCAAAAGTCACCTTTGACCGGGTGATGATAAAGGCTTAGATCGGGATCAGTGGTTTTCATGCAGAGGAATGTGAATGGTCAAGATGGAATTTGTCCCTCACATTTGTAGAGAGATAATACTGGGCCCCTCGATGAGTGAGTCTGAGATATGTATGGCCATACTACGATGGGAAGGAATTTCCATTTCAATTGGTAGACTACTCAAGAATCAAGAAAGTAATGGTCAATAATAGGAAGTTGACATTATCCATGCTTCATCCTTGACCAAATTATCGCGTGACAAAAGGGACGTGACATGGTTGTATAATAGTTTGTATCGTATCATCGATCCCCATATGAATTGGGTAGTCGCAATGTCTTGTTGGAGGCCGCTTGTGACTTGTGGGTTGGTACAGTATTGGCCTACTACCAATCTCATGTGGGCCTGCAGGGTCGCACACAAGAATAGCCCAACACGAGCAAAAGTGTCCAGATTCATTGAATCTTAGATATATCTAAGATTTAATGAATACTGTATTTAATCTAGCATGAATATATATATATTAATTATTAAATTCGAAATTAATAATGATATTATTTATAGATAATAATATTATTATATATAGTATTTAATTTATTTGATAAATTAAATAACTATAACAAATTAAGATATTGTATCTCGATTTAATTTTCGAATAAAGATATAGTATCTCGATTTAATTAAATAAAAGATATCATATCTCGATTTAATTTATAAAGATAAATTAAATCAGATGCTTATAATTTGAATTAAATAAATATATTAGATTAAATCTATTTGATAGATTTAATTAATATATTATTTTAATTCGATTTCCGAATTTCAAGATTAATTGGATTAATCTTGAATATTTTAATACGGCTTATTAGGGTTTTAGAAACTCTATAATAGATATTGATCTAGTCTTATTAAGTATACGGATGAATTAAAAAAATCACGAGAAACCCTATAGAAAATAGAGAGACGTGAAAATACTGAAGGCGCTAGCACACTGCCGTATGTGGTGGAGGCTGTTCATGTGGATACCGGTAGAGGGAGGAGATTCGCAGAGTCTACTCCTGTTGATTGAGTAGGTAGCCCACCAGATCAAATCAAATGTAGGATGCTCACGAATTTCGCATAGGTATTGTTTCTAACGAACCTTGATTTAAACGCCGTTGATGGATCCTCTCAAGGGATCCGTATTATTTAAAGGATGAGAATCCTTCCACTCCGTGTACGGATCCCAACATCTGCCCTGCTGCATCAGGACACATCTATATCCATGCTTACTAGCATCACTATAGACAACATATGTCTCATCCGGATTTGGGATAATCAACATTGGTGTTGTAGTCAACATCTCCCTTAGCTCTCTGAAGCTACCCTCACAATGCTCATCCCAAACAAATGATTGGTTCTTTCGCGTAAGTTTTGTTAATGGCAGGGCAAGTCTAGAGAAATCCTTTATGAATCTGCGGTAATATCTCGCCAGACTGATGAGCACAAATTATGCAATGTTTTCCCTATATTTCATGACTGAATTGTACGGTAAATGAAAGCTTAACTACAAACAATCCAAGCAAAAAGACATATATTCATGATATGGGGAACTGAAGGATAGAAACCATTAACATCCTAAACATGTGCTAAGAAAGGAGTAAGTTACATTGTTTTTAAGAAAGAACGTCTGAAGAAAGCGATACTATGCTATAGCATTCGACAAAGAACTTGAAGTGCAATAAAAGGCATCACGAAAGCTATAGCAAAGTAAAGGACGCAATGCTATGCGGCATATTTTCTGACCTTTTTATCTAGATAATTTCAGGGATAATAATGAAGGTTGAGAACGACAAGTAGATTGCTGACGTAATAAAATAGAAGATACAGAGGATCAAAACTCAAAGATTTGAAGAATCCCGCAGGATCAGCAGAATATATCTACTATAGTCAGAAGATGCGATGGATCTCGACAGATTTGGAAAGCCCAGCTCGCTGGAACTTGCGCCACAAGAAAGTCTGATTATAAAAGGAAACAACAAATCAACCCTAGCGGAGAGTCGCACAGAGCCAAAACGAGATTTCACATTCGACAGACTCGAAAGAAGAGTGAGAGATTTCACAAGCACGAGAATTCCAGGAGAACCCAAAGATCCTTCCTTGCGAAGACGGAGAGAAGAAGACGTGGAGTGGTGACGTGACAGGGCTTCTTCTACGCCGTCGGAGCTTCGTCAAGCTTTTTGTTTTTCCTTTTATGTTAGTGTTTAGATCATGGGTCATTCTGTTACTATCTGTTTTTTGTTTCCCTCGTCAGTCATGAACTGATTTTCCTATGGCTGAACGAGGATGAATTCTTAAGTGTTAAATGAACCCAGTTGCAAGTTCTTAATTTAATAGATTCGGTTTGCTTATCAATGAATTAATTACTAGTCAATTAGTGGAAGCTAAGGGCTAGATTTGTGGCCTCGGTTTACTGGCAAGGAGTCGAGGTTAGACGTATGAGAAATAGTGTTTGCTAGGCAGCCGGTGCAAGGCTTGACCTATTATTGTAGGCTTCAGGAATGGGTCTACCTCTCATAACCATGACACCCTGTGTGTAATGCAGATTTAACTAGAAAGTTTCCATAGGAATATAGAAGGAGTATAGTTAGTATCATATGTATCGGACACAGAAGCTTCGATAGATTATAGTGGTGGGTTAACCGAATAGCGTTGTAGTTAGTAGCTATGTTGTAGCATTGCGGAAGCTGTGCAGTATGAATGCAATAGTAATGGGTAGAGCAACTGGGGGATTGATGCACTTAAGGGTGATTCCGAGTTCAGCCTAACTTCTTACTGATATCTTCTTAAACTACGATACTATATTTATTTCTGTTATTAGCATAAATACAAAAACCTCTCAACCCAAACATATTTACTTTCTGTTTGCGCAACTATCATAGCAATCGAGCGTCACTGTTTGGTATCTCAGTCTTTGTGGGATGATACTCTACTTACACTTTATTACTTGTTTGACTGGTTCACTTGCCATCAAGGAAATCGACCAACAAGTTTTTGGCGCCGTTGCCGGGGACTGCTAATACCCTTAGTGACGACGCCCTTTTGCTTAATAGTTGTGATTTACCTAATAAAAAGCTCACTTTTTCTCTGTTCTTGATTTTCAGGTACATTCTGTAGTGCATGCACAACTCGCCTTCAGCCAACCTAGAGCCTTACGATCCTGAAATAGAACGCACCTACAAGAAAGGTGCAGGAAGCAGAAGTGAAAAAGTCAACCTTTTGACTCAGCAAGCATGGCAGATATGCCTGTCAACTACAAGCATAATCAACGAGAGCAGATAGTAATAAACAGGGATAACCAAGTCCCTCCACCTCCAAACCCAGATGTGAACAAAGCCATCATGGAATTTGGAATTCCAGATCTAAACAAGGGTGAATTCGGCCATCACACCGCCAACCTTCAATGCTGGACACTTTGAAATCAAAGGTGTCATGATTCAGATGCTGAATGCAGCCGGACAATTTGGAGGACTTCCATCCGAAGATCTGCACCTGCACCTCAAGACCTTCATGGAGGTGTGTGATTCTTTTGTCATCCCAGGAATCCCACCCGACGCCGTCCAGATTAAATTATTCCTATTCTCACTAAGGGACAAGGCTCGGACGTGGCTTAACAACCTACCTGCTAATTCCATCACCACATGGAATGATCTGGGGAGTAAGTTCTTGCTCGAATTTTTTCCACCTACTAAGAACGCTCAACTCGGAGGGGACATCACCAATTTCCAATAAAAATCTGGTGAATCTACCTATGAAGCCTGGGACAGATTTAAAGGCCTTCTCAGAAGATGCCCACAGCACAGATTGTGCGAATGGGTCCAGTTAGAAACATTTTACAGAGGTATCGATGGACAAACACGATCAATTGTAGACGCCTCTTCTGGAGGATCCATTCTAATGAAGTCTTATGAAGAAGCTCACAACCTATTTAAGCACATGGCCATAAACAGTCATCAGTGGCAAAAAGACAGAGCTACATCCTCCTGAATCATTGCAGGAATACACGAACTAGATACTATCACTGCTCTCACAGCTCAAGTATCATCTCTGACCCATATGGTGAAAGGACTAACCCTTCCATCAAGCAACACATCGCTGCAACCATCTCAGGTAGCTTGTGTGTACTGTGGCGGAGAGCACTCTTACTCTCAGTGCTCCGCCAACCCTGAATCTGTGAACTTCGTCAACAACTTTAACAGGGGCGGTAACACCAACAATCCGTACTCAAATACATACAACCCCGGATGGAGGCAGCATCCCAATTTCTCATGGAATTCTCAAGGTTCACAAGCAGTGGGACAATCATCGGGCCCACACTACTCAAATCGAACATCAAACCCACCATGGTTTACCCAGCAAGCATGGCAGCAAGGCAGTGAGTCAGACCCGCAACGCTCTATGTTGCCCTTATGAAGGAATATATGGCAAAAAACGGTGCAATCATTCAGAATCAGCAAGTAACCCTGAGAAATCTTGAAAATCAAGTGGGACAACTAGCTACTGCCCTTAACAACAGACCCTCAGGATCCCTGCCCAATGACACTGAAGTCCCCAAGATCCAAGGAAGAGAGGAAGTCAAGCTGATAGAGCTCCGAAGTGGTAAAAGCTTAGAACCCAAGAAAGCAACCAAGCAACCTATGGTGGTCACTAATCCGAAATATGAGAAATTGAAGGAAGGGCAAGGAAGTACTGAACAACTTCTTGAAGACGAGCAGAGTCAACCAAGAATGTCACAACCAAAACAGGATCTCAGCACCGCAACATTGGCTCCGCGTGCAGCACTGGATAATCACGTGCAGTACCCAACAATGAATGCTACTGCATCATCATCAACACATAATCGTGATCTCGGGCCTTCAAAGATGCTAAAGCAACCCTCACCTTTCCCACAGGCTACAGAAGCAAGGCCAAGAGAAACAATTTAAGAAATTCCTCGACATGCTACGACAATTACACATTAATATTCCTCTGGTGGAAGCTCTGGAGCAAATGCCCAGCTACGTGAAATTTATGAAGAAAATTTTGTCTAAAAAGAGATGACTGGAAGAGTTTGAGACAGTAGAATTGACCCAGGATTGCAATGCCATGCTAACAAATTGGCTACCTTCGAAATTAAAAGATCCTGGTAGTTTCACAATCCCCTGTGTAATCGGACCTCAATATTCAAGGAATGCTCTGTGTGATCTGGGAGCTAGCATAAATCTCATGCCCATGTTTATTTTCAAACAATTGGCAGTTGGGGAGGCCAGGCCCACAACAGTTACATTGCAACTAGTTGATCGCTCCATAGTTCTACCTGAAGGAAAGATCGAAGATGTTCTGGTAAAGGTGGATAAGTTCATCTTCCCTGTGGATTTCATTATCCTGGACTTTGAAGCAGATCGCGATGTCCCAATTCTTCTGGGATGACCTTTCATGGCAACTGGGCGTATGCTGATTGATGTAGAAATAGGAGAACTTACTATGCGTGTAAATGATGATCAGGTCACCTTCTCGGTCCTTAAGATTGCGAGAGTCGAAGACCCAGCAGAGAAGTACTTGACCCATGAAGATGATGGAAAAGGAAGTAAAGAGGTGATCAGCCATCCATCACTACCGCAACATTAAATTGCTATAGCAAAGTCTGACTGAAGACTTTAAAGCAAGCGCTATTGGGAGGCAGCCCAATTTCGTAGTTATTTGGCATCACCGGAGGAGGGAACGAGTCCAGCAGGGTCCATGCTACGGCATGCTGCAAGGCATTATGGCCCCTGAACGGTAATACAGAAAAGCCCATTGAACGCTAGTCAGGTACGCCCCTCATCTCTAAAATAAACATTGTGTGCATACGTTTGAATTAGTAGGCCACTCGTGTGGGCCTACTATGCGCCAGCTAAGTTTAACTCATGGTCAAAAGACTTGTGACGGTTCACATTCAAAATTCTACCTCTATCTTATCTATTCTCTTCTTCCTCTCCTCCTGCGTCTTTTCACAAGCACACCGACCCTCCCCCTCCATCGTCCCCCTTACCCAACCACCATGCCTAGAGTAAAAAAGACGACGAGGCTTCACCAGGTTCCCCCACCGGTCTACGCCCGCCGTCACCCCGACCCACCACCGGCTCAAGTACCTGCCGTTTCCGTACCCACTTCCTCGTCCTCCTCTTACTCCTTCGACTCTTCAGCTTCCACAGGCTCTGCCTCTGCTGCCGACATGGTCTATATAATCTCCAATGCACCCCTTTACTGGCGTCCGGAAACCGATGCCAACTCCACGAACAAGTTCCACAAACGTCTTCACCTGTTGTGCACAGAGTTGAAGACCATCCACAGCGATCCACGCGCATTCTCTGCTGCTCATCGTCGAAGTCCGCCGATATCCCTCTCCCTCTCACAGTCGCATTTGGGAATTTCGGTTGTCACCGGGGTGGACGAAACCTCCTTCAATGAGGATACAGCTAGCAGTGGCCCCGCACCGCCCTCTCCTCCTGCCCCTTAATCTTATTTTTGCTATTTTTTTCTAGTTGTTTATTTGCTTTTTTGACAATCTGCTAATGCCGTGGGCGTTTGCCCCAGGGCAATTTTGTGAATGATGTTGAATTAATTTGCTTCTCTTGCTCTTTATTTTCCACCCGCCCCCTTATTACGCACCATATTTCTGATTATCGCTCTATTGCAGCTGCTGCTGCAATGAGGGCATTGCATCATTCTAGTGTAGGGGGGATAAAAGGTTTAATCTTTGATCTGCTATTTTCGTGTGTGTGATCCTAATTACTCTGCATGTAGTTTTTTCACAAATTGAAAAAGAAATTCAAATTGCATGATAAAATATGAACAGAATTTTGTAGCAATAGAAGGAATGTCTGTAACAGAGCATAGCATGATTGCCTAAGGAAACTGAACCTTTAGGCTTGGGAAATTGACAGTGCTAGCTAATCTGATGTGGGGTAAAGTGGTAGTGAGGAAGTTTAAAGGGAAGAACCCCCAATGGAAGGATTGAGTTGAGCTTAATTGTTATATTCTAAACTGTGCATGTCTGCTAGCCCATGTTTGATCCTCGATTTGTCTTAGTTCTTTGATAAACTATCTGGCATATGAGTTTGAAGTTCGTAGGATAAAGGCATTCATGTCATACCCATCAATCCCATACACAACCCATCTATCATCATCTCCACAATGCTACCACATTGAGCCACACGAGTGTGCTATAGCAGAATAAGATAGACAGAAAAACTAAAAGAAAACTATGGAAAATGCTAGGGCAGAGTGCTCCCATGAAATGCTGCAAAAAGAGCTGTTGTTTTGCTTATAAAAAAAAGGAAAGATCAAGATTAAATAGCAGCAAGAAATACAAAGTTCAAGGAGGAGCACTCTGCTGAAGCCAAGATATTTGTCTACCTAATCTGTTATAGCATTCACCAACATTTCCCATCTCAAAACTCTCATCCATCCTCACCATTGTAACCCAAGAATTCCTTTTGATTAACGAATACTCAGATGCTAGGAAGCAATCTTATAACTTTGACAAGGCTATGGAACTTTGGGGCCCGTATGACAAGAGAGAAACTAAAATCCCCTAAGTAAGAGAGCGTAAATACTGGACTTGAGAGCCTCTTGAGGCTTCTTCATCTAAGCAATACCACGCATTTTGAGCAGTTAGTATTGGGAAGTGGGATTAACTGAAAGCAATTGTGTAAGCAAGGGTTATACAGACAAGAGTACTATAACTATGAGTTTTTGTTCGCTTCATCTTATTTTGCCTAGGAGTGCAAAAAGCTAAGTGTGAGGGTATTTGATGAGCACAAATTATGCCATGTTTTCCCTATATTTCATGACTGAATTGTATGGTAAATGAAAGCTTAACTACAAACAATCCAAACAAAAAGGCATATATTCATGATATGGGAAACTGAAGGATAGAAACCATTTACATCCTAAACATGTGCTAAGAAAGGAGTAATTTACATTGTTTTTAAGAAAGAACGTATAGCAAAGCTGATATTATGCTATAGCATTCTGATAGCAACTTGAAGTGCAATAAAAGGCATCACGAAAGATATAGCAAAGTAAAGGACGCAATGCTATGCGGCATATTTTCTGACCTTTTTATCTAGATAATTTCAGGGATAATAATGAAGGTTGAGAACGACAAGTAGATTGCTGACGTAATAAAATAGAAGATGCAGAGGATCAAAACTGAAAGATTTGAAGAATCCCGCAGGATCAGCAGAATATATCTACTATAGTCAGAAGATGCGATGGATCTCGACAGATTTGGAAAGCCCAGCTCGCTGGAACTTGCGCCACAAGAAAGTCTGGTTATAAAAGGAAACAACAAATCAACCCTAGCGGAGAGTCGCACAGAGCCAAAACGAGATTTCACATTCGACAGACTCGAAAGAAGAGTGAGAGATTTCACAAGCACGAGAATTCCAGGAGAACCCAGCATCCTTCCTTGCAGTAAGATGGAGAGAAGAAGACGTGGAGTGGTGACGTGACAGGGCTTCTTCTACGCCGTCGAAGCTTCGTCAAGCTTTTTGTTTTTCCTTTTATGTTAGTGTTTAGATCATGGGTCATTCTGTTACTATCTGTTTTTTGTTTCCCTCGTCAGTCATGAACTGATTTTCCTATGGTTGAACGAGGATGAATTCTTAAGTGTTAAATGAACCCAGTTGCAAGTTCTTAATTTAATAGATTCGGTTTGCTTATCAGTGAATTAATTACTAGTCAATTAGTGGAAGCTAAGGGCTAGATTTGTAGCCTCGGTTTACTGGCAAGGAGTCGAGGTTAGACGTATGAGAAATAGTGTTTGCTAGGCAGCCGGTGCAAGGCTTGACCTATTATTGTAGGCTTCAGGAATGGGTCTACCTCTCATAACCATGACACCCTGTGTGTAATGTAGATTTAACTAGAAAGTTGTCATAGGAATATGGAAGGAGTATAGTTAGTATCATATGTATCGGACACGGAAGCTTTGATAGATTATAGTGGTGGGTTAACCGAATAGCGCTGTAGTTAGTAGCTATGCTGTAGCATTGTGGAAGCTGTTCAGTATGGATGCCATAGCAATGGGTAGAGCAACTGGGGGATTGATGCACTTAAGGGTGATTCCGAGTTCAGCCTAACTCCTTACTGATATCTTCTTAAACTACGATACTCTATTTATTTCTGTTATTAGCATAAATACAAATACCTCTCAACCCAAACATATTTACTTTCTGTTTGCGCAACTATCATAGCAATCGAGCGTCATTGTTTGGTATCTCAGTTTCTGTGGGACAATACTCTACTTACACTTTATCACTTGTTTGACTGGTTCACTTGCCATCAAGGAAATCGACCAACACATACCCAAGAAACTTCGTATTTCAGTCACTATCTTTGGTCTCTTCCAATCTAGTACTGCTTTCACTTTACTAGGATTAATAGCGACCCCATCTTGTGATATCACATGCATGGCCCAGAAACTTAACTTCTGCAAGCCAAAATTCAAACTTACTCTGCTTAGTGTAGAGTTGCTTCCCTATTAGTACATTAAGTACCTATCACAGATGGTGCTCATATTCCTCCCTATTCTTGGAGTAGATCAGAATGTCATCAATGAAGACTACTACAAACCGATCCAGGTACTCTCGAAAGATCCGAAACATATAGTCCAAGAACACTACAGATGCATTAGTCAAACCAAAAGGCATCACCATAAACCCATAGTGCCCATATTTGGTTCTGAAGGTTGTCTTCGAAACATCCTCAGCTCTTACACGCAACTGATGGTATCTCCAGCGAAGGTCAATCTTCGAGAAAACGTAAGAACCAGATAATTGATCTAACAGATCATCAATTCTAAGGAGTGGATATTTATTTTTGATTGTCACCTTGTTCAACTCCCTGTAATCGACGTAGAGTCGTAGACTCTCATCTTTCTTCTTTACAAATAATACTGGAGCTCCCTACAGCAACACACTAGGTCTAATAAATTTTTTCTCCAGTAGTTCTTCAATTTTGTCTTTCAATTATTTCATTTCATTAGGAGCCATCCAATACGGTGCCTTTTACATTGGCCCCATACCAGGAATTAGTTCGATTGTGAACTCAACTTCCCTGACTGGAGGTAGTTTGCCGAGATCTTCTTGGACAATTTCAAAAGAATTTATGGCCTCTTTATTTGTTAGAGTAAAAACCCTGCTTGGGTTCTGTGGCCTTCTTTCCACAGCATTTTGTGAACACTCTCTGCTATAATGCCTCGGCTTATGGCAAGTGGAGCAAACGTTACTCTTGTGTATTTGGTAGATAAAGTGGATGAAGATCTTATATTTATAAGACAAAATTAAATCCCTAAACTAGTTTTTATATGTAGGATGAGATGGAATAGTAATATTATTATATATGTAGATATAATCATCAACTTTCATGTGTGACATGAACCATATGCCTTCCACAAAGGCCCCATATGCTTATTTGATTATAATTAAGTCATCAATATGTTCACATATCATAAAATAAGTTATCCTAATAATTTAAATAAGTTATATTATATTCATTATGTTAGGCTTATAATTTATGGTGAGATAATGAATAGCATTAAAGCGGGGCCTCAAATTTTGTTCAAAAGAGAAGGAAAAAGTAAGTGAGAACACACTAATACTGGAGGATTTAAATTAAAGAAGAGGGCTTTGAGAGCTTCAAGTGAGGGTTCAAATAAGTTATATTATATTCATTATGTTGCTGAAGCCAAATTTACTACTTGAGAAAAATGTTGATAGTCCTTAAGGAAAACCTTGGGATATATTGCGAAAAATTAACATAGAGGATAGTTATAATCAAGCAAATTAACAATAAAAATTAGTTATTAAAAATACATATTCACGTTAATAATAGGCATTCACAACAGTTTAGTGAAAAGTGAAACATAGAGAGACTAATATATAGAAAATAGTAGCCAAATAACGGACCATTCAAGAGGATAGTGTAGTGGAATATCTAAACATCATTGTAACAAGGTCAATAACATTTTCACGAGAAACCATAAAGGACAGAGAAACCATAAATCAGCAGAGAAACCCATATGTTCATCCTTTGTAAAGTTATTACCTTTTTTATGACAACTCTGGCCTAGAATGGAGGAGAGGAGAGCGAATGTGTGATGAGAGGCTAGAGGCATGAGAGACAATGAGAGAAGACGAATGCTCTTGTCGAGAGCCTATAGGCTGAGTCAAAGAATGAGAAAGAAATAGAGTGAAAGAAAGGGTTGAAAAAAATGGAGAAATCGATTGGAAGAGAAATAAAGCAGGAACTATGTACATAAAGAGAGAAATGGCGTGAATAGACGGAGAAATCAATTGAAGAATGTTTCAGGCTTTCTGGGTTTACACTGAGCGAGGGAAAGAGATAGACAGAGACGATCTGAAAATTTATGGAATACAACGACTAGTTTTTTAAAAAACCAGTCTTTGAAACTCAACATTCAACGACTGGTTTTTTGAAAACTGTCGTTGTAACTAAAAATAATAAAAGGGGTCAGAAGAGGTTCAATGACTAGTTTTTAAAAACCAGTAGTTGAAACTAAAAATGACAAAAAAAGATGCAAGTCTAGCAATGTTTGAACCCTCAATCTCATGTGTTGGTTATGATTAGTTTTGATGATGTCTTATATAGATGCCATTCTTAAGAGCAAAAAGGTTGCATACTACATTGATCTTCTACTTTGACTAATTCTTATATTTAATGTAGATGCAAAGTTTAATAATGAAGAATGATCAAGTAAGGAGACTCCAGAAAGAAGAACTTGCACTATATGTGTTATTGGAAGTCTCCATGATCAAACATAAGTTGGAATGAAGCTTCATCATATTTGAGCTACAACGGACTACACATGAATAAGTACGATCGAAAGCCGACACAAGATATTCGGAAGAAGTTCGAATAGGATCAGCCTTCGGATATTGAAGAAGGTAGAAGTTCTTTGAGAATGATGAGCCTAAGTTAAATGATGAAGAATCATCAAGTTGGGAGATGAAAGAAGGAAGAACTTGCCGAATGGAATGAAGACATCATTATCCAAGTTCTAAGATTGGTCCTAGAAGTTTCCACAATCAAATGGAAGTTTGAATGGATCAATTCATAGTTAAAGTCAGCAACTATGAGGTTCTGGATGAGCAAACTCGAGCCTCCAAGTATTAAACTCAAGTTTTAAATGAAGACCAAACTCGAGCTTGGTATAGTAAACTCGAGCTTGGAACACCAGAACAGATTTACGCATCTGATTCAAGAAAATCACCATGACTAAAATATTGTTTCTCATCAACAACATCCAGATGATTACTCAAATGATTTATACTACTTCTTAACATCATTTATATCATTTATGTATAAGTTTCAGGTGATTAAAGTTTGAGATTACATCAAAATTGACAGAAACCAAAATCTGTCATAAGCTTGAAGATGAAGGTTGCTGCAGATTTTCAGAAACAACAAAGAAGGCAGAATTGAACGTGAAACTGGAAGAACCAAAGTTGAAAGCTCAACGGTAATATTGTTCAATGGATTCAAATGTTCAATATCCTTAACTACAGATTTGAGAAGATTTGAATTTGCTTTAAAGTCAAATAAAGCAACTCCATGAGCCACTTGTATTATTTTATTATATCTTCTCAAACAAAGCAAATGGAAGACGACTGGAAAGAAGACCAACCATTCTTCAAGGCGGACAACAATGCCTCCACCAACTAAAGCTGAACATCATCATTCTCCGAGACAAGACCACATGGGACACATTCTTGAAGAGCCAAAATTTCAAATATTCAAATCTGCAAAAGTTCCCAACATCTATATTCAAACAAAGAAAGCGGTCATAACAGCTAGATCCATGGAGAAACACTCATAACAGCTACATTTTCGAATGGATTCAAGTCTGAACGGATCTATAACGGTCATAAGCTTCAACTAGCATAAATACATGAAGATTTGAAGACTCCATACAGAACACAGAGTACACAGAGCAGAAAAACGCAGAGACACAAGCTGACATCTTCAAGATGCTAATACTCTGATTCTCATATCATTTACTCTCTGTTCTTGATGTTTACATAGCTTATCATAGAGAGTGAGATGACTTGTAATTGTACTTCATTGCTTATTCATCTACTTCTGAGAGATAAGAGAGTTATTGTACACATCCTATCATTCTATCTGTGAGATACTCAAGATTGGGTAATCTTGAGTGGGAAACACATTGTGTTGATTACGACTTGTAAGGGAGTGAATCCTAGTGAGAGGATTACTTCGAGTACGAGTGTGTGATCAAGCAAGTGTATTGATTACGGTTGTAAGGCGGAGTGAATCCTAGTGAGAGGATTACTTCAAGTACAGATCGTGTAATCAAGTTGAAAGAAGATAGTGGATTGAAAATCTCAAACGGAGCTTGGGGACTGGACGTAGGTCAAGGATTGGGCCGAACTAGTATAAATCAGTTTGCATATTCTCTTCCCTTATCTCTTATATTTCCAGCATATATATATCTAAATGTCCATACATGTTTGAATGATTGACTGTTGCTTTATCAATTATTATTGTCATTCAAACTGCTTTCAATAAGTTGCGAAAAGAATTTCAAAGTTCCTAAACTTTTATCAAACACCCAATTCACCCCCCCTCTTGGGTGATAGCTAGGTCTTTCATCATGATTACTTGGTAAAGGCTCACGCCAACCACACCAAGATACCATCTTGTTGAAATATTCTACAACTAATTTTTATTAAACATACAGTCGTCCATCTCAGTCCTTGTAACTGAAAAGAAAAAAAAAAGATACGAGGTTAGGTATGCTCAAACCCTGGATGTCAAGAATACTTGGTAAAGGCTCATGCCAATTGCGCCAAGACACCAGCTTATTGAAATGTCCAATTTTATTTTAGTTGTTACTATGATCTTTCCTTTTAACTCATAGTCGTACATAATGTAAAACCAAAATGATTTTCTATATATGGACAAGTGGGGAAGTAAAAACACATATCTCATTATCTCTAAACAACAACCTAAAAAATAATTTGTACTATATTTCTAGCAAGTATAAAACAAATATCTGTAACATAGTATCCCCTATTTCATCACATTACATAGGAAACTTGAATAATCATTTTTTTTTATTTGAAAAAAGGATCCTATAAATCCAACTTCTTCCTGGGGAATGGCCAATAATGTAAGAATGAACTTTTAATCAATGCAAAATAAATAACCACATGGCAGCGTGATTTCTGGATGAATTTGAAACAATTGGCGAGAAACTTCAACACTCATCTCCAAGTCTATACAAACTCCTACAAACAATTGGCGTGATTTCTGGATGGATTGATGGTTATAAAATATTTTTCAGGTGATAATTGTCGTGTGGGTCTATCAGGGTAGGCTTCAGAAGCTTAGATTACTTTTGGTAACGACAATGCTTCCACCTTTTTGGTACATGTTGAATTATTGTATATTGCCACATTATGGCTCACTTGGCGATCTTTAGTATATTTTTGTTATTTTGATAAATCTTGAAGTAAGATTCAGTTAAAAATTATAGGGCTGGTAAAATCCAAAGTTTAACTGTTTGCATAAAACATATTGATGAATGATTTAATCAAGTTAGTAATTAAAAATTGATCGGCAAAAACGGAGGATGTTACAGTAACTGTAGCGGTTTTTCATCACCGCTACAAGATGAGGCTAAAATGACGTCATCTGTGAAGACTTTGTAGCGGTTCAGTAACCACTACATCATAAAATTAACCACTTTTGTAGCGGTTATATAACCGCTACCAAATACATTAAGAAGAAGTTTTAAAATGACGGCAAACTTTTATAGCAGTTTCTTTACCGCCATAAAATTGGATGAAATTTCAAAAAAGGCATCAAATGTTTCAAATTAGTGTGTAGCGGTTATGTGACTGCTACAAACTTTTGCCACCTTTTTAAAATTTTGTAAAACCGCTACAAACTTACACTAAAAACAATCAATCTGTAATGATAAGAAAACTGCTACAAATGAATAACATTTTTTTTGAAAAAAAAACTAAACGAGTCGTTTTAGATTATTTTAGTAATTAACTAATAATTTAAATATAAATGATAAATATTAATGTTAAAAATAATTGATATTAGTAGATGATATTTGATTATATATGGTTATTATATAAGTGTATAAAAATGAGGATGTGTAGATAATAAGAACTAATTATGTTGTCCTTTAAATAATATATGATTATGAAATTAATGTATATGAAAGTAGACGGAATGTTGAACAAGGTCCTTAAAATTGTGGGAAAAAAACATTAGCATCACAGAGTTAGAAGGAAAAAAAAGATTTTTAAACAAATGTTCGTCATATTTGATCCACTTGATTAGCATTTAACATCTTCAAACACTTAACCTCTTCAGAAAGTGTTGACAGATGAGAGAAAATGTGTGTGGGAAGAGATGATGAACTATATAAAATGAGGTGGGGTGGGGGTAATTATAGGGATATATGTGTAACACATGTAGTGGTTGATATGATTTTTTTGTAGCTGTTGTTGTTTGTAGCGGTTGATGTGACTGTGGTTGTAGCGGTTGGGTTTACTTTGTGGCGGTTATAGAACCACTACAAATGCTATTATGGTTTTTTTTTAAAAAAAATAGAGGGTTATAGATTAAATATGTTATCTTAAGCATAACTTTTTCTATCAATCTTCGTTGCCATCCATACAAAAAAAAGTGTTAGTTCTCTATGTGTTTTGATGATAACTGGCAATTGTAAACATAGTGTGGTCTCTGATTCAAGCCAAAATGTTTTTGACTTGATCAAAATTGAATCAAAACATACTGTCACATTTGCTGTCAAATTGACTCGAGTTTGGGTTGTCAAACTCGAGCCACGCCTTTGTATGACTTGAGCTAGAATGTTTTCTTGACTTGAGCCATACATAGTGACTCAAGCCACGATGTGTTAGTTATGATTAGTTTTGATGATGTCTTATATAAATGCCATTATCCAGAGCAAAAAGGTTGCATACTACATTTATCTTCTACTTGGACTAATTCTTATATTTAATGTAGATGTGAAGCTTAATGATGCGTAATGATCAAGAAAAGAGAAGAAAGAAAGGAAGAACTTGTTGAAAGAAAGAATAAAATTATTATATAAGCTCTCGATTGATTCTAGAAGTCTCCACGATCATATAGAAGTTGGAACGGGTCAATTCGGAGTTAAAATGAGTGAAAACGAGTTACAAGTGTATTCCTGAATCAATTCTCGAGAATGCAATCCATTCCTGAAGCAATTCCCGAGAATGCAGCTGATTATGTGAAATTTAGCAATTCTCGAGTATGGCACATCAATTCTCGAGAATGGTTCTCAAGAATGCCATTCTGATTCTCGAGAATGGTCGGGATTCAAAGAATGCTTCACCGCCGCTGTTTTTGTGTTCAGTTTGGGCGACCTCTCGTAATTTGACGATATCTCACAAACCAGAAATCGGATGGACACGAAACCAGTGGCATATGAAACTAGACATCCAACACGTACTTTTGACAAACTTTCCAGTCCAAAGGAGTCCGTATGAGAGATCTATGAGGTTTTAAAAATGAAACACAAATCACTGTCACAGTCCATACCAACCTTCGGTAATTTGAGTGTATCTCACAAACGGCAAATCCAAATGAGGTGAAATCGGTTCCATCGGAAACTAGACTCAAATACCTTTCCAAAAAAATAAATATCATAGAAAAATAAGATTCATTGAAGAAGTTATGATGTTTTGAAGTGGATAGTATGTTCTGGATGCTGCAGAATTGCTGGATAAGAACAACTTCCATTCATCTAATGTTAATGGACAAAATGCAATGAGTTTGGAGCTGATTCTTATTGAAATGGAAAGAGGTTTATGAGCATGAGTGCTTGGACACATTTGATATCTCTTCTGATATGATTCTCGATGTGCGGTATCAACTCTTGAGAACGATCCAGACTCTCGAGAATGCCTATTAAATAATCATCGCAAGACTCTCTTCGAACAAGTGATTCTCGAGAATGGATAGTTAATTCTCGAGAATGGTTCTCGAGAATGCAGCAGCAATTCTCGAGAATGATCGAGACAATCAAAGTGCCATAGTTTCTCGATATGATTCTCGAGAATACATAAGCAATTCTCGAGAATGGCTCTCGAGAATCGGGAAGAATTCTCGAGAATGGTGGTATACTCCTTCACCGATATACTGCTGCAAAGTGATTCTCGAGAATGAAAACTAATTCTCGAGAATGGTTCCCGAGAATCGAAAGGATTCTCGAGTATTGTCGAAAGCTTCATATGATATTCGCTACTGCGCTCTCTGGTTTACAAGTGATTCTCGAGAATAAGAAAGCGATTCTCGAGAATGGTTCTCGAGAATCATTGGGTGATTCTCGAGAAGGAACGAAATTGTTCAAATTTTCAGGTTGATACTCTGTACGATTCTTGAGTATGCTCGCGAGAATGATCGACAAATGAACAACGATAAACATGAATCATCTCGAAACTTTATTTGAATGATCCATTAATTGATTCTATCTTCCAATACATCATTTAATATTAACTGTGATATCATTAATCATCTTCCCGAGTTCTTTTCAGATTCATAATCAAAGTTTCAAATTCGGACGAAGAACACTGAGGATCCCTACTGTTGCTGATCTGCAAATGATTGAATATGTCTTGTTATTATCATTGACTTATATTTCCTTCAATCATACTTAACCAGTTTGCTTATGAGATTTCGGAAGATCAAAGCTTTGCTTTTCAGCTACTTCTCAAAGTTCAAATTGTGACAAGTCAAGCGCACTAAGGATATCGTGGAACAGAGCCGACAAAAAGATGCTTACCATAATGGTGCCCATACAGCTAAAACATCTGGATCAATATCTAATGTTTATCCAAAGTTTGAATTATGATGAGCTGTCACACACTGAGATAGTCGAGAAACAGAGACAACGCGCAAAACCCAATTAAGGCTACCCACTCTGCCAAAAGTGCCAAATCATTATTTTAAGCTATCCTTAGTTGAAGAAGGACGTGAATGACAACCTATAAAGAAACTCAACTAAGCAAACATTCCATCGTGGTTGAGCAGAAGGAGCGGACGTCTAAACGCCTTCAACGGACGAATTCAAATATTCAAATGGGCAGATTCAAATCCTTCCAACAGTCCTCAAACTTCAACTTATAAATACCCGAAGGATTGAATTCATCAAGTGAAGACATAGACGCATACACAGACAAAGCATTCAAAGCATCAATTTATAGTCTGTTTATATCTTCGGATATTATTGAGCTTCAGTGTTTATTTATTCACTTCTGAAAGAGAGAAGATTTATTTGTAAACATTCTATCTTAGAGTTACTCAAGGTTGGGTGATCTTGAGTGGGAAACACACTGTGTTGATTACAGCTTGTAAGGGGAGTGAATCCTAGGGAAAGAATTACTTCGAGTACAGAGTGTGTGATCAAGCGGTGTATTGATTACAGTTTGTAAGGGGGGGTGAATCCTAGTGAGAGGGTTCTTCCAGTACAGAACGTGTAATCAAGTATAAAGAAGATAGTGGATTGAAAATCTCAGGAGGAGCCTGGGGACTGGACGTAGGTCATCGTGGATTGGACCGAACCAGGATAAATCACAGTTTTCATATTCTCTTCCCTAAACTCTTATATTTCCAGTATATGCTTATTTGAATATCTAACTGTTGATTTAGAAGTTGCGAAAAGATTTTCAAAGTTCCTAAGGTTTTATCAGACACCCAATTCACCCCCCTCTTGGGTGATAGCCAGGTCTTTCACGATGTAAACTTGAGCCAATGCCTGGTGACTCTAGTCAATCTTTGTGAACTTAAAATACTTTTCAAATTCAAGGTTAAAGGACTCAATTTTGAGATTAGTGACTCGAGCCTGAGATTTAAACGTTATATTCAAATATACCTTGCTAATTCGAGCCTCACTTAGTGACTCGAGTTAGGAGAACCTTTCAAACCATTTTTGAAATGTCTCTAGATAACCCTTTCTAAAAATGGTTTCTGACTCGAGCCAGACTTGCAAGACTCAAGTTTAGACACAGACTCGAGCCAAGTTTCAATGCCTCGAGTCATATCTTCTCAGAGTTATCTTCGCCATTTGTTTTTCAAAAGAAGATGAACTCGAGTCTTGTTTTGGTAGCTCGAATTTGAACCTTGACTCGAGCATACCCTTGTTAACTCGAGTCTATGCTTCATCTTTTTCTTCTCCAAATTATCTTCTTGAACTCTTGACTCGAGCCATATTTGTTTAACTCGAGTCAACTTAATCTCTATTTACAAATCACCATGTCTGATCTTCTTAAATCTCTAAGTATGATTTATCTACTTCATATCATCACTCATTATTATTCCTAACTATGTTTAATCAGTTTGCTAATGAGTTTCAGATGATTTTAAGATGGATTAACATCAAATTGCAATAAAGCAATTATGTGTCAAAGCATTTAATGTAAAGCAGATATGAGACACCGTTTTGGCAAATAATCCTCTGAGCATTCATAAAGCTTTCTGGCCATTTCCATTATTCACTTATTGCTGAGTCTCAATGGACAAATGGAATAAGGAATGTCAACGGAGGTTAACGGTGAACTTTTGGAGAATGTGAAGAGTTCAAGTAACGCTTTTTCAACAGCTATATTTCATTACTCTCAACGGCACTTTCAAGGACTTCAGCGGTCTTTAATGAAGACATCTATAAAAACCAGAAGCATTCAATTCAAGATTTTAGCATTTACTGTTTCATACTCTTAAGCAATATCTTCGGATATTTATAATCTGCAGTGTTTATCTATTTTCTCTTTTAGAGAGTTTTAATCTTATTCATCTTGTAAGAATCTCAAGGTTGTGGAACCTTTGAGATTGGGATTATTTGATTACAATTTGTAAGGGGGAGTAAGTTCTAGTGAGAGAATTACTCGAGAGTTACAGAATGTGTAATCAAGTTCTGAGATAGTGAAAATCTCAGTGTCTAAGAACTAGATGTAGGTCAAGGATTTAGACCGAACTAGTATAAATTTCTTGTGTCCTATCTTTCTCTCTTCCTCTCAGTTTAACTTTGTTTTACGAGTGGGTTCCAGAGTATTGCGATAAATTTTTAAATCACCCAATTCACCCCCCTCTTAGGTGATATTCAATCTTTCAAAAAGTGTAGAGAAAATGTTACTTGTGAATTTAATATGTTTGAACACAAATTAAACTTAAATTAAATATTATTTCATAAAGCGTATCTTAAAAAGCGCATTGAACTATAGGTAGATTGACATCGCCGTCTGGGAAGAAATTTTCGAAACTGGCATGTTGGATGGCTCACTCTCGTAAGCGACGTTATCACCATCACCCATGTAGTAAAAGTCCTGAGGCTTTAAGTGAACCACCATATTCCAATTCATGTGCCTCTCATCCGCAACATAATAAACTTGATGTGCCTCTAAGGCAAGAATATTTGGCTCGTCACTTTCACACTGACCAGTGTGAATAGGCCGAGAGAAATTTACTAATATGATGCCTAAGTCATCAATTGTGAGTTCCTGAGAAGTTGTCGTATTTGCCCATAAACACTTAAACATTGTCACGGTGAAACAGCCTTAGAAATTTATTTTGACCACATCAAGCAGCTTTCCATAATACGGGACGTCACCGAACTACATGTTTCCGTCACTGCTACTTGCATAACTACTTGTCCCAAAAGTGCCATAAACACACAAGTTTTAGGTTAGCAATCCTTGATCTTGTGAAACCATTCAAAACTTGAAAACATTGACATTATATGCCATAAATCTTTAGGTGTGGTCAAGTGAGCCAAGTGCGAGAACTCTGAATTTTGGTGAGTGCAGGTTGTGGTCATTTAGTATTCTATGAGTAAACTAACATGAGAATTCTCTGTGGACTTTTCTATCAATTTCATAGGATCTCTGTGAATGGATTCTCAATTGACGCTTCACATGACTTCTGAATTCCCTACGGTTAAGCATATGCGATGATGATCTTGAAATGTAAGTATAAAATGTAAAGAAATATATAGGATAACATATACTTGTGTACAATCCTTATTGAAGGAAGGGTTCAACTTTAGTGCAATTAATCAAGATATGTCTATATTCTTGGAACTTCTCAATTGCCGTTAGTTTGAAGTTCTCACTTCCACCAACTGGTTTACCAACATGAGGGATTAACAACTCTGTTGATGATGGCTCTGGCTCAGGACAATTGTCTACACGAGGCGGTCAGTTGAAAGACGTCTCAATGTCATCAAAGTACCTTGAACAAAAATACAAGACCTCATCCCTTATATAACCTTATGCTATTGAACTTTTAGGTCACGCCTTATTCCTTATGTACTTTTTTATATATATGAGTACCTCTCAATACAAGAAACCTATAAAGCAAAGAAGGAAAAATGTCGATATATCAATGTTGAAATGTGTGACTAGCAAGAATGCTGATGTAATTTTTTTTTTTAAATGAGTACCTCTTAATAGGATACATCCATCGGTAGAGAACATGGCCAGTAAGCTTTGTTTCGTAAACAAGGTCAAATATTAGGTGAACCATCACCGTGAAAAAAGACAGAGGAAAGATCATCTCCAAATTACACAGCGTAAGAATGATTTTTTGTTCTAGCTGCTCGAGCTCCTCAATGATCAAAACCTTGGAACACAACTTCTGAAAGAAAGAACATAGCTCTACCAAAAAGATCGGCACATTAAGAGGCAGCATATTTTTGACGGCCAGTAGAAGTAACTATTGCATAAGCACATGTCAGTCATGACTCTTTAGCCCAGCAACCTTTCGAGCCTAGATGTCAATACGTTGTGAAATGTTGCTTGAATACCCATCAGGAACTTTTATTTTCTTCAATGTCGCAAGGATAATTTCCTTACTTGGTTTTGCTAGGGTGAATTTACTGGTAGAAATCTGTCATACTCATCCGGCCATGCGCCTCCACGAACTCCCACGGCCCATAAATCTTTCCTCGTTTGAAGATGATCTTTTGACTTGCCTGGTTCGTTAAGAATCGTGTATAATATATTATCGCGCACATTTTTTTCAATTTGCATGACATTAAGACTGTGTCGTAACAAATTATCTTTCCAATATAGAAGAGTGAAGAATATGCTTATCTTCCACAATTGCTGAGGCGTAGAAGCAGAAGTCCTAACAGTCTTTCTCTTGGCTTTTGTTGTATCGTCATTTTTTCCAAACTCAAATTCAACATCCTGAAGCTGCTCTAAGATTTCTGCACTGGATAAATTCTGAGGAGGTCCTCTTTTTTCCTGTTGCTTATTGAAACAATTGCGTTGCAACTTAAACTTGTGATTACCAATGATAAACCTTCAATGACCCATGAAGCACTACTTTCAACTGTATGGAAGGCACTCTAAGTCAGAGTCAAAATTGCAAGCTGAACACATAAGGCTTACATGCACATTCCACACGGATAATGTTCCCAAGCCAAGAAAGTCAATTATCATCCACATAAAGGATGCACGCAAGTTGAACAATGTCTTTTCATGTGTGTCATACGTCTCGATGCTTACATTCCACAAGTCCAATAACTCCACAATAAGCGGTTGAAGATACAAATCGATGTCATTTCTCGGTGCCTTTTTTCCTGGAATGAACATAGGAAAAATAAAGGAGCTTTATTTCATACACATCCAGGGGGAAAGTTGTAGGGTGTTAAGACAACTGGCCAAATACTATAGCTCGTACTAAGATTCCCAGATGGATTAAAACCGTCGATCGACAAAGCAAGATGAACATTTGTAGGGTCTTTCCGGAAAAGCTAGAAAGTCCGAGTCGAATGCTTGCCGCGCTTCAACATCCTGTGGATGTCTTAATTTACCATATCCATTCTTGTCAACTTCATGCTACCTCATATGCTCAGCTGTCTTAGACGATATAAACAATCTTTGTAAGTGAGGTTTTAAAGGAAAGTACCTGATAATCTTTGCTGGTTTCTTCTTTTTCCTTTTCCCCTTCCGAACTATCTTGAATCACAAAGTGTGACACTTCTTACAAGTCTTCATGTAATCGTCAACTCTCCAATAAGTCATACAGTCATTGGGGCATGCATCAATTTTTTTGTAGTTCAAGCCTAATTTGTTAATTATCTTCTTGGCCTCTAGAAGGTTGTAGGAATGTCTTTGTCAAGGAAAGCATCTGTAGTATTTCCAATAACCTCGACATTACCTTATCAGTGATCCCACATAAACACTTGATATAGTACAATTTCATCAAGAAAGATAATTTTAAGTATTTTCGACAACCTTGATACAAAGGACGATCAGCCTCATCCATGAGGCTGAAAAATTCTCGAGCTGCATCATTCCTAAAGAAAGCAGATTTTGCACCCTGAACTTCTGCAATGAAGTTGTTGTCTTGAAAACCAAAAGCATCATGAACAACTTCATTAACAGAATCATCTTGATCTAATTGATTCCCTACTTGTAAACTTTGAGGAAGATGATCCACATATCTCATACTATGTATCTCACCATGAACTCCCTAAAATGTATATTCTTCTGAGAAAGGCTTCAAAAGCAAATGTTTCTCAGCAACTTCTTATGTATGCTACTTCTTAAACTTGCATCGACAACACGAACACACGATCTTACCATTACAGCTAGCGTGAGAGAAGGCGAAATCTAAGAAAGTGTTCAATCTTGTCAAATATGTGGGAGAATTGTGTGGCAATTTGATCCATGACTTATCCATATGTAGTGAACAAAGCTAGGATGGAATAAAGGTGAAGAGAGAATGTTTAATTTTCTTCACGTCGTTTGTTGGGCTTATATGTAACATTAGATCATTTGTAGTAGTTTAAAAATTACAACACTAATCGCTACAAAGTTAAAGACGTTTTGTAGTGATGTAAAAACCGCTAGATTAATCGCTACAAAAGGTATACATTTGTAGCGGGTTTTATGTAACAAACTGCTACAAAATGCAGACCATTTACCTTTATAGCAATTTAGGATTAAAACTGCTACAAAAGTTTGGCAGGTTTTTAAAAAGTATGAACGTAAAAGGAGGTGGGGGAAGTGGAAACTGCTTGTTAGGAAACATCTCTTGAAGGCACTAACCATGAAATCCTAGCTCTACCTCTGATGAGCATACCAAGAGTTGGCCTAGTCCTGAAACCGCCTAGCAAGCTCCTGAGTCTTGGTGTTAACCTTCGCGTCAACCTGTGCGTCAATCATAGCTTGAACCGCCTCAGCTATCAACCTTCTCACACCGGAGGTTCCAACCTCAGAGGCGGTGCTCTTGCCGTAAACCATAGTAGGCCTAGCGCCTAACACCATACCCTTAACACGCCCAGGATGCTCAACTGGGGCCCAAGGTAGCTTTCAAAGGAGCAGTAGGTTCCACAAACCCCTGTGACTCCAAGGTCAAAGACTATCGTAGCTCCGCCCGAGTCTCCGCTTGATCCGCTCCCGGTACACACATTTTATAAAACATTAATGAAAATATTTCATATAATTTAAATAAATTAAATAAATCACTTGTATGTAACTAACTTACAATAATTTCCTCTACTTGCTGAGAGGTCGTCGTCCCGCCATGGTGCCTATAGGTGTATGTGAACAACTCCCCATAGTCCATCTGACAGTTTTCCTCCTGAGCCTTCCTCTTCTAAAAGAATTAAAAGAATATGAACTTTGTTATTTAAAAAATAAAATAATTAATAATTTTTTAATATAAAGCTAAAATTAATTTAACTTTAAAATTACTAGCTCATTGCAGGTCACAACAAATGTCTTGGATCCTGCCATGTGATGGATCCTTTGCTGCGACCGGCTTCTGATGTTCCTCTGGGATAGAGCTTGCAGAAGGTACAAAACATTACAATAATTACAAAAAAATTATTTATTACAAAATTAATAATTATTTAAAAATGAACCTGTCCTTGTGGGCTCCTTCTAGACTGGACAAAACTCGCCCAGTCTAATGCTGGAATGTCGCCTAGCACACTCTTGATCGCCTACGCAAAGGAATCGTCTCATCCTTATTGAGTTGTAGAGACAACCCCTCTAGTTCTTCTAGACGTCCCCTATCTTTATCAGTGCGTACCTCTTCCTGTTGCTACAGACTTTAAACTTATGTTGTACCATAATTTAATTAATAATTAATTATTTAATTAACTAATTAATAAACCAAAAATTATAACTATTTACATCTAAAATATAATTAAACAAAATTACTTACATGCACAACTTCCTCAAACATTCTGGTCTTCGGCTCCCTCAGAACATGCTTCCAATTCTCGAAGTGGATGGGGAACCACAATCCAATTCCTGCCCAGGTGCATCAGCCAGCAGTTGAAGAGGTGACCACCTAATGAGTCATATTTATTTCATGTTTTCTTTATGTGTTTTGAATGATGAATCTGAGCTTATTTGTATGTTATCTGATAAAATATATAAGAATTCATACACATAGGGAAATAGATGATAGATTCTACAAATTGTTGCATCCACATCATTATCCTGCTCATGTGCATAAGAAAAGGGCCACTTTATGGTTACCGTGAAAGCGCATAACGAAGCTAATATAATGTTATAGCATATGGTATGCTCACTCTTTGCAAGCAATACAACGCGACCACTATGCTGTAGCATCTTAAGTGATACAGAATTATGCTCTACTTGAAGGTGGAATATCACCTAGAGGGGGTGAATAAGTGATTACAAAATTCTTTTCAAAATAAAACATAGCCAATAAAACAAAGACAGAAACAAAGATAGAGATAAAGAGAAATGACACAAAGAAGTTATACTAGTTCGGCCCAACTCCTTGACCTACGTCCAGTCCCCAGACACTATAGGAATTTCACTAACTCTTCAAATACAAATGCAATTACACACTTTATAACTCAGGATGATCCTTTCACTCTATGACTCACTCCCCCTTACAAGTTGTAATCGTACACCCACACTTAAGGTTCCACAACCTTAAGATTTAATCACTAAACAAATAATCAAATGAGGTTTATACTCTCTCACAGAGCAAATGAATAATAATCACTGAAGTACAATAATATTCGAGGATATTAAATAAAACTAATGAAACAGTAGATTGCAATAAATTCAAATTGAATACGGAGAGTTTCGGTGGATGGCGAATTCAATGCTTTTGGTATTTATATTAGTTGCCATTAATGACCGTTGAAGAAGATTAAAGGTTATCCATTGTGACTCTTCAAAGTAGCCATTAGACAGATGAAGTTCGATAGTCACTTCTGCCGTTAATGTTCCAGGTGGATTTTGTCGACTCGACACTCTTTCATTCCTTTTGTTTTGCCCATTGTGAAACAACATTTAATGAATGATTGGAATAACAAGAATGTCTTTCGATTGCTCAGATATATGGTTGCTGAGATTGTATCTTGATAAGGCAACTACATTAAATTTGTTGTTAATCCTTCGTATAATCATCTGAAACTCATTAACAAACTGATTAAAAACAATTAGGAATAGTAACGAGTGATGAAATGAAGTAATGTAATCACAATAAATTAATTTAGATTTCCGAAGACGGTGATTTGAAAAAATAGAGAAGTTTAACTTCCAATTAATAAGAGTTTCCTGAAGTTAATGACTCGAGGTAAAATAGATTTTGACTCGAGTTAACTTTATCTCATTTATTTATCTTTGAAACAGAGATTGAGAAAGATAACTTGAAAGATAACTTGCAAGATGACTCGAGGAAATAACATAAAAACCTTTTATGAGAAAAGTTGCCTAGAGGCAAAGTGTTTATTGGCTGGAGTCAAGGATGCAAGATGAAGAAAGTAAGTTTTAACAGGACTTGAATTGACTGGAGGCATTTATTTAAGTAACTCAAGGCATACTGTTTGATTTTAAACAACTTGAACTCTAGCAAGGATAACTCGAGGCAAACAATGATTTAACTCGAGGTAAGATTAAGCGCAAAACAAGAGTTAAAATATTTAAGCCAGCTAACTCAAGGTAAATTGATTTTAACTCGAGTCAATCATTTGTTAAACTTTTTAACTTCAAGTCAAACACATTCTAACTTGAGGCACTCAAGTTTTAAAAACTTTTATCTGAGACCATATGACTCGAGGCAAACATGTATTTAACTCGAGGCATATGAGCTTAAATCTTTTTGGCCTCATAAAAATAGTATATGACTCGAGGCATTAAATCTTTAACTCGAGGAAAATTTATAAAACAGATACTTCAAATAATGAAATTCAGAGATTATTTTACATTATATTTGTTATCATCAAAACATCACAAAACATAGAGAACTAACACTACGCTACTCTGACCCTTCCTCGCGAGTTTTCAAGAAATTAATATAGGTCATCCAAACAGACGTTTAGACGGCGGCTGAATTGATTAAGACTAAATAAGATGATGCAGAGAATCAAAGGAAAGATCTGAAGAATCCTGCAGTATTAAGAGAAAATCAATCAACCGAATCTAGGGATTTTGACTTAACAGATTTGGAAGGCCAGCTCATTGGACGTACGGCACAAGTGGACCTAACTATAAGAGGAAAGCGTGGCTAAACCTAAAAAGGTCGTCGAAGTCGTAAGAGTCAGAGCAGTTAGTACAATTCCAATCCGACTGGACTTACACCGAAGGAATGAGAGAACTACTGATCGAGAGAATTGTAGACGAAATCCAACTCTTCCATGGAGTAAGACGGACTGTAGAAGATGTAGAGACGTCACGTGACAAGACGTTCCATACGTCGTCGATCATTCCAACGAGCTCCTCTATTTTCTTCTTTTATTTTATTTTTGCAATTGTTTCCATAGGCTGTTCTGCATTACTCTATTTTGTGTTTCCCTATTAGTCATGAACTAAACTTTCATTAACTGAGTGAGGATGGATTTCTAAGTTGTCGAATGAACCCAGATTTCTAAGTTATTTATTTAAAATATTCAGTTTGTTTAATAGTAATTTAACACATAATCGGTTAGCAGACGCTAAGGGCTAGATCAGTGGCCTCAGCTTACCAGACAGGAGTCAAGGTTAGACCTTTGTTAGACAGTGTTTGTTGAGCAACCTTGTGCAGGGCTCGACCTAAATTTTAGGCTTCAGAAATGAGTTTATGGATCATAACCAAGAACACCTAGGTTCAAACTGATAGTCTAAACTAGAAAATCGCCATAGGAATATGGGAAAAGTAGAGTGAGGACTGTACTTACAGAATGCAGACGCTTCTGTATAGGATAGTGGTGGGTTAGCATAATAACATTGTGAAAGGCAGTTTTGTTGTAGCATTACGAAAGCTATGCAATATAATTGCTATAGCAATGCGTTACATGCAAACTGGGGGAATAATGCGACTTAGGATGAAATCCGAACTCAACCTACTTTTAAACTGACATCTTCCTTTCGACTTCTGGTCATTTCTTTACTACTTGTCATTAGCAATGGTAAAAACAAACAAACCAACCAACCATATTTTCACTTCACACAACTGTCATAAGAAACTGACATTATCCTTGGTATCAACAGTTTCTGTGGGAACAATAACTCTACTTATACTTTATTACTTGTTCGACTGGTTTACTTGCCACAAGGAAATCAACCAACACCACCATTCTTGATTGGTTGGTCTGTCATTTCATTCCAGTCAACTACGACGTGTGGCCCCTGAAGGTGGAATATCACCTAAGGGGAGGTGAATAGGTGATTTCAAAAACTCTTTTTGAAACACTCGCGATTATACAGAAATACACGAATGAGACAGAGAAGAGAAAATGAACACAAGACAATTTATACTGGTTCGGTCTCAAAACACTGACCTACGTCCAGTCCCCATAACACCTGGGATTCCACTACTCTTCCAAATAATTACACACTCTGTAAACGAAGGATGGTCACTCTACTCCCCCTTACAAGTTGTAATTAATACCCCCTCACTTAAGGTTCCTCGACCTTAAGTATAACTCACTGAATGAAATAAATAAGTGTTTAAAGACTCCTCATGAGCAGATAAAATGAACACTGAAGAGCACTCAGAATTTAATGAAACAGTTGAAACATCGAATGAATCTAGAATCAAATTAATTGCTCAACGTTTCGGTAGGTGTCCAAATTCAATGCTCCTCCTATTTATAGTTGATGCCATTAATGACCGTTGGAGAAGATTTGATAATCTGCCGTTGTGACTCATTAAGGTAGCCGTTAGACAGATGAATCACTTGGCCTCAGTTTCGTCCGTTTGAATGTCACAGCTGGAATTTGTTGGGGAAACATTCTCTTACATTCCTTTTGCATATCCGTTGTCAAATAGCATTTAATGCGCAATGGGAATATCAGAGAAACTTTACTTCGATCAGAACAATTTTAGCTCTGGTTTAGGTAACTTCATTTAATGCTTCTGTCAGACGAAGTTGCTTTATCCAAATCTGCTGGTAATTTGTGTTTATATAATCTGAAACTTATCAACACACTGGTTAAAAGCATTTGGTAATCTTAATAAGTGATCATCAGAAGTAATAAGATAAAAACACTGATTTCGTAAATTGTGCAGAAGCGAGTTTCAAAACAGGGATACCTTTGCTCGAGCAATAATCCTAGTTTGCTCGGGCAAGTATCTTAAGATTCAGTTATAAAGAACTTGGTCGCTGATGCTCGGGCAGGTTTATTTTCCTTGCTCAGGCATAGTGCTCGAGCATGATGATTTATGTGCTTGGGCAAGCTTTTCAATATGCAGCAAAAATCACTTTCTTTCGATGTTGCTCGAGCAAGCTTGAAATCTTGCTCGGGCAAACTCCAGGCAGAGGCGATATAAAGAGAAAGACTAAGTCTGCTCGGGCAAGCTTTTCTATTTGCTCGAGCAGCTTGCTCGTGCAAGCATTCTTCTCTGCTTGGGCAAGACTCCCTGACTTGGAGATTTTTTCTTCTGTCTCGATGTTGCTCGGGCATGCTTCATAAGTATACTCGGGCAAGGTTCAGTTTCTGGAATAGCTGATACGATGCTCGGGCAAACAATTATCTTTGCTTAGGCATGGTACTTGGGCAAACACTTTATCTTGCTCGGGCAAGACATATTTGAAGATGTTCTTTTTGCCTTTGCCATGATGTTGCTCGGGCAGAGCTATTACCTTGCTCGGGCAAGGTCATGCTTTCTTGACGCTTTCAAACGTTGCTTGGGCATGATTCTTTTTGCCCTTGCCACGATGTTGCTCGGGCAAGACTATGACCTTGCTCGGGCAAGTTCATGCTTCTTGATGCTTTTGAAGATTGCTCGGGCATGATTACTTGAACATCACTTTGACTTTCTTCAGAGAGCCCGATGTTGCTCGGGCAACATTCTGCTTTGCTCGAGCATGATTACTTAAGAGTTATAATATACTTAATTCAATAATCTAGAAATTGTGATCATCAAAATACAGGAGTTAACAGCCCCTACAATATATTCACATCGAGAACGTCCAGCTTTCTCCTGGTGATGTTCCCCTGCGGATCTAAACAATTATAAGCACATTTCTTTATTAAATTTAAATATACTTTAATTAACCGTATGGAATTTTTAATTTTTCACAAAAATAATTAAATTTAACTTTGACATCCACCTCAAATCCGATCGAGTACGAAGACGATGGTTGGGGGTTCCCTTGGTCTCACTCTTCCTCCCGATCCAGAAACCGCTTTACCATGCCTGTGGAAATTGGATGTCTATATCAACATTTTCCTCATAGTCGCTAACGGATAGTTGTACGTCCTTTTGCGGAATATAAACCTATTGGATCTTTGGCTGTGGGGTCGCCTGTTGTGAGATTGGCTCCTCTGAGAAGAGCATATCTATCAGGATCTTCACCTGCGGTGGCACAAGGACATTTCTACCCTATGCCCCTCTCCACAGCCCCTATCACGGCCCCCTCTACTACTGCCCCCCTTAACACTCTACCATATACTATATCTTTCCCTTTCTTTATATGTCTCCTAGAATCCATAACTATTACAGCTAAATGTCATAGGAGAGCGTTAAAGAATGAAACTTGAGCGGCGATAACTCAAACCTTGCGTGGTTTACTTTGTGATGGCAGAGTGGCTTTAAAGGCGTGACTTTTGTAGCAGTCTTCCCTTAAAAACCATTATAGAATGCAAAGAGTCAAAACATATGTAGCGGTTTAAAAGAAACCGCTACAAAATACAAAACCCTACCTCATCCAGCTTAACATTTTGTAGCGTTTATATAGAACCACTACAAATGTCTTGACTCTTTACATTCTGTAGCAGTTTTGGGGTAAAACAACTACAAAAACAAGAACATCTGTAACGGTTATATAAAACCGCTACAAGTTTTCACCTTAATGAAGATAGTGCAACATGGGGTGAAATATTGGTCTGCAAGGTAGATGCTAATCTCTGATGAAAAAGCTACGTTGCAACCAATGTCTCACTACATGCTGCAAAATGTTCGCAAAATGATTTAAGGGTTGAGGGGTATATATATAGCCTTAAAGTTTGTAGCGGTTTTGATAATACCCGCTACAAATGTTTTTCCTTTGTAGCGGATTTTGCCTCAAATCGCGACAAAATTACATTCTGTAGTGGTGTTTTATTTCGAACTGCAAAAAATGTTGTGACTCTTCGTATCTTGTAGTGGTTTTTATCCTCAAATCGTGACAAATAGAATCGTCACAACCTTCACACCATTACACGCCAAGATGGCGCCAATTTTATAGCGGTTTATTTCTGTTAACTACTACAAAGTGCGTTACAAACTAGTGCACATTGTTAGACTCGGCTATCACCCAAGAGGGGGGTGAATCGGGTGTCTGATAAAACTTTTGAAAACTTAGAAAATCTTTTCGCAACTTACTAAAGGATGTTTGAATGACAATAATAATTTATAAACCGATAGACAGTCATTCAAAACATATATTCTGAAATGTAAGAGTTTAGGGAAGAGAATATACAAACAGAGATTTATACTGGTTCAGCCCAATCCTTGACCTACGTCCAGTCTCCAAGCTGCACTTGAGATTTTCCACTATTTCCTTGTTTAACCAGGCACAAGAGAAAGCCCTTTACAACCTCACAAGTTTAGTCGGGCACTTGTGCAGCCTTTACAATCTCTTACCGAGATACTTCTCTTTACACACTGTAAGAATACAATTACACACTCTGTAAACGAAGGATGATCCTCTCTCACTCCCCCTTACAAGTTGTAATTGATACACCCACACTCAAAGGTTCCACAACCTTGAGATTTGATCACTAAACAGATAATCAAATAAGTGTTTAGACTCTCTCACAGAGCAGATGAATAATAATCACTGAGGTACATAATCGATTCATACTCTCTACTGAAAGCTATATAGACATTGTGAAAACAGAGAGTATATGAGATAGGTGTTGGATTCAGAATATCAGCATTTCGACAGTTCAAGCTCGTATCCTCATCTTCTCCATTTTGAATGGTTCTCCTTTTATAGTCAGCAAATTCTTCCAGGTTTGAATATGATCGTTGTGACGAATATGACCGTTGGAACTATTCGACCGTTGGAGAAATATTATCGTTGAAGCTTCGACGTAATCATCTCGCTTTTTGATAATATGATGTTAATCTCTCGTTTGATCATCTGAAACTTGCTAACAAACATGATTAATAGCATTAAGAAGTATAGCAAGCAGAAATCAATTGATAAGAATCATTTTGGGATTCTTGGAGATGTTACTGCTATTGAGTTGCTGTCATACTGACTCGAGGCACATACTTCCTTGGCTCGAGGTAATCGATTGGTAATATTCAAACAAAGAGATCCAGATGAGATATTAACTCGAGGTATCACTTCTCCCGACTCGAGTTGATCGACTCGAGGCGGACTTCTGTAGACTCGAGCCGCATCGTGATAACGAGTAATACAAGAATGAACTTGACTCGAGGCACACTATATTTTGACTCGAGGTCCTTGACTCGAGGCGGCATACTTAAATACTCGAGTTGAAGCTAGAATAGAATCAATCACAATCAATGACTGAGACTCGAGGCACATAAGAAATTTGGCTCGAGGCATTCGACTCGAGGTAGAATTTGGAGAGACTCGAGTTAATCCCAATTTCGTCAATGCAATCTTAATTGGCTAACTCGAGGTTGCAGCATCGCCTGGAGGTAATATGACAAAAAACATGTACCTGGATAGCATGAATGCGATATTGACTCGAGGTACCATTATTGACTCGAGGCAAAAACTGCCCTCTATTCTTCAAACTTTCTGTTTGAATTTGACTCGAGGTGAATGTGCTGACTCGAGGCAAAAACCCTTCTCAAAAGGTCTAACTTTCTGTTTTGCCAACAAACTCGAGGTACATCATTTGACTCGAGGTAAAAAGCCTTCTCAATTCTTCTAACTCTTCCATCAGACTCGAGGTACATAAATTGTTGGCTCGAGTTAACCAACTCGAGGTTGCATTCCTCGACTCGAGGTAACAACTTCAATTACGTGCTCTTTGACTTGAAGTTGACTTGAGGAAATGCTCATTAAAATTGGTTTCTTCCAACTTCTATGAAACCCTTTTTGTGTCTAGAATCATATGAAATTGGTTTCATTTGATTTGGTTGTGTATAGAAGGAAAGATCTTTTAGTCTACTTTCATATGCCACCGATTTCAGCTCAATCGGATTTGTATTTTGTGAGTTATACTCCAAACATTGAAGGTTACTTTGGACTGTGACGTTAATTTATGCGTCCACTTGTAGAACTCATTTCTCTCTCGTCTGAACTCCTTTGGACTTGTATAATATATAAAAATGACGCATTGGGAGTGTAGTTTCATATGCCACTGGTTTCACTTCAATCTGATTCCTGGTTTGTGAGATATCGTCGAATTACGAGAGGTTGCCCAAGTCGAACGTGAAACAGTATCTTTGAAGGAGCATTTTAACTCGAGGCAAATGAAATCTTGACTCGAGGTGGCTGACTCGAGGCAGCTGATGGCCTGCCTCGAGGTAAATAGTTCCGAGGCGAAAATCACTTTTCTAAAGGGCGACTCGTGGCAACTGATCCCTGGCTCGAGTTAACTCATCACAAAACTTGATTTTGCTTATTTCAACTCCGATTTGACCCGTTCCAACTTCCATATCATCGTGGGGACTTCTAGAATCAATATTTGAACTTGTATAATGATTTTCTCATTCTATTGAGCAAGTTCTTCTTCTTCTCTTGATCATTCTTCATTATTTAGCCTTCACATCTTGTTGATTCAGTACTTCTTCTTGTTGAACGTTCTCCGTCATTCAACTTGAACTCATCATTCTTCATTATTAAACTTTGCATCTTCATTACATATAAGAATTAATCAAAGTATAATGTAAATGTAGTGTGTAACCTTTTTGCTTTAAAGAATGACATCTATATAAGACATCATCAAAACTAATCAAAACCAGCACACATTTTGGCGTGAGTGTTACCACCGTGTTACCCGCTACAAAATGTGATATTTGTAGCGGTTTTTTTTTCACCGCTACGAATTGACACATTTTTTGTAGCGACACCAACTTGTTGAAATGTTCAACGATTGGTTTTTATTTAACAATCGTCATATCCCATTGAATTTCAACGACTGGGATTATAAAACTAGTCGTTTTAACTAAAAAATATTAACTATTTTTTATTTATGGGCTTAAATATCAACAACTGTTTGCAAGAATAGTCTTTGAAAGTGTCTTGTAACAACTGTTTTCATTGGAATAGTCGTGGAATGTTAAGACTAAATTTTAAAAATGTCACTGCCTCCTTTTTTACTTCTGTTTTCATAAAATGGACGTTAATTGTCATCATTAAATGTACTTTTTGTAGTAGTGTAGTTAGAGTAAAAGACTTTCACATCACCAACATATATAGAGTTGGTCTAAGGTGTAAGGCCCCACTATATATCCCTTTGGGTCTCGAGTTGAAGTCCTAGAGTAGACACTTGTGTTGGGAGGGGTGAAAGTGGAGCTAAATCACCAAGAGGGGGGTAAATTGGGGATTTCAAAAATCTTTTGAACTTGCTCTGTTTTTTAACACTAAAAATAGAGATGAGCTAAGATGAGAGTAGAAGAGCAAAACACAAGGATTTATACTGGTTCGGTCCAATCTCTTGACCTATGTCCAGTCCCCAGACTCTCTGGGATTTTCACTATCTCAATTGATTACACACTCTATACTCAAGAGTAATTCTCTCACTAGAACTTACTCTCCCCTTACAAGTTGCAATCAATGAACCCAATCACCAAGTCCTCTGACTTGTGATTCTTTACAATAAATGATTTACAATCAAGAAACTCTCTCTAAGAGTAGATAAAGATAAACACTGAAGCTTAATGTATCAACATATACTTTACACAAGAAAACTCAAGAGTAGTTGGAAACTTGAATGATTTTCATTTTCTGCAGTCTTAGTTGTTGAGAAGAATTGAACGCTACTCTATTTATACTAAGAGAGCATTAAATGACCGTTGCTAACTCCATATATCCGTTGAAGTGTTAATCTAGCTGTTGGAGCCACTTTGGTGTCTTCTCTCTCTACTCTTCAGTTAATTCCTTTTGCCCAGAGGATTAGTGTTGACTTTCCTTGTAATAGATCCATTGAAAGCAGACATTAATCCTTTTGCAAACGTGTAGAGAATGATGGCTCAAAAGGAAGCAAGTTTCTGGACTTGCATTTAATGTTCTGACATTGCTTTTTGCTTTTGTTCAAACCTTCATTTAATGTCCTCTAAACAATCTGAAACTCACTAACAAACTCATCAAACATAGTTAAGAATAGTAGTGAATGTAGAGGAGAGGTATTGAGATCAAAAAAGAAGATTTCACAAATTCGTCAGACTTGATTTTCAAACTCCGCGACCAATACTCGAGTATGTTCCTCAATACTCGAGTTTGTCACTGTGCACTAATATGAATACTTGAGTATACATGTCCATACTCGAGTATTCTTCTTCCAGAGAAGAACTTCATGTTTTGAGCTTTGGACCATTTCTTTGAATAAGACCAATACTCGAGTATTTAAATCCAATACTCGGGTTTTAAACTTTTTATGTGAAAATGAGTTTAAGTCCAAAATCTCAATACTTGAGTATTCAATTCAATACTTGAGTTTTCAAATCATTTGAAAAAAAGAGCAAAGCTCTCTGTATGCCCAATACTCGAGTTTTGAACTCAATACTCAAGTATGCAAATTATTTGAAAGCCTTTGTGAAATCTTTTCACAAGTCAATACTTGAGTATTCAAGTAACACTTGAGTATTCAAAACATTTGAGAATAGCAAAGCTTTCTGTATGGCCAATACTCGAGTTTCCAAATCAATACTCGAGTATTCAGATATTCTCAAAAACTTTGAGAAGTCTCTGCCAAGTCAATACTTGAGTTTTCATTTCAATACTTGAGTATTCATATCCATGTGTAAAGTTTGAAAACTTTCTTTTAAGCCAATACTCGAGTATTCAAACTCATACTTGAGTATTCATATGTTGAAATACCTTGGTGACTCTCTGCATGACCAATACTTGAGTATCCAAATGGATACTTGAGTATTGAAAGATTTGCCTATTATTGAAAGAGTCTCTGTATGGTCCATACTCGAGTATTCAAGCCAATACTCGAGTTTGGCTCATAGTGAAAAAACTTGGAGTGCTCTCTGTAAGTTCAATACTTGAGTATCCAAAGGAATACTCGAGTATTGCTTTGATGAATGAACTAGAGCTACTCTCTGTCAAGTCAATACTCGAGTATTGCTACTAATACTCGAGTTTCCCTTTGACAGTAAGTTTTTCAACTTACCAAGGATAAACTTAAACTTGTGTTTATAATTGTCGGTTATGATCAAAACACATAGAGATCTAACAAGGGGCAGCTACAAACCCTAAACTGGATACCAGATGAATAGTATGAGAAAAACTACTTTGACCTCTCTTGCGTTTTGCCTTAATTATATAGACATTCATTCTATTTTGAAAACATACACTTAAAGTCCAAATCCTTAACTCTATTCATGATTTTTATTTTTTATTAAAATTTGTATTAAAGTAAATTTACCCTTCATCATTACTAATTCCCTAATTTTGGCTAAAATTGTTTAAGTAACTTAAGATTTTTTTTCCTTAATTTAATTTTTATTTTGCAAATAGTTATCTGTTATTTTCTTTCATATTGAGATAAAGACTTGATTAAGGTAATTAATGCAGACATAGAAAACTTAAATAAAAATATCATTAATTATATCAATAAATGCATACTTAAATAAACATGCTTATAAATGTTTGTTCAAAAAATTGTATTAAAATTTTAAATTAATATAAGTTATATAATATCTCAAATTTACATTATTAGTAACATATGGTAGAAAAAAATATGTCTTTCAAATATATTTTTTATCATGGCGTCGTGACCAACAAGTTGTTAGGCTATGTGGTAAGCCTTCGCCACCGTAAGAAGGAAAATACAAATTTGAATCCTAGGAAGCATACTTGTTGGGAGAGGTGAAAATCATTTGCGATCTAAGCCTCGAAAGGGGAAACCCTTTATATTATTAAAAAAATCATGGTGTCCTGGAAAAAAAGAGAGAAAAGAAATATGTTTTTAGTCATTTAAATAATACTAAATAAATAATTTTCAATAAATATGATTAAAAATTTAAATTTTTATAATATATTGGAAATTTTGAGCATATACATATTATAATTATTTTTTTACAAAGTTATTTTAGGCAAATATAAATATTTATTTATTTGTTGAAAGAGGGATATTTTGGTTAAAGGAAATGTTTAATAGTCAAACTTAACAGTCAATTAATGGTTGGGTGGATGGAAATGGAATCTCAAATAGGTAAGGGAGGTTTCTATAACATACATTTTAGTTTCAAAGGAGGTCAGGTCTATATACATTTTCAAAATAGAGAGAATTTTTTGCAAATTAAGTAAAACTGAGGCATAGTCAATATATTTTAATTTACTATATTAGTTATATCACTATATCTTAGTCAACCAATCATTAATGTAGTGTAACTGCATAAGAAGTACAGAAAATACTCCCTGCAATGACTTTGACATTTCTCTTGATTTATAAGCTAATTAACTGGATCATTTATGTTTTACTCTTTCATCCATAAATCTAATTATCATTGCATTCAAAATACTTCACTCTTTAATAATGATTTTAATATCATTCTTCAAAATACCTGCAATGACTTTGACATTTCTCTTGATTTATAAGCTAATTAACTGGATCATTTAATTGTTCAAAAAAAAAAAAAACTGGACCATTTATGTTTTACTCTTTCATCTATAAATCTAATTATCATTGCATTCAAAATACTTGACTCTTTAATAATGATTTTAATACCAAAAAATTTATTTACTAAAAAAATTATGTGAATGACGCGTGTTATTAATAGTTACTTGGTCTATTCAACCAATAATGGTTCAGTGTGTGTGTCAGTCAGTTTATTATTCAATTTTTATTTTTTTGCCAATAAAATAGATTTTATTAAAACTAACTCAATGAGAGATATAAGTTCAAAATAAAAAGTTTGGAAAAAGAATGCCCAAATACATAATAATGCAAAGAAACCTTTAAAACAACTTAGTTTTTTTTTCCCCCTTGACTTCTCCAAATATTTATGATAATTTTATTGTTGAACCTCACAAGAGAAGTAGAATTTTCAAGTTCAATGGACCCTATGCTATTCTTTAGGTGAGAGTATTTGATGACCTGGATCCATAAGGCCTACCCACAGGGTGTCTAAATGATAGGAGGTGGAGTAAAGTATCGTACTGTGAGGTTGCTGGGAAAATTGACACCTTCAACATTTCCCCATAAGCTAATCTTTTAGGATGGCTTATGTTCGTAACAGACTCCTTCAATCTTTCATCATACATAACATATGCTTCCTCATATATGCGTGTGTTGTTTAAAAATAAAAAGTACAAAACAGTTATTGGTAATTAGTGAACATTTTCTGAAGAATAACTTGTGGTACTCAACGTTGTTTCCAGAAAAATAATATATATGCATGAAGAAAGGCACAAATTAAAAGTAGAAGAAGAACATTAAATACACACATTACATGGGGTCTATTTCACGAGAAGCAACCAAGACCTTGGAAATCTCATAGATGAGCCTAGCTTCAAACTCATTCATGGAAAATTTTTGTGTGACTTGACGAGATTTTGGAATTCTCTTTTGTTCAAACACGCAATCACCAACACCATTAGTAATACTCAAGCTTCCTCCTTTCACTTTTCCAGACAACTTCAACATGAAGTCAATATAAGCATTCTTTAATTTATTCATTAGCTTCAATGGCGACCTCATCACCAAACTCAGCTTTGGGATCGCCTTGATCCTCCAATACCTCTTTGTTCCTTTCAGCCGAACCATCTTCATCATCTTCTTCTTCTTTGTTTTCTCCAGGCCATCGCCACCACCTCCAAGTTGCCGATACCGCATCAGCCGCTGGCCGGAACCAGGCTTTGGCAGGAGGGATTCGGTTTCCATGTTTTCTTGGTGAGAGAGAGCAGAGGGAGGGAGAGGAAGTTTGGCGAATGGCTTAGACTTGGAGGAAGAGATTGTAAAAGGATGATTATATATAGGATATAGGAGGTGAATTGAATTTTCAATTTTTCAATATTAGATTGACTTTTTTGTTTAATGTTACCATGAGAGGAATCCTGTATTTGGATTTTATTTAATTCTTCCCTTTTAAAAAAATTAAATGCATATGAGAAATTGATGGATTTCGATTTTCTACCTTGTTCTTTTTTCTTTCTTTTTTCCTTTGCTTTTTCAGTAGATTAATTTTATCATTTAAGGTTATTGATATATTTATAAAGTTATAACGAATTTATAAATTTATTAAATAAAATACTAATTTTGTGAACCAAGTTAATTGAATCTTATATTTTAAAACAATAAAAGTGCACATTTGATTTCTTAATTTTATATAATGTTCTAGTTTGATCCCTTCCTTTTATAAAGTATATATCCTCAGTTTTCAAACCCTGACATTGTTGGTCTTAAATGATAACTTTTTTGGTTAAAAACCAATTTGATATATAAAATTTGATAATATTCTAGTGATGATATTTAAGATTTTAGTGTAAGCATTTTTGTTAACAATGTTAAACACCGGGTGAAATTAAAGGATTAGAAATGCAATTTTACCTTCTAAAATGATATGAAAGGAAAAATAAACTTTTTATCAATAAATTATTGGTTGATGTGGTAATGAGTCTCACCTCATAAGAAAAAAAATATAAATTCAAATCTTAAGAAGTACATTGATTAGAAGAGGCAAAAACTCTTTATACTCTAACTTTCAAAAGAAACCCTTTGTCAAAAAAAAAAAATTAAAAAAAAAAAAAAGAATAAGAAACTTTTTCCATTCAACTTCTCATTATATTAACAAAAGTCAAAGTCAAAGTCAAAATCCAAATCCATAACAATATTTTATAATATACCATGTTATAAAATCAAAAAATTTTATCTTGTCGTTCACACAAAAAGCGGTGCGATATTAATTTATACATGGCGTGGGAGATAGACTATCAAAAAGTCAACAAAGTCGGTTTGACTGAAAATTAATATTGTGTGTTTCAGTCCATGATTGAGGGGCGGAAAATTAATAGAAAAAAGGAAAATGACAACAACATCTCAATTAAAAAAATAATATAGAAAAGTCTTGTAACCCTTAAATAATAAGTGAAAGAGTAATTATTAACAAGTGGGGAGCTACTAACAAGTTTTAGGACTTTTCTAATATTAAGTTTCTTAATTGAGACCTTAATGTCTTTTTCCCTAAAATAAAATTATAGTACAATATTTTGTATAAAAAAAACGGTGAAATGATATTTTAATAATTAACAAGATTTTTAAGTTATATATATATATATATATATTAAGAAACTTACATTTCGGGGGGGGGGAAAGAATTAAGACCCTTACATATGATCAATGTTCAATGATTCAAAATTAATTTTTAATATATTGATCTGTATTATATAAATTCTTTGCATAAGCCGATGGAATCATTAATCACACCATGAATATTTAAATATTTAATCAATTATTGAGTTATATATTATATATACATGTGTTTGCATATACTCATTTGTTCATTATTTAGTATATATTTACCTTCTTATAAGAAGGGACATCTAGAAGCATGAAGAAAAAAGAGAAACAAGAAAACAAGGCTATGTACAGATATAAAACATGGGGAAGTTTATGTGCAATTTTGCAGCTTCATGAGCAATTTTTATGATTATTCTTTTGGTCTTCCCTCCCCTCCCATAGTAACATTAAAATCTCTTTTATAATATAAGGATAAAATTGTCAATGTTAAAAAAATTTCCCTCTCCTCCCTTTCTGAATTTTTTTTTTTTTTTTAAACAAAATAACATTAAAATCTCTAAGCCCCTTCCTTCTAATCAATCTAAATAAGATAATATTAAAATCTCTCTTCCATTAAAATCCCTTCTTCCCTTCCCCTTTGTCGAACTAAACAGACCTAAAGATCCAATTTCACTCCTAATCCTTTAAAAATGGAGCAATTCCCACCCTCACCCTAACAGAACCTTAACACCGTTTACTGACCTGCCCAGCTACCCAAAAGAGCCGCGGACGTATCAACGTTCATCTGGAAATGAACCAGACCCCTCGAGAACCCAGATTTCTTGAAGTTTCCGGCAAAATTTACCTCGGAGAATGTGTAGTCGTGGATTGTGGCTAAAGATGTGTATGCAGAAATCCATGACTAGATCTGGGTTAGAAAAAAACAACAACAATGGATTCAAACATTAATGCAAAATATCTCATCACAAGCTGCAGATTAATAAATTTCCTTGAGAACAGAAAAGGGAAGGATGGATTGGAGAGAGATTACAAGACATAAACGAGGACGAAGAAAAGAAAAACTGAAAGGAAAAAAGTATTTTGGATGGGCAATGAAACAAAACTGATTGAGTCCGTTTGTACGAGATAGATTCCTCGTGTGGATAGAATTTTTAGAAATGTGCATCACCCTCCATTAAAATAAGGGAAAATCCACCTCAAGTCTTAAATCATCAAAATATTGTTGAAAAAAGGTTAAAAGAAAAGTCAGATGTCAAAAAAGGCACTAGAACATTTTCTGGTATTATTTCAGAAAACGTTGTACTAATATAGTTGTTGACGTGTACTGATATAGTTGTTAACTTCTACTGATTTAGTTATCAATGTTGTACTGATATAGTTGTTAACATTTATGAAATAATATTAGAAAAGGTTCTAAGGCATTTTTGACATATGACTTTTTTATGGGTCTTTTTTGATAATTTTTTAGTTACTTGGGCCCAAAGGTAAATTTTCCCTTAGTAGAAAATACAGCCAATTCCAGTACTAAATACAACGTGTATTTCAGAAGATTTTTTTTTCCCCTGATTTTGGAGGTAATTTTACCCCCACCGCAACATTCAGATTTTTTTTAAGCCCCAATAGACGCCGCCGCCTTCATCACGGCCGACCATGACTATCCCAACGAAACCCACTTCCTTCAGCATGTTTGGATAAGCATTTCCACAGCGTTGGAGACCAAAAAAAAGCATAGTGGAAAATCCTGATTCATTCTAGGACAAGATAACGGACCATTCTGGCATTTTTATAAAAGAAAAATTAGAAGGAGAATGATCATTAAAGTAGATAATTGTTCATACAATTATTTGATGTTCAACATTATCGAGTTCTCAGTAATATTGGATCCAAATTAAGATAACTTACCTACACTACTATAAAAAAATGAATTTTATTTTCCTAAAAAACGTTTGTTTTTTAAAAATGGGAATAAAAAATAAAGACAGTGACATTTTTATAATTATGTATAGGAATTTTGATATATTAGGTGTCTCTTTAAAAAAAAAAAAACGCTAAAAGTTGATTTTAATTATTTTTAAGATTTTATTTTCAAAATAAACATTTCAAACAGATTTTTTAATTATTTTTCATTTTAAAATATTTTAAAAAACTTACTCTAAAAACATAAAAATCAAAAAAATCAAAAAAAAAAAGGCAAACGTCCATAAAAAGGAAGAGAATCTTTATTCTCATTATCTCATCTCCACCCTTAGATCATGAAATTAATCACTTAAATTTAATATTTTTATAAAAATATTATTATAATATTCTATAAATTAAAATTTATTTATTTATTATAAATTGCAATTATGAATGGGATAGATCAGTTTTGAAGAGTTTAAATTTTTTTACTTATGTTTATAGAAATAATTTTATAAAAGATTGAATATGAACCACACTTCGTTTTAATCTAACAAGTAGATATGAGATTATAAAAATAAGAAAGAGAACAATGAATGAATAGAAACCAACTCCCAAAGAAAGGGTCCAATTTCATGCCTTCTTCTATCTTGAAGCATTTTACTAAGCATTTTTATATTGATGTCGTCATCACAGCCGTCACCCACTTCTTCCCATCACGTTAATGCCGTTTTAAGTATTTAACTGTTGGCAAAAAGGAAAAAGTTAATGCCATTTATCATCACGGTCCTTCTTATCATGTTTATAATGTGATTAGTGTGTGCTTCACTTTTCTAGTTTTCTTTCGTCATATAATATCATATAGGGACTACACCCACCTAGTCACTATGATGTAGTAGGGGTAAGCATGAGGAGGGTTAGGCAGGGCGGGACCCTGCCCAAAGGATCATTAGACAGTAAAATGCAGTTCAGTGTCCGACCTTTTTCAATAGAAGTCCTAACATTTTCGGGCTAGACAATAATGGATGGGCAAGGCGGGCTTCCCTGCCCAAATGGTGATACCTACCACACCCTATGTAAGAAAAAAAAGTTTCAATCATACCTGATAAACAATATTGCAAACTTTAAATGTAATACATAATTATATACTTTAGAATATTCCAAAATAAGTCTACAACTTGAGTCTTGAAATTAAAAAGATTATCATATGTCTTAACAAATAGTCAAATACTCATGCGTGAAGAATTAAATAATATCCATAGTCCATTAAATACAAGGCACCATTAGTAATATAATGAACTAATGGTCAAATATTCAATGAATATGTATTAGTGTGTGTATATATATATAATATAATATAAGTATATAAAATATTATATAAAAAATATTTATGTCAAATATATTATATATACTTATTGGGTAGAGCAACATATCTTGCCCGATACCCGACCCTGCCTGAAAAAAAGAAGAAGTATGGCCACATTTTTTTTAAATAAAAAAGGCCCAAAAAAAGTCTATGTTTTAGTGAAACGGAAAAAAATAACTATCCAAATGGCCCAAATGAAAAATAGCATCCACTATGGGCCCTTTGTTATTTATTTTATTTAATTATTTTTAATCATTTAATATGTATATGTGTGTGTATGGTGTTTTTAATATTTCTATTGAATATTTATTTAATAAATTATTATTTATTATTTATTTTAAAATTCAAATTTGATTAATAAATCCTTATTAAAGGCAAGAGGATCATTTGCACATTTTTCCTTTCTAGGCCAGAGTAGTAGTTTTTTTTTTCCGCCCCCTCATTAAAATTTCTGGTTCCACCACTAGTCATCAATAACATTTTAAGAAAAGTATGCATTTAAAAAAAAAAAAAAGAAATGATTTTTCCTAACGATATTGTATATAGATTAATATTTTTAATTATTAAAGAGTATTAGTTTCTTTAAAAAACAGTTAATAGTCTTAACTAGGGTCTTCTCCCCGTGCGATGCACGGCCCATGGTGCTTTGGTCGTTAATATCTCGAGGTTAATACCGCGGAGTTGTTGGGGTGTGTTGTTCAGGGAATTTTTTTATTTTTTATTTTTGGCTTTGTGTTTATAAGAGATTTATATATTCTTCCTTCCTGATCGATTCTAGACCTAAACACGTGTTAATTAATATCTGTGCCAATATATGTTATTATGTGTTTTCTAGTGTCGTTAGTAAGAAATGACTATTTTAAAAAAAAAATTAAATGGACCTTAATGAAACTTGTTTATTGATAGTTGTTTAATATACATTCGATTTGGAGATTGGTTAATTGATTGGAAAATATCACTAATATATAAATGGACAAAGCTTTTCATGTTAGATAATGTAGTAAGATCTTATAATAAAATTTGGAGGCTTCTAAGTTTATTTGAAGTTCGTTCCACTCGAGAGAAGGCTTTGGTGTTCTTCAGCCCGACGACTCAACTATTGTCACCTCCTCTGTGTCCCTCCCCAACATATAATGGTACTGGCTTTCCTGATGAAGGTATGGATCAAATTTGATCTTGGTGACAATAGAGCACCTGTGAACGTGTATTGTTCCTTTTCTTTAAGTTTTGAAAGTTCTTTAAGCGTCGTCAGCTACCTCATCCTTAAACATTCACTTCACTTGGTTTCTCCTACCATTTGTTTTGTTGTCATAGTCAGTTGTTTGTATCCTTTGTTATAGCCACACATATACGTTTTGTGATATACGGGTGTCTCACCTGAAATCTGAATTCTTTGCTGTTGCGTATAGTTTGTACCCGCCCGGACTCCTGACCAACCCTACAAAGTCTGTGCATACATGTAAAGCAGTTGGTTGTTTGATTTTGTAGCTACAGATATATATTTTGTGTATCCCCACGTGAAATGTGGGTTCCGTGTAACTTCTTAAGTACGGCGGGCTCGTTTTCTCCTTGACAATTCTGTATAGCGTCATGCTTTCACAGGAATGTCGTCTCCCTCATACAATATGTTTGTTTCCTTCTGAAATAGTTACATATTGGTGGTCACAAACTTGTAGGGGCATAGTGTTGTGGACGACGTCGAAGTTTGTGAAATAGTAGCGCCGTTCTTCTCTTACGATCATTATGAACTTGGTGAACGGTGCAGGGTCGACCACCATGGCGTGAATCTTGCTCAACTGTATACCATGCACATTCAGAGAATGTTTAGGCATGAACGTGTTTTGTGGTAAGTGTACAGTTTGTGGTCACCCTGTGTCTGTAATCTTTCGAATCTGTGGAGTTGTGATACCTCATTATCCATTAGGACAAAGTGCAGTGTGGCGGTTGCGTTGGGCGTGTTGGTCTTTGTGTCCTGCACAAATAGCAGTACGCTCACAGCTATTCTTTGGATCTGGCTATCCTTGGAGATTGAAAAAATACGGTGGGAGGAAAGTGTTTGTGTTGACATTTTTTCAAATAGGCTTTTAGGCAAAAAGCTATTTTTAAGAAGAACCTGCTTTAATTTTCACAATGGAGGCTTCTACCTCCACCAATTGAAACACAAATCACATTTGTAATATGATTTTTATCCTATCTTAAGTTTGCAAAGGTCATATTGGAAAAAAGTTACTTCTACCCGCTAATCCAAATGAGCCCTTGTGTTTGTTGCGAGTGTCATAACTTCAGCGTTGTAGATTGATAAGTATATATTTTATAATTAAATATGTGTATATTTTATGGTATAATGAGTTGGATTTATTAATATTTTATACCTATTTAATTATCTTTTAGATATTTATTTATCTTTTAAGTAAATATAGGATAAAAGAATATTATAACAGAAAACATATTGATATTCTATTTTATTTTGTAAGAGATATTAAGTGATCTAAGAGGAGAAAATATAGGAAAGGCAATGAGCATCATTACCCGGGCAACAAATTAAATTGAAAATGATATAATATAATATATTATTATAATATATTCTAATATAATATATTGTTATATAATACTACCTCCAGTCCTAATTATAAGACCTAGTTGACTTTTTTTGAGAGATTAAGGAAGTTAAATAAGTTACTTAATCATTTTGTATGTTGTATATCCTTAAATTATATATTAGTTTATTAGCTAAACTAACTAGTTTGAAGAAACAAAATAAAAATACTCTAAAGTAATTTAATTAGTTTCCTTAATCTTTCCAAAAAAGTTAACTAAGTCTTATAATTAAGACCAGAGGGAGTATCAAATAGGCCACGGTAGGTAGATAGAAAGAAAAGCATATCTGAAACAAACGCAAGGAGTAATATATAAAAAGAGACGCACGACCGAATAACGAGAGAGGGACGCAGAGAACAGCAAAGACAGAGACGCAGAGGAGCAACACGCATAGACAAGAACGGATGAGCATAGAACGCACGAGCAGCAAGGAGCACTGTGGATTCTTTGAGAGTTTTGATTTCTCTTTTCTTTTCCTTCCTTTCTTGAATCTGGATTTTATTTCTTTCATGGATTTTATTAATAGCCATATGTGGCTAAAAAAATTTCAACCTAGAGAACCTCTGAACTTGTTTGAGTTCTAGATATTATTCCCACGGATTAGTTTTACTTAATTTTATTTCAGTTTATTTAATCTTGTCTTATTTGTTATTGCTTATTGGTTGGCCATCATTGAGCATGTTTTGGGGATTTGCGGTTAAACTTGAAAGAGGGAATCTTAAATTGACCTTGGGGTTAAATAATGTAGAATTCGGTTTTAATCTAATTTGCGTCTAGGATATGCATATACCTAGAAGCTCCGCATAATCAAATTAGAGTGAGCCCGATCTAAAATACATTTTATTTAGTTGTGTGAGGTATTACATAATTAATTAAGATAGATATATAAATGGACAAGAAGGCATTTATAATGTAACACCCCAAGTTCCGTAGCATAAATCGTGCCGGTGACACGTGGTTTTAGAAAAATCGTCAGAGTTTGAGGTGCTACAGCTTAGCGAAATGCGGAAACGAAGAGCATGTATTAAAAATTTGAACAACGAGTAACTTATATAAAATACTCAGGCATATGCTGATGCCCGACGTATACTGGCATATTAAAAATTTCCCGAAGGAATATTCATGTGATACAAGACTTGTATAATTACAGAATTTACATTGTAACTATACATTTTCAGACCAAGCCATTTCTTGACTTGGGGCATAGAACCTAACATAGTTAAATAAACTCATTTGGCCAGGCTGGGTAAAGTCTAGTGGCAGCCTCTCCGAATTCACGGTGACTGATTGACTGAACCACATAGATGACCCTTTCTAGTTTAAGCACCAAATGGTTTGAAGTAACCCTATTAGTTTCATGCCAGAAGGTAGGCTCTATTAGCCTTCTTCCTGCATTTGCTTTGACCGGTGCCTCCTCACGGCTCCGTCCATCGGCGTCTTTTTACGGCTTCATCTACCGGTACCATCTCTGAACCTTGATCCTTTCTTGAACTATTAGTTTAAGACTGAGGTCCAATGCCCATTGGACCTCAGGTAACGGTTAACCTCATGCTTATGTAAACAATATGTGTATGACGGATATTCATGACATTACAGCAATAATCAACACATAAGTACACAACAGATGTAAGATTAATATATATTAACAGTACACATCACATGTAAAGTTATCTATGTTAACAGTACACATCACATGTAAAGTTATCTATACAATTCACATGTATAATCGTCTATCACATAAAAGTGTACAATAAACATCAGAGTTAGTGTTACAATACGCGTACGTACTTTCGTTGATGATTACGGTACGTGTGATGGTCGGAATGCGATCACATATATCCTATAAGGGTAATATCGCATTTATTAATTCATAACCAATATTTTAATAGATGTCTTAGTCTCAAATGACCATTTTACCCTTGGGTTAATTATTTCCCATTTTATTTCCTATAATTTCGTAAAAAACGCTGTTGACAGCATATGGGCTGACTTTTCGCCTAACTTTGAAAAATCATAATTAATTTCACAGAACTCAGAACGAGGATCCGTAAAATTGCTCAGAATCCTTAGGATGTCTAATTTTAATAAAAAATATTTTTTATTGCCCAGAGTTTATGAACACTTCCCATTTTTCACATGTTCATCCTCTGCCCAGAAAATTTCCAGAAAACGTAGCCCATTTTGCAGAATTTTTATCTCCTAGGAAAAAACTCAAAATGACATGATATAGATATATTTGGAAAGCTCTATATGTCTACTTTGAACATGAATTTTCTCATAGTTTTTGAACATCATCTTCAACATAAGATACCAGCGTTTTTACAACTGCTTTCAGAAATCGCTAACCGATAAAGTTTCGCCAGAGCTTCGCTACTTTGACCATAATCTTCCAAAACATTTGCTATAACTTCTTCTTCATCATTTTTTCGAAATAAGGCCAATTTTAACCATAAATTCATGAAAAAAAAATTATAATTGGAAGATTATAAATCAAAACAACATCTAAGCTATAAATTAGAAAGCTAGAGCTCAATAACTTACCTAGAACTTTGCTCCTTCTTTCTTCTTGCTCCAAGGACTTCACTCTACTCACTCTCTAACTCTATAATCAGATGCTTTGAGCTGATTTGGTGTGAGAAATTGTGAAGACCTTAGCTTCCTATTTATAGAATTTTGTGATGGCATTTGTGCAATTACTTCAAACCTAATTCTTCTTCATTTAGAGCCCTTGGATCTTAACTTAGTTGAGAAGTTTAATCTCACCCTTCTATCCTAAAAACCGACTTCTCCCTCTCTTCCTTTCTTCATCATTTTCTCTACCCCAAAAGTCTTATGAACTAAGCCAATTTGTCCCCCTTCTTAATGTGATTTTACTTTATCATTAATGCTTGATTGTTGATTAATTATTCACTCTTGCATTGGTGGCTTAATAGATACCATGTATGATTTAGAAAAATATCTAGATTTTAAAGCTTATTCTCCCTCTTCCATCTTTGTTGAAACCGTGGCTTCTCTTCTTCACTTTGTTTTTGTATTTGTTTTAATTTTAGCCAATTGGATAATATTTTGAGCTCCACTCTTGGCTCTTTTTAATTCACTTGTATTTTATTAATTTTAGATTAAATCTTGGCTTCATTAGAGATCTTAACTAACACTTTTAATCATTTTAAGATTAATTACAAAAGTTGAGAAAATGATTTTGAAGATATCCAAATCCAAGCTTAAAATATGCTTGTTCATAATAAATCCTTATATTTGATCTATGATCAAAGATTCTCAAGATACCATTTATTTTCTATAGATTCTCATTTACTTGTGTCTTGAATTAATCCCATTGGTCAATTTTTTGCAATTTTTTTTTTTGAATTAAATCATTTTTTCTCTCTCCTTCCTCACACACACACACGCCATCTCCTTCTTCTTTTCTTCAAATTTTATCCTCTTCCACTTCCATTAATTACCTCTTAAAGTGTCATTATCATAATGCCTTAAAAGTCTTTGATTCCTTTTTAAATAGCCTTGAAAGTCTTGATTTGTACTTAATTATTCTCTTATCACATTATCATATTGTCTCCTCCATTAAGTCTTGATTATGATAGCTTAGCATGTGAAAAGATGCTTCAACATTGATTAATTCTTTTCTCAATTCAAATTTTTGGTTTGAACCGTGTACTCCCCCCTTCATCCTTCATATTTTGTGTTTTTCATTCCTATTAAATTATCTAGAAGGAATCTTCTCATTGGTTAATTCTAATTTCACATGGATTACATTTTATGATAATTAATTAAAGCCTTAGGATTTAGCTTTATTAGTTTAATCCAAGCCTTTGATTTGGGTTGGAAAAATCTAAACACTATTGATGATATTTGTTAATGATTTAGGATTAAGAATTTATGCAATTACTTTGCCTCTTTAATTAGTAAATTTAAGCCCCCTTTAAATAATTCAAGGGAGGATTAATTAATCTTGGTTAATATTTTTAATATAGTGTTTTAGGGGTTATTAGGCCTAATTGTCAATATTTGATAGGCTTTTATATTAATCTTGATGATTAAAACCTCTCGTGTACTAATTTTGGCCTTTAGATATCTTTTGGATATTAATTAAGTTGATATATTCTTAATTATGCCCTTTTAAATTAATCATTAATTAATTTCGAAAATTACAAAAATTTCTCAATTATTGCAAATTTAATTGTCCAATAATTGTTGCTAATTTTCCTAATTAATTTAGGCATCTTTTGATGATATTTGATTCCCTTTATGATATAGTTAAGATTATACTTGATTATGATAATCTTAAGATATTTTATGATCCCTAATAAGATTTAGAAAATCAAATATATGATCCCCTTAATTCTAGGAAGAAATTGCCTAGAAAAATAAAATAATTATAATAGAAAAATTTGAGACCACATATTCACCTATTTTAAATAGGTATTATTTATTCAAATATAATATTTAAGATATATTATTTATCCAAATAGAATATCTAAGATAAATAATTATTTGGATATCACAATTTCTATGTCATTAATTGCCTCTCATGATTAAATTAAGATTATGCTTAATCATGACAATTTTATTATAATTGCCTCTTGATTTTCGAAAATCATTTCCTTTATTAGATATTCTCTAATTGCCTTATGATCATCTATAATAGTTATTATTTTATGTGATTTAATATCACATTTTATAGATCCTAATATGTAGTCACATAATTAATCATTGGTTAATTAATTCCAAAATGAATTTTGGATGAAAATACAATTGATAAATTCACCTTTGTATTTTTAGTATTTATTTACTAAAATTCAATATTCATTTTAGGGTATATTATGATCCCTAAATGAAATCTCAAGATTCACACTTGATCCTTTTAAATCTCAAGGAGAAATTGCTCATAAATTTATAATAATCAAATTACAAAATTTGAGACAATATACTCTCATTGAAGTATTTATCAAAATATATCATTTATGATAATTAGGGTTTTTTAGGGTATTACATATAAACATTAATACTCTAGATTAGCTAACTGTGTTAAGTCAAAATTAATTTAGTGGGAATAAAATCTAACAAACAAACAAGGGATTAGTGACTCTAGGTTGCTTGTTCGGTGATTGTGGTAGTTTATTTATTTTAATTTTAGTTTTAATTTCTTTTCTCTTAATTAAATTCAATTTGTTTTGCTCAACTTAAAAGAAAGTGTAAAATTAATACTTAACTGAAGTTTGTGATACTAAGTCCTCATGGGAACGATATTTTTCTTATCACTTTATTACTTGATACGGCTTGTATACTTGCGAAGTTATAGGCTATAAAGTTTTGCTCTCTCATAGATGCAATCCACCGTGGTATGCTCTTGTCAAGGGAGGTGCCGTGAATGGTGCGGTGTAAATTATGAAATCCTTTAATTATATATTTGTAGCCTTGTATGTGATATGGTGGTGACCCTAACTTGTTTGTGTTGGAAATTTGGATCTAATCACATGGGTTATAAATAAGTAGTAGGTTGGAGAAGAAGAGGAAAAGGAAAGAAGGAATTAGTGTGTGGATAGAAGTCCTACATTAGACAAATGAAAAGGAGAAAGAGGATATATAAGCCTCAACTTTGCTCCTCTAAATTGGGCCCTTGGGCCATCCCACTTTTATAGAGAGGTAAGGATTTAGGTGACCTTTGGTTCACCCAACACGCGCTGCCGCCGTGCCCAGTCTTGTCTGCGCGTGTGTGAAATTAAAAATAAGTTGTTATTAAATTAGCTTTCAAATTTCCAAATAGTCCCTGAACTTTTATTAATTCTTTTTTTGCCCCCGTGTTTCTCCCAACCAGCGGCTGTAAGCGGACTGTAATATTGGATAGCTTTGACCGAATCATTTTGGTCGTTCGCTTTGTTCTGGTGCATATGTTTGTACGACGCACCAGTTCGCCATCAAGGGTCACCATTCGCTTCTGTCCGCTCTGTTTTGGTACGTTGTTCGCACGACGCACTAGTTCACTTGCAAGATCGAGTCCATCTGATCAATTTCTATCATCGATAAATAGGGTGTGCTAGTAACCAAAAAGATATCTCAAACACTCCTCTCTGCATACTACATTCTGCAATCATATTTTGTGTGATTCTGAAAGTAGACTCATTGTGTTCGTTTGTACTTCAGATTAAGAGTGCCATCATTCTGAAGACGCAAATCCGCTTTATCCTGGGAGACAATTGCTCGTCAACCTTGGGCATCCATATAGAGGGAGCAAAATTGTCTTAAGTAAACAATGTACGTTGGGCCCAGATTTCTTCCAAGTTCATATCATATTTCGGCAATTTTGTGAGTTTATTTATGGGTTTTCATATTATACAAAATTATTGTATGTTTATTGTATATGCAATCTTAGTTGTACAAATTCTTGTTATTATTCAATTTATATATGTTTAGTATTTTCTACAATACTCTTAAGACAATTTTTGATATTGGAATTAGCTAAGATTAATTTATATTATTGGTGTCTAGGAAGGTAATTTAAAGGCTAAGCCTTGATCTTGCTGGTTACTTAATTAGTCATCGTTGCAATAGCGCAGAGAGACTACCACCTTGATTTGCACTTTCGTAGCCAATCGATGTAATAAACAAAGCTGATTTCATGTGTTGGTAGTAATATTGAAATGAATATGTGTTTAGTATCTTTAATTTTGATTATTATACTGTTTGTAGATTAATCTGTGTGATTAATCGGAGTTTCTGCTTTAGTAACAGAAATGGCTAGTATGAGTACAAATTTGATGAAACCAAGTGGTTCTGTTCCAATGCATGGTGAAAAAACCAAAAAAGTTTAATAGGAATGATTTTAAGAGATAGCAACAAAAAATGTTTTTCTACTTAACTACCTTGAACTTGGCACGGTTTCTAACTGAAGATGCTCCGAAATTGGAAGAAGGACAACCGTTGGACGACAAAAAGGTTGTTCCGATAGATGCTTGGAAGCATTCTGATTTCTTATGTAGAAATTATTTTCTCAATGGTTTAGACAATATATTGTATATTGTATATAGTACTTTAGATACACCAAAAGCATTATGGGAAAGTCTAGACAAGAAGTACAAAACTAAGAATGTTGGCTTAAAAAAATTTATAGTTAGCAGATTTTTGTGTTAGCTCTCATAGATGTTTTGATGATAACTAGATTTAACCAAGAAGCAGAAAAATACAAATTTGGGAAAATCACATTGCTGTCAGTTATTTTCGTTTGCTGTCACAAAAACTCGAGGCAATTTTGCAACCTCAAGTCAACTAATTTGAAAACACATTTAGAAATTGCAAATTAACTCGAGTCTCAGAAATTGCACCTCGAGTTTGCTACCTCAAGGTAAGGGAATCTCTACCTCGAGTTAACCCTTTTGAAAATGAAGTTTGAAGAAGCAATTACCTCGAGTCAGCAAAGATGCACCTCAAGTTTTGTAACTCGAGTTAAGAAACATACAGCCTCGAGTCAAATGCAAACAGAAAGATAGAAGAATGGGGAGCAGTTTTTACCTCGAGTCAATAAGTGAACCTCGAGTCAAATTGATTCTTGAAATACTCTATCACGATGAATTCACTCGAGCCTCTCCAAATGCAACCTCGAGTCTTGCACCTCGAGTCTACATTCCATGAACCTCGAGTCTGGTAAAGTTTTGGAATATTCTGGTAGTGTGATCTAACTCGAGGCAATAATAATGGTACCTCGAGTTAATATCTCATCCGGAAAATTCAGTTTGATTATTTTGAATTGATTAACTCGAGCCAGCTAGAACTTTGCCTCGAGGCAAACCAGTCTCTGTTAACTTTAATATTTATTTTGAGATTGTGATTTCATGGACTATCATCTGTATTCTTCATATCATTCCTTGTTACTTCTCCTAATCTACTTTGACCAGTTTGATAAGTGAGTTTCAGATGATTATAACAAACATTAACTCAAATTTTGAGTAAAGCAAACCTGTTGTCAGAAGCATTTAATGCGACTCAGACACAAAGCATGAAAGAAGAATATGGATATCTGAGCCTCTGGAAAGTAATTCAAAAGTTCCCAAACAATATTCTTCTCATGTCTCAACGGGCAAAAGGAATAAGGGATGTCAACGAAGTATATTCACCAACCTCCGAACGCTACGAAGAAACAGAGCAACGGATATATTTATGACTCACAATGACTATCTTAATGAGTCACAATGGCCGATTCCCAAATCCTCTCCAACGGTCATTAATGGCATCACCTATAAATAGGAGAAGCATTGAATTCAGACAACTACCGAAACGCTGTGCAATTTATTAGAGTTCATAAATATTTTGCTGTATCAACTACTCCATTAATATCTTCGGATATACTGTTCTTCAGTGTTCATTTATTCTACTCGTGAGGAGCCTCAAACACTTATTCTTTTTATTCTGATTGTTAGACTTAAGGTTGAGGAACCTTAAGCGAGGGTGTATTAATTACAACTTGTAAGGGGGAGTGGAGTCGATAGATCATCCTTCGTTTACGAGTGTGTAATTATATTTGAAAGATAGTGAAATCCCAGTGTGTTCTGGGACTGGACGTAGGTCAGTGAATTTAGACCGAACCAGTATAAATCGCCTTGTGTCCATTTACATTCCTTGTTTCTTTCGTGTGCTCTTACACTGTGCGAATTTCAAAAGAATCTTTGAAATCACTTATTCACCCCTCTCTAGGTGATATTCCACCTTCATTTTGGACTTTAAAATGCTTGACTCAAAATTTGTGGTAAGCCAAGTTGAAGAACTTTAATTGATTGTGCATGAAATTCATGCCGAAGGGACGTCTCTTAGTGAGTCTTTCCAAGTTGCTGCATTTATAGAAAAATTGCCACCATCTTGAAAGGATTTCAAGAATTATCTCAAGCATAAGTGTAAGGAGATGTCACTTGAAGATTTAATTGTAAGATTGAGAATAAAAGAAGATAACAAGATTTCTGAAAAGAAATTTGGCAGCAATCCTTTAGGCTCAAAGGCTAACATTGTTGAAGATGGTCTGAAGTTCAAGAAACGAAAACGCTTTAATGAGGGATTATCTAAGCAAGGCCATAACAAAGGTTGGAAATTCAAAGGCAATTGTTATAAGGGATAAGTATCATTTTTGCCCGAAAAGTTTTAGCTGAGGAGCACTGGGTACCCAGAAGTTAACAAAACGTAGCAATTTTTCCCCTCTGTTAATTTTGACCGTAAAGTTTTACTGATATGCACACATAGCACTGATGCTTGCCACCTCATCAGTCAAAATATGGTTAAGTATCATTTTTTCCTCTGAAGTTTTAGATGAGGAGCAGTGGGTATCCGGAAGTTTTTTTTAGAGTAAATACCCTTTTGGGTCCCTGGAAAAAAACACGGACCCCATTTTGGTCCCTCACACAAAGAAATGCCCTTTTAGTCCCTGAAAAGGACGAATAGGGGTTGATTGGTGAACATTTTGGTCCCTCGCAAATTTCCAAAAAGCCCTTTTTAGTCCATAAAAAAGTCTCATTTTAGTCCCTGGGGTCCGTGTTTTTTTCCCGGGACCCAAAAGGGTATTTACTCTTTTTTTAAAAAGAACAATTTTGCCCCAGAAGTTTACAAAATGTAGTAATTTCAATGATTTAGGAAAGGGTGACTAGATCAATCTATACAAAGGTAAATACTATCACTATTGATTTTTCTTACTGAACAAATTTGGAACAATTCATATCTCCTTTTGCGTTTCATTTGCTTAGATCATAAGTGATGCTTTCTCTAGGTTTTGCGACAGATCTTTCAGTCCCTTTTACCAATTCAGCTTCACAAATTCCGGCCATCTTGAGCTCAACATCTCAAGGATCTTCCTCTCCGACTCCAAGTTCGATCTTTCCAAGATAGACTTCTTCCTTTACACCCTCGCTTCCTTGCTCTGCATCTTTTAGCAACTCAAAGAAGACGAGATTTCCTGTGTTCTTTAGTTTGATCTTGTTGAGTCTGTTTATTCCTGTAATTCCCTCAATACCAATTATTCCTTCAACAAGACGAGATTGATATATTTCCGTATTTATTTCTTTATGTTTGCCGTATTGGGCTAAGTGACGCCCTCAATATTGATGATTCCTTTAACAAGAAAGAGATGAGAGGTGTGATGCCACATCATATTGGGCTAACTGCTATGGATGATGAGGTGGCATGACTTGTGTGTTCGTTGGTTGATTTAACAGTCAATTTAATATTAGGTGACGAAAGGGCAAAATTGCTACGTTTTGTAAACTTTTACGGCAAAATTTCTCCTAAAAAAAAACTTTCGGATGCCCATTACTCTTCAGCGAAAACTTCCAAGGGAAAAAAATGATATTTAACCCTATTTTGATTGATGAGGTGGCATACTATGTGTGCATATCAGTTAAACTTAACGATCAAAATTAACGGAGCGGCAAAATTGCTGCGTTTTATTAACTTCTGGGGCAATTTTGCTCCAAAACAAAAAAACTTCGAGGTACCAGTGCTCCTCATCCAAAACTTCTGGGGTAAAAATGATACTTATCCCTTGTTATAATTGCGGGAAGCCTGGCCACTATGCTAAGGATTGTAAGAAGGCAAAGAATCTCAAGAAGAAGAACACCCCAACCAATATGGTTGAAACTGCTACTAACATGATTGAAAACATGAATCTTTCACTAGCTGTGATGGAATGTAGCTTGGTTGGAAATACCAAGGAGTGGTGGGTGGACACTGGTGCCACCAGGCATGTGTGTGCCAACAAATGGATATTGTTTTCTTACACCCATGCGAAGCAAGATGAACAACTTTATATGAGAAATTCTTCTACTTCAAAGGTTGAAGGTGTTGGGAAGGTGGCCTTAAAGATGACCTCTAGAAAAGTCGTGACACTTAATGATGTGCTTCATGTGCTCGACATTCGCAAGAGTTTAGTGTCTGGATCCCGCTTAAGCAAGAATGAATTTAAGCTTGTATTTGTTTCTGATAATTTTTTACTTTTTAAGAATGATGTAATGACAGTCACCAATGATGGTGTTATCAAAAATACTACTGCTTCTATTTATATGGTTGAGCCCTCTAATTTATGACATCAAAGATTAGGATATGTTAATTTTAAATTGATTGAAAGTTTAATTCATCTAGACTTATTACCTAAAGTTGATTGTTCAAATAATGATAAATGTCAAGTATGCATTGAATCAAAATTTTCTAAGTTATTATTTCCTCTTATTGAAAGATCAACTGGGTTATTAGATTTAATACATGTTGATATATATTATAGGAAATCTGTACCATCTAGGGGTAATAAGAAATATTTTATTACTTTTATTGATGATTGTAGTAGATATTGTTGTGTATTTGCTTAATAGTAAATATGAGGCTATTATTGCTTTTAGACAATATAAAAATGAAGTTGAAAATCAACTTAACAAGAAAATTAAAGTAGTTAGGAGCGATCAAGGGGGGAGAATATGATGACCCCTTTGAGCAATTCGGTATAGAATCTTGTCGTATACACCAGACGATTGCTCCTTACGCTCTACAATCAAATGAGGTTGCATAAAGGAAAAATCAGACATTGAAAGAAATAATGAATGCATTGTAAATTGTGCCTGTTTACCACAAAATTTGTAGGGGGAAGCCATTCTAACAGCTAACTTTCTAATTAACATAGTGTCTCACAAAATGATACAAAGTATACCATACGAAATATGGAAAGGAAAGAAACCGTCCTTGAAATATTTGAAAGTGAGCGAGTGCTTGGCAAAGGTTGGGATTCCTAAATCTAAAAGGTTAAGAATCGGACCTAAGACAATAGACTGTGTGGTTATTGGCTATGCACTTAATAGTAGTGTATATCATTTTCTGGTTTATAAGTATGATGTATCTCCATGTGAATACGGTTATTGAGTCAAGGAACGCTATGTTCTTTGAGAACACATTTCCGTACAATAAGAGTAATGATAATAACAACACTATGATATCTTGGGATACTATGACTAATGATGATCTTGGAGAGGAGGAACCTAGACGTAGTACTAGGCAAAGGACCGCTACATCCTTGGGGCCTGATTTTCTGACTTATCATTGGAAAATGAGCCTCAAACATATGGAGAGGCTATAGGTTCTCCGAAGCACCATTCTGGGAAGAGGTTATCTGTAACACCCCATTTTTGAAAAGCGGAATAATATATTTCCATCAGAGTAGAGCATCGGAGCAAGTGAGTAACTTATAAAACATTAACTGTGGCGTATCCGGTTGTATACATTAGCGGTACATTTAACCAAGTATTAATATTACAATAGTACATATCCCAAAATAAAAAATCTCCAGCCGAGTCTTCACGCGTGCTGCTTACCCTTGTCATCGGCCCTCGGTCCTCCAGACCCTGAGGCTATGGTAAGAGCTGAGATCCACTGCCCATCGAACCTCAGGTAACGGTTAACTTCATGCTCAAGTAAAGCAATATATGTATAACAGATATTCATAACATTACAGCATTAACCATATATAGCACACAAGTAATGCTATATTTACGAACTCAAACTTAAACTACTAATGCTCAATCAATTTTAACTAAGACAGTTGTGGCACACAAGTCCCCGGCAACGGTGCCAAAAACTTGATAGGGAAAAACTTTATAGCCTATAACTCCACAAGTATACGGGCCGTATCAAGTAATAAAGTGATAAGAAAAGTATCGTTCCCTCGAGGACTTGGTATCACAAACTTTGGTTAAGCATTAATTTTACACTTTTGTTTAAGTTAAGCAAATCAAATTTAATTTAATTAAAGGGAAAGAAAATAAAAATAAACAAACTACCACAATAATAAAATGAGCAACCCAGAGTCACTAATCCCTTATTAGTTTCATAAACCTTGTTTTCACTAATTTAATTAGCCTTAATATCAATTTTGTTAATATCGAGTATAAATAGCTGTAAGTGTCTGTCGGTCCACTTACAACCCTTTCTTGAGTATAGTTTGTTATGTCTAACATAATTACTCAAGAGGAAATAAAACTCGGACACACTCTTCAACAATTATATGGGACCATTAGGTATATGTCTATCCTAATCGCAAATTAAATCGCAATCTAATCTCATATTACTTAATGTCAGAGCTTAATTAAAATCCCCTTCGTCAATGTAAATCCTAATTCTCAAAATCATATTCAATGATGGCCAGTCACTAAATAGATAAAACTAGACAAGATTAAGTAACCAAAATTAAATAATAATTATAACTAAACAATGAAAACCAAAGTCTATTCCTCTTATAAGTTCATAGCTACTCTAGGTTGCAAGACAAACTAGCCACACATGGCTTAAATCAACATCACATCAACACAAAATTCAGAGTTCAAACTATATTGGAATTCAAAGGCAAATGAGTAAAAATAAAACAAATAACCCCCAATATATGAGCCTCTGCTTCCTCTTTTCTGGTTGCCAACACTAAGCCCTGTGGTGGTGAGAATGGAACGATGGACGAAGGTCGCCGGCGACGATGGAGGTGTGGGCGAAGGTCGCCGGCGAAAGAGAGGGGTTGTGTGATGCTGCGACTGTGTCTCCTCTTCAATTCGTGCTCACTGTGCGTCGTCTCTGCGCTGTATCCCCCAAATGCCCAGCGAGAATTATCCGCCAATGCCGCCTCTGATTCTCTTTTCTTCTTTCAACTCGTGCCCACTATTCCAGTCCGAATAGCTTTTTGATTAGGTCTTTGAGTCTTTCCTTTCCTCATTTGCTAAAACGGTGTCGTGCTGTTCCTGAAAGAAGAAAAGATACATTAATTGATTCAAGTCCGCCTCTGCTCTTCTCGTTTCACTGTAGCTTCTGATTCAATTAATTCCAATGATTCAGCAAATATATTGTCGCTTTGTGCTTATTCTGATTGTGAAAAAGAAAATAATAATTATATAATAATAATAATAATAATTACAACCTAAACCTTTTTCTTTTTCCTTTTCTATCTACCTTATATCATTAAAATTTATTTATTATTTTATATAAGCCTAAATATTTCTATTTAATTAAAATTGAGATATTTGTAATAAAATCCCCTAAATAATGTGCCCAATTGATATCTTATCAAAATCTCCAATAAATCCCTTTCATTTAGCATTGATGACTCCCCAAATATATTAAAATATGTCTCAAATCTACTAAAAATGGGAAGTCATCAATAGCACACAGCAAATATAAGGTTATAACAAATAACAGTACATAGCACACAGCACATGTAAAGTCACCCATATCTACACTAACCAGTTCCACGATGATCCCTCGTGTCCTCGGCGCTAGGGAAACTTAACGGCATTATCAAGACTATAACCCGTATAAAACTGAATGTATAAGTGATCTAAGACTGAGTCTTAGTCACGGTGCATATCCAAGACAATGCAAAGTCATGTATATGACTCTATGAAATAATCTATCACATATAAGCATACAATAAGCATTAGAGTTAGGGTCATAGTACGCGTCCGTACCTTAGTCCGTGCGGATGGCGGTACGTCTGTCGGTTCGGTACGACCCTTGATTTTTCTTGGATATCCTATAATAGTATTACCGCATTATTCTCTTATAAATAATATCCTAAGATATATTTTAGCCACTATTGACCTTTTTACCCCTGGTGGATTTATTATTCCAATAATATCCCTTTATTTTCCAAAAAAAAAACGTTGATTTCAGCATTTCGGGCAGAATTTTCGCTAACTTTGAATAATCATAATGAATTCCAAAAAAATCAAAACGAGGATCCTTAAAATTCCTCAGAATCCTTAGGATGTCTATTTTTGATGAAAAATACTGTTTGTTTTACCCAGAATCATCAAAAAATTCCCAGTTTTTCATTTTCCAACCTCTGCCCAGAAATATTCCAGAAAACGTAGCCTAACTTTGGGAATTGTTTTCTCCTTACACAAAACTCAAAATGACACATACTAGGTATATTTGGAAAGCTCTAGATGTGTACTGTAACCACGAAAAATATCAGATTTTAATAAGTTCATTTTCAATAAAAACTCATAGCCTATATGTTGCTAACTCCGGAAAACTTCTAACCGAAAATTTCGCCAGAATTTCGCTACTTTGATCTTCAACTTCTAAAAATTTTGCTCCACCACATTTTCCATCAATTTTTCGAAATAAATACATTTTTAACCATAAAAACATGAAATCAAAACTATATTGGAAGATTAAAGATCAAAGCATAAACTAACTATGAATTTAAAAGTTAGAACTTCAAGAACTCACCTTGCTCTTGCTTCTACTCTTCCAAGCTTCCCACACTCACTCTCTACTCTTTAGAAATCACCACTTGGGGTTGATTTGATGTGAAAATGAAGTGAACCCAAGCCTCCTATTTATAGGGGAAAATTGAGGACACAAATGACAATAAAATTGCCCAAGTCTCATCTTAACCATTGGATTCAATTCACTTTACTAGAGCTAATCCTATCCCTTCATTGTGTTAAAAAACCCTAACTTAACCAACAAGTTTAGCTTAGTAAAGATCAATTAACTATTGATGATATTTTTCCCAATTTCTCTTGCATGTGATTTGTCCAAAATGCCCTTTTCTTCACCCCAAGTTTTCTTTTTCTTCCATTTTGCCCTTCCAAAAACCGCCCCTTCTCCTTCTTGTCTCTCCTTATCCTTCTTCCATTCTATCCTCTTCCAACTTGTCCCCTTGCATTATCCCATGTGCTTGCTTTAACAATATTAAACAATTTTGCTTCTTGTTCCCCAAGCAAGGAATTTGTGTTTTATGTTAGTCTAATAAATAAAAAGCTAAGCCTCCTATTGGTTCATGAACTATCACATGGATTAAGCTTATTTATGTAATTAATTAAGGCCATTAGATTCCACTTTATTATATTTAATCTTGGCCTTCTATTTATGTAGAAAAAATTCCTACTTTACTATTGAAGATCTTTACTTAATAACACATGTGAATCTTATCATATATTATTGTTTATTCTTTCCTTCTCTTTCTTGTTGCAAAAACCGTCCCCCTCTACTTGACTTTGGGGCTCCATAATTAATCCTTAATTAGCTCCCCTAATGTAGTGTTTAACATGTTACTAAGTATATTTGTTATTGTGTGATTGGCTCCTAGATTAATTATGGTCATTAACAACTCATTCTATGCTAATCTTGAATTCCTATTCGTCCTTGATTTTTAATCAAGTTAGAATATCCCTAATTGATGCTCTTTAATTGCCACTAAATTAATTATGAAAATTAATCTCATTATTTTAATTAATGTAAATTTAATTGTCCATTAGTTGTTGGTAATTCTCTTTAATTGATTTAGGTATTTCCATAACATGTTGTTGCTCTTTATGATTAAATAAGAACTAGTCTTTAATATGATAATTTTGTGGTATTTTATGATCCCTAAATGAAAATTAGAAAATTGAACTTTGATTTATTAAATTTCAAGGAAAAATTGCCCAAGAATTGTAATAAATAAATTACACAATTTAGAGACAACATACTCTCCTATTTTTAATAGGTATTATTTATCAAAATATTATATTTAAAAATTTTCAGGTATTACATTATCAATAGTGAAGTTGAATCCATTCTGTCAAACTACACTTGGGAATTGGTTTGTCTTCCTCCTGGAAATAAGCCTCTATGAACTAAGTGGGTCTTAAAAAAGAAGATGAAAGCAAATGGCACTATTGATAAGTACAAAGCTAGGTTGGTAGTAAAAGGCTATAGACGTGAAGGCCTAGACAACTTTGATTCTCATTCACCTGTTACAAGAATTACATCCATTCTGATGTTAATCACGTTACCAGTATTGAATGGGTTGGAGTTACATCAAATAGATGTAAAGACATCCTTCTTGAATGGTGAATTAGAGGAAGAGATTTATCTAGAACAACCTGAGGGATCTGTTGTCTCACGACAAGAATGAAAAGTTTCTCACTTGATAAAGTCCCTTTATGGACTAAAGCAAGCCCCGAAACAATGGTATGCGAAATTCGATGAAGTTATGTTATCAAATGGCTTTAGTATTAATTAATGTGACAAGTGTGTCTATATTCGGAATACTGAAAACGAGTTTGCCATAGTTTGTCTTTATGTAGATGACATGTTGATAACGGGTAGTAATAATCAAATGATTAAAGCTATTAAACGGTTGCTTACCAGTAAGTTTGACATGAAAGATATGGGTGTAATAAATGTTATTTTGGGAATTAAAATCCATAAAACTTCTGATGGGTTGGCTTTTTCTCAAGCATACTATATTGCTAAAATTCTTGAGAAATTCAAGAGTTTGAACATAGCTCATATAATGAACCTTATAGATTATAGTCTTCGACTGTTGAGAAATACTGGCGAAGTTGAAAAATAAAAGGAGTATGCTCGAGTGCTAGGCAATCTTATGTATGTTATAAACTGCACTAGACCTAATATTGCTTACGTAGTAAGCATGTTGAGTCGATTTACAAGTAATCCAAACAATCTTCATTAGAGAGATATGATAAGAGTTTTGGGTTATTTAAAGCACACTCAAAACTCTGCTTTCCATTATGAGAAATACCTTGCAGTGCTAAAAGGGTATTGTCTTCCAAATTGGATCACCAGCTCTAACAACAGAAGATCCACAAATGGATATGTATTCGCCCTTAGTGGGGGTGTTGTGTCTTGGAAGTCATCCAAGCAGACTTGCATTGCAATATCAACTATGGAAGAAGAATTCATTACTTTAAATAAAGCTGGTGAGGAAGCCGAGTGGCTTCGTAATTTTCTTGAAGACATTCTTAGTTGGCCAAAGCCGATACCGGTAGTATATATACATTGTGATAGTCAAGCAACTATTGGTAAGGCCAAGAATGTCATATACAACGGCAAGTCTAGACATATACATCGTAGACATGATACCGTTAGACAACTACTCTCGAATGGAATCATCTCAATTGATTATGTGAAATCAAAAGAGAATATAGTGAATCCATTGACTAAAGGGATTCCTAGAGCGTTGGTTAGAAATTTTTTAAAAGGAATGGGTTTAAGGCTGATCCATTGTTGGTTATTGCGGTAACTCTACCTAGAAGAGTGAAGATCCCATAAACTAGGTTCAAAGAGACAACTAAATGATGATCGACTGTAAACACTGTGGAGTTTTAAACTCAAACTCATTCCTATGACAAGACAGTGCATATATATAAGGGTAAGCGTTTGGGCTTTTAATGGTTTCTTAATCTGATGTGTTTAGATGATGTATGCTAACTTACATAACAAGGAATCACCTATGTGAGTGTGAAGTATGGGCCACTTCTATATAATTTAAAACGGTTGATTCTCTAGAACACTCACAGAACCAAACAGGTGTCCAAAGCCAAAACGGATAAAGCATGGGAACCTATGATGCTAGGGGAGCAACTGTGTGACTCCCATTGTCTTGGTATATACTAAAAGGCTCATGGTGTTAGTTCTCTATGTGTTTTGATGATGTCTAACAATTGTAATAATCAATGGGTTAATTTGCGAAGAATTAAGTTTAGACAAATTGCACTTGAGTTTCTTGTAAAATGATTTTGAAAAATCAGTAACTCAAGTTGTTGAAAACAACTCAAGTTACATAACTCAAGTTGCCTATCATAACTCAAGTTTTACACTTAAGAAAAATCAGATCAAACGAAGGATAACTCGAGTTGTCACTAAACAACTCAAGTTATGGGTTGTACTTCAGGTTCCAAGAGTTCCTTCGCGATATCAGAATTTGAAATATCTGATATAACTCGAGTTACAATCATTAACTCGAGTTGTCAAATCGCCAAAAGCTTTAATCGATTTTAACATTAGAAAAACTCGAGTTATAGAGTATAACTCGAGTTACATAACTCAAGTTATTTTTATAACTCAAGTTGTATTATTTGTGAAAGTTTTCGAATGATTTAAATTCAAAAGAAACTCGAGTTACCTGGATAACTCGAGTTGGACAACTCAAGTTTTTCCTATAACTCAAGTTTTCTTATTTGCGAAAAAATTTCTGAACGATTTGATTTTCAAAGTAACTCGAGTTAGACATTGCAACTCGAGTTGGACAACTCCAGTTATTACTATAACTCAAGTTCTACCATTTGCGAAGAACTTCCTGGATAATTGATTTCCAAAGGAACTCGAGTTAGTCAGAGTAACTCGAGTTATCAAACTCAAGTTATCATTCACAACTCAAGTTCTGTTCGTAGTTCAAGTATTTTCAAAACATGAAATAACTCGAGTTATGGAATGCAACTCGAGTTACACGTATCGAAATTTGAATTCAACGACTTCGTAATCTTAAACTCTTTGATTAAAGCTTGGGTACTTGATATTATTGATTATCACTATTTCTAACCAAGTTTAATCAGTTTGCTAGTGTATTTCAGATACTTCTAACATGATTTTAATTTTGAAATTACGAAAAGCAAATTTGTGTCAGAAGCATTAAATGCAGTCCCAGACTTCAAAGTTGAAAGAAGAAATAAACTTCTGGACATTCAAAAAGCATTTCAGCCTCTTCCCAGACAACATTCTTACTGAGTCACAATGGACAATTTGAATAAAGAATGTCAACGGACAATAACGGTCAAATGTCAAAGCTTACGAGGAAACTGAGTCAAGTAATTACAACGGATATATTGATTACTCACAACGGCTCATTAAGTTCTTCTCAACGGTCATCAATGCTACCAAACTATAAATAGGAGAAGCATTCAAGTCTCCACCTACAGAAACTCTGCGCATTCAATTAGCCATTAAAAGCATTTACAGTTTCTACATACAAAGATAATATCTTCGGATATATTAAGCTTCAGTGATTATTATTCTGCTCTTTTAGAGAGTTTTCATTGATTATCCTTTCTTGTAAGAATCTCAAAGTATTGGGACTTTGAGATTGGGACATTTGATTACAACTTGTAAGGGGGAGCAAGTTCTAGAGAGAGAATTGCTTTGAGAGTTACGAGTGTGTAATCATTTGAAGTTAGTGAAATCCGGAGAGTCGGGGACTGGACGTAGCTCAAGGATTTGGACCGAACCAGTATAAATTCATTGTGTTCAATCTCCCTTACCCTTACTCTGTTTATCTCTGTTTCGCAATCAGCTTACAGAGCATTTACGCGAGAAAATTTTATATCCCCAATTCACCCCCCTCTTGGTGATATTCTGTCTTTCACATGGTTCAAGATAAGCGTCCATTGATTGACCGAGTATATATCTGATAAGTTTTTACTAGAGAAAGTTCAAAGGTAACCCCTGCCTATCTGATGCACTTGCTGCTCATAGAGGAATCACACTTTGCATACGTGATCATTTGCATTTGGTCATTATGGACTAACTTCTTATCCATGTGGAGGATTGTTGGAATTTTGGATCTAACCCCATGGGTTATGAACAAGAAGTAGGTTGGAGAAAAAGAGGAAAAAGGAAGAAGAGGGCATACAAGTCTTAACTTTGCTCCTCTAAATTAGGCCCTTAGGCCACTTCACTTTTGTGGAGGGGTGAGGACTTAGGTGACCCTTGGTTCACCATACACGTTCGCACCTTCGCCGCCGTCCGTCTGGCTGGCTCGGTCGATCATGTGCACCGCCCGATTTTGTTCGCGCATGTGTGAAATTAAAAATAATTTTTTATTAAATAATTTTTAAATTTCCAAATAGTCCCTGAACTTTTATTACTAGCATCTGTAAGTGGACCATAATATTGGATCGCTTTGACTGAATTGTTCTGGTCGTTCGCACCGTTCTAGTGCATTTGTTCGTACGACGCACTAGTTCTCCAGCAAGGGTCGTCATTCACTTTTGTTCACTCCGTTCTAGTGCGTCTGTTTGTACGATGCACCAGTTCGCTAGCAAGGGTCGTTGTTCGCTTCTATTCGCTCTATTTTGGTGCGTCTATTTGCATGACAACTAGTTCACTTGTAAGAGTTGAGTCCATCTGATCAATTTCTGTCGTCTATAAATAGGGCATGCTAGTGACCAAAAAGATATCTCAAATCAATCTCAAACACTAATCTCTACATACTACATTATGCAATCATATTCTGTGTGATTCTGAAAGCAGACTCGTTCTATCCGTTTGGGCTTTAGATTGCGAGTGCCATCATTGTAAAGACGCAAATCCGCTCTATCCTGAGAGACAATTGCTCATCAACCTTTGGCATCCATATAGAGGGAGCAAAATTGTCTTAAGGAAACAACGTATGTTGGGCCCGGCTTTCTTTTAAGTTCATATCATATTTCGGCATACTTGTGAGTTTATTTATGGGTTTTCGTATTATACAGAATTATTGTATGTTTACAATATATGCAATCTTAGTTGTACAAATTCTTGTTATTATTCAATTTCTATATGTTTTGTATTTTCGACAACAATTTGTCCCAACATTGTTTTGTTCCTAATGTTCCCTTTGGTTGTCACTATTAATGTCCATTAATTTCCATCTATTAAGTCCTACTACACCTCGTTTCTAGTTGTCATACATTGGGTAATTAATGTAGTATTATTTGAAAAAGAATTTTATAATTTATCTTTGTTTTGGGATCTTTCGTAGAGAATATTTTCTTTGTATTGCAATTGTTCTCTGCATAATTGTTGATCTTGAGGTAGAGCTGGCAATCAGGGCCGGCCCGTGAAGGGCCAGGGCCTAATAGGGCCGGCCCTCCAGGGCCCGGAGTAAGAAAAACACCTATTTTTCAAAGCCCAGCCCAAGAGCACCAGGGCCAGGGCCGGCCCGCAGGGCCCGGAAATTATTATTGCAAATGTTAACTATTTTTCCTCCATTTAAAAAAAAATATAATTAGTAAATTACAACACGAATTATCCAATAAATAAGCACAGTCACTAATTCATAATGAAAAGCAAACTATGTTCACAAATAGCTCACTTAAAACATAAAAAGCATATCACTGAGCGATATTAGTACGATGACTATTATTGTCATCATCTTCGTCACTATCATCAATTTTAACGACATTTGATTGTTATTCACTTTGAGTAGTAGCCTATGGCTCATGAGTAAGAATATCATGAAATTCTTCTCCTACATCATGAACACATCCATAATCTTTATTTGCAACAAATAATAAATCAAATCATAAAATTAAAGTATAGTTATTATGTATTTGTAGTTAAATGGATAAATAACTTTATAACAAATACAAAATTATATAAATTAATAAATTTAAAAAGGAAAAAAAGAAAAAGCTACAGTGAAAAGGGCCTGCAGGGCTGGCCCGAGGCCCTCCAGGACTAATTTCAAATATCTCGTCCATTTTTCAAGCCCGGCCCTTAAAGGGTCAGGGCTTAAACGGGCCGGCCCGATAGGCCTAGCCCGTTTTGCCGGCTCTACCTTGAGGTTGCTTTCTATTCCCCATGTGTTTTTCCTTTATTATTAGTGCTGGTTTTGTTTTTGAATTTTAGGAAATCATTGTCATTAATATGGGTTCCCATTTTCTTGATAGCAACAATCATTATTCGTTAATTATTTGGCGTTGTTTTCCCTTTTTTCTTCGTGTAGGGACAACGTTGTTCTTGTTTGTTGCAAAAATGTTCGTGTATTCCTAATTCTCTGTTTTTTTTTCAAGGGAAAATCACGCTTAGGTCCCAAGGTATATAAATAATTACAAAAAAGTCCCATAAAAAATTCTCCTCATAAAAAGGTCCCAAGGGACTGGATTGTGATTAATTCAAAAGGTGAAATTACTTTGTTGCCCTCAAGGAATAAAAAAGGAAAGGAATAGAAGATGTAGTTGGTGCTTGCTGCTTCTAATTCATGAGAAAGGAAAAGCAGAGAAAGCGACGGTGGTTGATCAAGGTTGAACGTCCAACGTTGAAGGTAAGTAAGTATTGTTTTGATGTCCTAGCCAAAGCTTAGAGTTTTTAGCTTCAATCTACTGTGTTAGAGGCCGAACAATGATTTCATTTTTTTCCTGTGTATGTTCGGTGCCTTCAGATTGAAGGGTGGCTGGCTGAAAGGTTGGAGCTTGGGCTCATTAGTGGACTATTTACTAGGACGTAGGTAACTAATGCTAACATTTCGCTAAAGATATCATCTTCACCATTGTACTAGGTGTTTAATCATGGTTGGGTAGGGTTAATAAAATTTTGCTTTGTTTTTTGGCACAGTAATAGAGGGATTGCTTTATTTTAAGTGGGAAGGGTTGAATGTGATGAATTTTTTTTTGCTATCAAAACGCTAATATGAGATAAAAGACTGAGTTGTTAATAAGTGCATTTGTAGTGTTAAAATGACTGTTTCATTTGTTAATACTAAGTGTATGTGTCATGGAAGAGGACTAGTACTTTAAGGAAGAATTTATTATGTTTCTTTCAAGTGAGGGGGAAGTTTGTAAATGGTAGAGGAGAAGAAAGTCAATATGTTGATGGTTTGGTAAGAACAAGATGCATAAAGCAAGACACAACCTAGGAGGAGTTTCAAAGAATCATATCATCTATAATTGAAAAAGAAAGTAATTTTTTTTTTTTTGAAATTCAAAGTTACCCTTGATACACCTACATTTGTGGATCTTGTAGACGAAGAAGGGGTGGATCATTTAATACAGTTTAATGAATAATATGGTCATGTTTACATTAAAGAGAATAAGAATAATGATAATAGACAACCATCAATGAATGGTCAAATGGAAAAGCAAGAAGTGTAAGTTTAGTTGTCTTAAGAAATGTAATTTATTACTATATAAGTTGTGAATAATGGCTAGAACATTGTCATTACTAGCACTAAAACTTGTCATTCTTTGTAGGATTGATAAATTGTTTTAAGTCCACTTTAGGCATCCCTATTAGAAAAGAGATGCTAAAAGAAGGGGATTTTGGGGTCCCAATTCAGAAAGAAACACTAAAAGCACTACTTCTGACGTCCCTTTTAGAGTTGGGGCACCTATTTGGACACTGTAGGCGTCTCAAATTGAAATTGAGACGCTTATATGGATACTTTAGGCTTCCCAATTTATGTCAAATAGCTTTTCACTCGCTCTCAAACAGTTTTTCATTTCAAATAGCCTAAGTCATTTCATCTTCTCGCTCTTGACTCAAAACCCCAACCCTCTCTTCCTTCGGTCGACGGAATCTCTTCAATTCCTTCGCCGTTGCTCCTTCTCTTTGGACGTGTGGAGTCACAAATCTAGCCCCTCTATCGCCTTCCATATATCATGTTCTCATCCTTCCTCTTCATTGAAAAGTAGCACCTAGTACTGAAACTCTCCGCCACCGCCTCCCTTGGTTCCTTCTCCCCCGCCACTTGTGGTTTTCCCATCGTGGCAAGAACTATTGTTTGTTAGCTCCTAGAGTTTTGATGAAAACAAGACTTGAAAGTATTTGAGGTTTTGAATCAGGATTAATTTGCTTGCATCAATGAGTACTCTAGTATAATGATGTAGTACTCAAGTATACTCAATCTAATCTTTCTGTTTGAGTGTTTCAGGTAACGTTACTCGAGTATGGGTAAGTTTTACTCGAGTAAGGTTTGACAGATCAGTTATCGCAGAGTCTCTCTAATGTGCTACTCGAGTATAGATTCTGGCTACTCGAGTACATGATCTCACTGACAATATTCTTCTAAAATCAGAACATTACTTAACAGAATTGTGATAATTGGCTCTTTTTAATTGTTTTTTGGTACTTTTGGTCCTTTTAATTGTTTTTTTTGTCTTTTTCTTTTTGCTTTCTAATAAATAGTTTATTAGTGAATTTGCACCCAAATTTTTTTTATTTATAAAAAGACAAAATGAAATTAAATAAACCTACAGTAATAAACAAAAGCTAGAATCTGCTCGATGTGACCGACGACGACCCATCGAAAACTGATCTCCTCAGCAATTTCAGATATTTCTCTCCAAAAAAATCTTGGCCTCAGGTAATGAAGCTTCGCTCTCCAACCTCATTTGTAGCTTTTTCTTCCTGCTGCCTACATGAACTTTCGTGTTCAACTTTTACTTATTTTCCAAGTCGTATTTTGAACCCGATTACAAGCGTACGAAGTCACTATTCTTTTTCTTTGGGATTTTCGTTTGTTCACACTTTGGCATGGGAAATTCAAGATTTCCCTCTTGTTTCCGAAATATTAGGAGTCACTTTCAGGTTAGTGGGCTACTAATACTGCTGTTGGGAATTTGTTCTTGATTGTTGATTGTTCTTGTTACTTTTTACCATCTTCAAGGGAGTTAGCATTTCCGTTGTACACTATTCAAATTCTTGCAGCAGGCGACTGCTTTGAAATTGAGAGTTTCTTTTTTGTTTTTCCCCTTTTCTTCATCTGTTATTGATTATTCTTGGGTCGTGGTCTTCAACTATTGATAGCTTGAATTTGAGGTACAATGAGTAATGGATGATTATTTAATCCATACTTTGAGAGTTCCAAACAAATTTTTTTTTTCTGGTGCACAAATTTGGGAGTAAAATATTAAATCGACTAGAAGTAGTGTCAGTCTTAAAAGGATAATGTTGAAAGTGGATGAATAATTTCCGATGTGCTATTGATCATCTCAGAAATGAATATCTTTAATTTGAATGTTGATGTTATGCATCTTGCTGGGACACTAGTTTCAGACTGGGAAATGAGCTTTTCAAGCTCTGTTTATGGTTTTAGGACGAGTAAAGCTCTAATTTTTACCTCATGATTCTTGGGCAAAGTAATGTGCGCCAATGTTGTTTATGTTTTACTGCTAATGACTTCAACAGAGCAAAGGAGATACTTTGATTTATTTCTGTACTTTTATCAACTGGTTGGAGTTTCAAATGAAGCATAGAATACTCTTCTGTCAGCTTGATTAAATTGGTAATAGAATGAAGAACCAAGTATTATTTTAACAAGGTTTTAAAATGCATATTTTCCACTGCCCTTCTTTTGAATAGTGTTGCCCATTTGGTCCCTCTCTGTTCAACTCTAGATTGATGCCACGCCAATGAGTTTTCAAGTTGGACTTGAAAAGAGATTAGAAACTTGCATATGATCATTGAATACCCCTCCCCTCAAGGCCTCAACTGATTTAAAATTTCTGTTTTTGACAATACGTGCTTTTTGGCCATCTAAGCTCATTAAAGTAGAAAGTAAATGGTTAATCAGTTTCGGTTTTAGTTTTTGTGATATGATTATTGTATAAGAAAGTTAAGCCCATACAGCAAATGATCTGTTTGTCCCGTTATAGCAGTTTGTTGTTTAGTTGAACTAAAGCAGTTGTTTACCAAATATTGAATATATCTTTGTATTCTTAGATGTGGTCGGTAACTGTTTTAGCCTCCCCATCTCTTTCATGAAATTATGGTTCACTTTTCCCCTTTTTTCTTGAGAATCTTGCCCATAGTGCTCCTCATATATTTCTGGATACTAATTAGTATATGGAAACCTTTCCTACAATTGTGGCTTAGTTTTGACTATGTTTATCTTGATATGTAGCGCTTTTCCTAAAATGAAAACCTAATTATTGGTTTACTGTGTTGACTGTTGACTATCTGCTTACTTTTGAGGATACATTCTTTTGCTGGCGTACATTTAGAACTATGAAATGTTGGCTTTCATAGTTTCATGCTGAGGCTTTATAATTCAGGAAACAGGAAGGTTAGGATAGTTGTATTGGATACAGGAATGGATAAGATAGTCCTCACAGGGCATCTAATTTGGATTACTTACAGCTTTGCTTAATTCTCCTCAGTGCATTGCATTTGTCTTCTAGATCCGATAAAGGTTATGGCATTTGGGAAGAAAAGCAAATAGGGACCTATTTATCATATTTTGTTGCTAAATTGCTTTCTTCGGGGTTACCTAGGATTTATCAAGCAGGAGGCAGGGAATCTCTTCTGTGAGGGGTGATCACTTTTCATCCACTAATATTTCATTGATAGACAAAGAGAACGAAGAGGTATATAAATGGACTAAGATTTCCTTTGAACGAAAAGGATTTTTTTTATTATCAGAAATACTAATATTATTTGAAGAATTTCTTACTTTACATCTTGATATAAATTCTAACAATTAATTGAGAATAGGGAAGTGCATTCTTTTTTGGAGACATTAGTTAAAATCCATGTGTCATAACAGCTTGAAGCATCTAATTTAGCTTGTATTTATCGTGTTATTGTTTAGTGCCTTCAAGTTTTGGTTAAAAGTAGTACCAATGCAAACCCTTACCAAAGGTAATCAATTTATAAATCCACCTTGCTAGAATGAGATTAGGAGAAAGGCATTAGAAGTGTCCCTTCCGTTGGCTGCTTTTTGTTGCAACATACTATTGATGAAGTGGTCCTGATCCATTACTGCTCCTCTCAAAAAGAAATTTAAATGACCTATATGTTAGAGATCTGCATATAATAATTAGGGGAAAAAAGGAAATTTGTGTATAATTGGGCTCATGTGTCTCATACTGGAGTTTTCCATACGGTTATGTGCACACTGTCTTTCATCTTGATTGACACTTTCCTGGTAAAATTTATCATTTATTAGTTTTATGTCCATGATATCAGTATAGGTAGGATTCACTAGCCTCTAATATGCGCTACTTGCATTGAGCTGGTTAAAAAGGCTGGAAATGACTAGATTATTGGTGTATGAGTAGCAGTTCTATGAAGAACCAAGATGTTGCAAACTTCTGCAAAAGTATAGTGCTAACTATTTTTGAATGCCTATTATATTTAGAGTAAAATACACTTTACTCCCTTGGAAGATGCTCAAATTGTACAATTCTTTACTCTATTTTGAAAATTGCCCTCCTCTCCCTTGGGATTGAAAGATGTGTTACACTGCCTTCCTGGCCTTGAAAGATAAGTTACATTTTATCTATTTTATCCAAAATATAGTTTTCTTTTTTACCATAACAAGTATCAAATATGAATTTAACCGATATATAATGCTCGCTTTTTAAAAATATATAATGAACTTTAAAATTTCAAGGCAGAAGAAATAATATTAAAGTAAAAGTTTAAAAAATATGAATTAAATAAAATATTTTTTATAAAATAAATCAATAGTATCCCTGGGTGTATTTGATCATCTACTAGTTTTAAGTAAGGTTTGTGCATATTTTAATAATAAAGAGGACACATGTACAATATAAGCATCTCTTTTGGAGGGGAGAGTAAATTACCTATAGTCTTACCACAGAAAGCATTCTCTTATTCTATTGTGCTGCTTTCTTGAAGGTTACTTTCTTATGGACTTTTGCGTTTGTTAAAAGATTTTGATATACCAAGTTTATTATTTTCTTTCTTCTTCTTCTTTTTTTTTTTTTTTTTTTTTTTTGGGATCAAAACTTTACTACTTTCTAACATCATACAAAGATAAAGAACAATAAACATTTCCATTGGGGTTTTGGACATTTATTGATGATTATAATAAACATTGAACACTCATTTATAATCATTCTCAATTTTGTTGTGTGCCCTAGCAATTCAGGATGAGGGAAATTCAGCTTGGTTCACATACTGTGATGTCTCATGGGTATTCGGTTGCAAGAACACACAGGCATGATTGGCTCATACTCTTGCTCCTTGTGTTACTTGAGATCATTCTATATATCATCCATCCTTTCTATCGCTTTGTTGGAAAGGATATGATGACTGATCTCAAATATCCCTTGAAGAGTAATACTGTTCCTGTTTGGGCTGTTCCTGTAAGTTTACTGCTTTGGATTATACTTGGCAAAACATATTTTTTTGTATTCCCCCCCCCCCCCCCCCCCCCAAAAAAAAAAAAAAAGTAGTACACTAAGAAGGCTGGTGTTTTCTTTTATGCGTAGATGTACGCGGTTATATTGCCTATGTTGATATTTCTTTTTGTCTATATTCGAAGGAGAGACGTCTATGATCTTCATCATGCTGTATTAGGTAATAATGTGTGAAAAATCCTCATTTATCTATGTCGGAGTATATAGTGCGAATAGCTTAAAGAAAACAGCTACAGTAGGTGACACTATGTTGTTTGCTGATGCAGGTCTCTTGTTCTCTGTTTTAGTAACAGCAGTAATTACTGATGCAATAAAAGATGCTGTAGGTCGGCCTCGACCAGACTTCTTCTGGCGTTGTTTTCCAGATGGAAAGGATGTAGGTTTTTCCTTGTTGTTTGTGCGAGGGATCTTTGTATCTATGTTGCAAAACTGATTTTGTATAATGATATAACCAATTTGTTGACTGTTAGTAGCTGTGATATCAAGTGATTAATTGATTCTTGTTAGGTTTATGACAAATTGGGAAACGTCATATGTCATGGTGACAAGAATGTCATAAAGGAGGGACACAAGAGTTTCCCAAGTGGCCATACTTCATGTATGTAGTTAATTTTTTATATTCTTTATCTTCTGTGTAGAACAAAATTACAGGTTTTGCCAAGCTGATAACTGTTTTATATTCTTTCTCTTCTGTATAGAACAAAATGATAGGTTTTGCCAGGATATAGATCCCCTGTAATGCCTTGTATTGTGTAGTGCTTAAATGTAGTTCTAAAAGGTAACACTTTTATGAAATTTATATGTATGTGCGTGTACATATATATATTTTTAAGTTATAATGGATTTATCTTTTTCCTAATAGGTCACACTTGAGCACTGTACAAAAAACCAAAAAGAAAAAAAAGCACTGCAGGGCATTCAAATTCATTTTTGGGATCCTGATAATTTTCTTCAATTTTTGATGAAATGCTGAAGATCAGCTTTGCTCATACTAGGGTTGCGGAATTTCTAAAATTTTGCTTCATCAGTTGCTTGGCTCATTATATGCAGGGTCCTTTGCTGGTCTGGGTTTCTTATCTCTTTACTTATCTGGTAAAATAAAAGCATTTGACCGGACAGGCCATGTTGCAAAGCTTTGCATTGTTTTTCTCCCATTGCTCATGGCATCACTTGTTGGCGTTTCACGAGTTGATGACTATTGGCACCATTGGCAGGATGTGTTTGCTGGAGGTCTTATTGGTTCGTCTTAGCTTTAGTAATGATAATTGACAACATAAGTTTGTCATTTGGGTACTACACGACTTACTATATTTGACTCTTTTCAGGGCTTACAGTAGCTACGTTTTGCTATTTGCAATTTTTTCCTCCTCCTTATCACCATGAAGGTATGCTTCAGTGCAAATTACATAATTGGCTTATGTTTGTATGTCTATGTTCATTGTCAGATTGTGTATATTGGTTGTTTTCTCTGGAAAAGTACGAGACAGAAATTAATTTCTCTTTGGACGGTAGATACTGTTTCATAACCAACCAGCTAGCTTGATTTGAGAGTTAGAGTCTTCTGAAAAAGGCAAAGGGACAAAGGACTGGTTTTAATTCTCATATCTTGTAGAAAATTTTGAGTTGGAACTTACTGCTCAGGAAAGAAGGACCGCAAAAATCACTTTAGGTTATGGCTCGAGTTGATTCTTTGTTGGAACCTGTTTTTCCTTCCTATGGAACACAAGAAATTCAATTGTTTTCTTTTTCTTTTTAATGTTCCCTGTTTCATCTGTTATGAACTTGGCCAAGATATGAAACTCTTAAATTACTTCCTACAGAATCTTTTCTCTTTTATGAAAGAGAACTGAGAAATTGGAGCTTCTCAATTGAAATATACTACCTCTAAAATCCACTTAACTAATTTGGGTAGATTAAGGAAATTAGTTATATTAGTTATTTTTAAAAAATATCTATGCTGGTTTCCCTAAAATACATACCCTCTTAAGCTATTTGCATTGAAACTACACTTGATACAAACTCCCTTAACATGTGCAATTAATAGGGATAGTTTAGGGGGAAATGATAAATATGGGGAACAAAGTAGATTGAGGTCTTATTATATTTAGGACTATATCCAACACCTCAATTAGTTCTTATATAAGGGACCAAGGTTGTATTAATTTTCCATTGGACAAAATAGCCATGCTCAAATTCAAAACTTACGCGCATTATCCAACCTCATTTATATTCTAAATATGGGGCAGAAATATTTTTCAGAAGACTAGCCAAACAAGAATAACATTGATACGGTACATACCCAATGATTTGGCCCATCACAATCTACTTTGTATGGTTAGCAGATCATTATGATGACTCAAATCTGAAACTGCTTAATGCTCTGAATATGTTTTCTGCAGGGTGGGGACCTTATGCTTACTTTAGGATGTTGGAGGAAACAAGTGCAACTACTCATACTCCTAATGGTCAAAATCTAAATTCTGGCCATACACAGCCTACGGAAGCCCAAGAAGAGAACCAGGAGGGCCATGGCTGCCTTGGATGTGTGGGTCTTTCTGGTGAAAGGGATCATCATCATAATGCAACGTTGGATGAAATAGAATGTGGGAATGTGAGAAAATAGTTGTTTCCATAATTTCTCCCTTGATCTGTTTTTCAAAATTCCTCTAGTTCATATGGGATTTTCTTCTCAAGTTTGAAACAGTCTTTCTGTAGTCAACCTCTTGTTTAGAGGACGAATGAGTTGGGGCAGCACGCGCAGTAACACCCCCCCCCCCCAAAAAAAAAAAAAAAAAAAAAAAAAAAAAAAAAAAAAAAAAAAGGGCGGGGGCCTATTTTAAGTGATGTTGGGTTGTATGATGCAAATGTGCATGAGAAACTGTCTTGTAAAGTGCAAAAGCAATTATCTTAAGCGAAACCAAACAAATAAGTTAATGGAAAATGAGAAATGAAATTACAATTAATTTTTCTTATGAGAAATTATAGAAATAACTTGACTTTTTCCATATTATAAAAATGTTTTGAATTTGTTATTTTTGAACCAAAATATTTTTGTGACATGCACAAGACTACATTTTAACTCGGTAAATATGGGTAATAAGACAAGAGTGATAATTGATTGTCATAGTCTTCCGAAAAAAAAAAAGTTTAACTTTTAGAGCTATTAACAAGTTTGAAGGTCATTAATGGTCATTTTCTTTTGTTAATTGTTCTGTATAAGTATATAGATGTCTAGCTCAAAGGACTAGTATATTGATATTGGATCAGATTACTTTCCAAGATATCTATGTGGCAGATACTAAAGAGATTTTTCGATCACTATGCACGTAGAGGCGTTTAGCCAAAAGAGGGTGGTATGTGTACAATGATGGCTTAAGTTTATCTCTTATTTATAGAGATTACCTTAAGGTTTGGACTCTTGGGTTTTGTGCGCCCTGTAGCCCATGTATTAGGCCGCCACACCTACAGGTTATCATCCCTAATTAGGATATTCCTTGATTATAGCCTTGATTATAGGTTGGTTAGGATCCCCCTTCATTATAGGTGGATTCTGATATGGATTGCCCTTTGTTGAGCCGTATATTAAGTGGACATTGTATAGATCCGTAACACTAATGTTTCTGGCTTTCAAATTGTATCATGTTTGAGAGGATGGTAAAATTGAAAAAGCCCATCTAATAATGACTGCTTGTTTAAATTAAAATTGACTTTGGCTAAATCAACAACGAACGAAAAATGTCATTATTGGCGCAAGGCACGTGATTTAAGGAAAAGAATCACATAGTTATTCCCATGAAATGATTTACTCTGAAAAAATCTTGTCGATTATCAATGCCCCAAGGAATTTTACAAACAAAAATCAGCACACCTTAAATCCCATGAAAATTCGTATAAATTAAGAAAATTAGTTAAGATTATTTAATATTGCATTGTTTTGCATTACCCTTTTGTTTTTTAATATGGATATACAACTAGGTCATATTTTGAGTATTGTAGGGTTTAATTAAGGGTGACTCTCCTAAATATTTTTGTTTTTTGTTTTGTTTTTTGTTTTTTTTTGCATTCATATAGACTTAAATTTAAAACCTTATACCCAAGTAGCCAGAACCCATTCCATTAAGACCATTGGTTATTACTCCCATCTTTTGACTAATTAAGTGCGATTTTTTTAATAATTTCTATCGATCCCTCGTAATTACTCAATAATATCCTTAAAACAAGCATTAATATAGAATAAAATATTATTTACTTCATAAATTTTATAAAATGACTTGATGGACGTAAAAAACTTATAGAATGTGACTTATAAATAAGAATGAAGTAAATGCTCCTTTCAGTTCTTTTTATAAGAAACAAATAAATGAATCGCAAAGCTGAATGAATATGTTTGAAATTAGTTTTTTTTTTTATACGAAAATTTTAGGAAAGGGTTAGCCACCTACGCCCAAGCAAGTCAAGCTTGAGGCCCATTATCCATGGATACTACTTGTGTGAGAAAGACACATGCATCCACCTCTACCAAAGATTTCCACGAGCTTCCTGACACAGGATCGCTCCCCCCGCTTGACCGTCGCAGGATCGAACCTCCTCCTTTTAGGTGAGGAAGTCCGATCCTTTCGCCAGTTGAACCCAAGGACAATGGTTTGTTTGAAATTAGTTAGATATAATAAATATTTCCTCCGGTCCTTCATATAAGATCCCAAAATTTGAGTGCATGTTTGAGTTAGCGTGAAAAACATATTCACGTAAGTCAAAATAAAACTCATTTTACATATTTATCTTATAAACCGTAAATCACATTAGAAAAATAGCTTCTACTGCTAATCCAAACAGGCACTGAATTGGTCCTTTTTATAAGAGCTTGATACAAGAGTTGTCTGAGCATTTAATAAGTTTTTTTGTTTTTCAATTTTAACCCGTAATTAATTATATGTGTTGCATTAATTAAAAAGTTGATGATATTTATATTTACCATATTTCTCTCTCTTCCACTTATACATGAAAGCATTGTAGAAAACAAAAGTTTATTTCAAATATATTTATTATTTTAAACTAATTTTAACTATTTTCTTAAACCGCATAATTTGATTATTGAGCTCTTATAAATAAGATAGGAGGGAGTATGTTACAAATACAATGTTTTTTTTATTCATATAGTTTACTGACGGCTTTTAGTTCTTTAAAAATATCATTCTCTTTTGTAAAAATGAGAATAAAAAAAAAAGAAAAAATTAAATTAATATTCCAAAAAAGTTGTTTCTAAAAGTAGGACTAAAGAGAACCCTTCCAAAATTCTCTAATAAAAAGGACACAATGCTATTCTATACCTTCCTAAGCTTTTTGGCTAAGATTAAGTGTATATACTAAATACTGCTTCATTCTTACATGATCCATTTTATTAATGTTATTGTTTGTTACCTTCGCCTTTAAATTACAGCCAAATTAAGATAAAAAAGGAATAAAATCACATGATTTGGAGGATGACAAAGCAAAACCAGTAACCATGGATGCAGTATATGAAGAAGAGAGATGAATATTGTGGGAATAAATAAAAAGTGTAAAAATGAAAAAGAGAAGGGAATGAAGAATACATGTTTACCTCACCCTCTTCCCCACTGCTACATTTTAAGCAAATTATACAGATTTCTATTGTTTTCTCTCATTTTCTCTCTTATATGAATTCCTTGTGTTCCTCTTGCCTTTAAAAAAGCTGGCCAAATGTGTGATTACCTTCTTATTCTTCCTCATAGTGAAAGGACTCACATGCCTACCTGCTGGTGAAGCTGGCTTCTGAAACTTAGCTTGCTTGGCAGGAACCATAGTGCCATTGGATAATTTGATGCTCTTTCTAGATGTCGATCTCTGCAAATTATGATTGCTTGAACTTTTCTCGCGTTTTCTCGCCGGATTCTCTACCCCGTCTCTGCTAGCTCTTTTTGAAATCATCTTCTCCTTCTCCTTCGCGTTAACCTCCATTATCTCTACCTCCTTTTTTGTTTCTTTAATCTCTCTCTGAGCTATTTTAGTCCTTACTGATATCTCATGCTCACTTGCCTTGAGAGCTTTGATCCATGCCTGTGCTGCTTCAACTTTTTTATCAACAATTTCTTCAGCCACAGCTGCATGATTAGTTAAATAATCGTACTCAAATTTCGAGATAGTAATCGAAGAACTATGCTTAGCTGCTAAAGCTCTTTCTCTCATGGTATTTTCAGTGAGATTTCTCAGCTTCTCCAAAGCTTCACTTTCTAATGCTTTTATCACTTCCAATTCTTGCATCGCAGCTTCTAATTTTTCCTCAGTCATATCAATCTCAAGCTCAATCGATTTGATTTCTTCTTTGGTGGTTCTATTCTCTTGGGTCTCTTTTTCCTTTCTTGCTTCTTCTGTTTCTTCCTCTAGTTCTTTGAGAGAAACTGATAAGCTCATGGCTATTGATTTGGCTTTCTCTTCGGCATTAGATACGGTTTCCAGTTTTGATTTCGCTCTCAAAAGCTTTGAGTTGAGATTCTGAACTTTCGATTCAACTTTTTCCTCCTCCTTCTTCACCTGAGCTAACTCGGCGGTCACATGATTCAGCTCATTTCTTATGACATCTATGGAGGCCATAAATTGAAAACCTTCTTCTTTGATTGAAGCCAATTCTTTCTTTGCTGCTTCCAGTTCTTGTGTTATATTCTGTAACAAAGAAGAGCCTCCTGATTCATCCAATTCTCTTACAGAGTTCAGTTCATTCTGTAACATTTCAACATCACACATTGTCACAGCTAATTTCATTTCAAGCTCTTCTGATTTTTCTATCTCATCAGTAGCCTCCTTCATCTTTTTCATAGTGGTTTCCATTTTAGATAAGAATTGAGTTTCATCTTTTTCTCTCTGAGTTTCAATATCTCTTAATTCTTTCAAAGCCTCAATCCTAGCCAATTCTGCAAGCACATGTTCTTCATTAATATCCTCAAGCTCCTTCCTAAGTTCTTCTGCAGCTCTTGAACCTGACAGAATCTTCGACCTTGATGCTTTTATCTGCTGATCAGCTTGCAATTTCTCCTTCATAACAGGAGCTACATCAAGCTTAAGCTTCTGCAATTCCTGTTTAACGAATTCCAACTCTCTCATGACGTGCTCGTAATCATAACTCTCGTTTTCCCTCACAACCAAAGCCTTCGCCTTCGAGCTCGATTCCTCGATCTTTGAAGAAAGACCTTCCGCTCTATTTTTTGCATTAGCTCGCTTAGATTCTGCAGCCCATCTGCTCTCTTTTTTCTGGTCAACATCCCTTCTTGCGTTTTGGGCTTCTCTTCCTTTTGGAGATGACTTCTGAGTGAAAAAAGACAGACAGGTTCGACAAAAGAAAGCGATAATTTAGCGTTCAAAAGCTACATTGTGTCAGTGAAGAAACCAAAAACAACAGTTTAGTAATCCTTTCAATAAACATACCCACACTGTAACTTAACCAAAACTCAAGGAATGAATTTGGATTCTCTGAATTTCTTCCTTGTAAATTTCCCCATAAATTTCAAAGGAAAAAAAAAAAAAAAAAAAAAAGAGAGAGTAATAGATAAGAAAGCAACTGAATCTTACGCATACTGTCAGTCCTTGGTGTCACTATTACAGTTTCAAAAAGTTTATGGGACGGAACTTTGAAGAATCCTTTTACACAATATTCTAAGTTTCTTAGACAAGAAAAAAGAACCATCAAAATTAACAAAAGTCAAATTATACTGTAGGTCTCAGATTTTCACTCAATTTTTATTGAGTGTTTGTATTTAAAAGTTTTTAGTTTATCCTTATAATTTTGAAGATTCTTAATTAAGTCATTATTATTAAATTTTTGTCACCTAAATGGATTGTATAAGTATTGTATTAATCAGACTACACATATATACAACAAATGAACAATGGCCCTGGCAGAGTGTAAACAGGAAAATTCTAAGAAGCAACCAAATAAAGTATCCTTGAACAATAGAGTATATGATATAATAGTATATGCAGCACAAAAGCAAATAGCTGAAATCTGAACTTACCGCTGAGAAATCCCCGTAGGTTTTCTTGCTATTATTATCTGCAATCTTATCACCATAAAAGCTGATAGCTGCTTTAACTGACCCAACTCTTGTTCTATCAATCTCTGACCCATTCATCTCCATTTATCCTTCTCAACAAAAATGTGCGAAACGAAAGAATTTAGTTTCTATAACCAGAATTTTGCTGCTACGTACGCACTGAAGTTCTTAACAGAGGAAGCTAGTGATGGTATCATCTAATAGAGTCTTTAAGATGGAAAAGGTGAACTATACATACCTGAGACTGAGACGCAGGTTGAATTTGGGTATTGTGGTTAAGAGCCGAAAGGTTCAATGGCGAAGGAAGACGACGAGGAAGAAGAAGAAAGGAAGGGAGGGAAACCCAATGAATGGCTGATATTGGAGGCATCGATAGATTCTATCCCACTGTTTAATTTGGATCTTTCGTTAACTGAGTCCAAATTTTGTTCGCAACTTCTCGAAGTTTAGGGACCACCTTCAATCCACGCCTTCCTTTCTCCATTATGTGATCCCCTTAAACTTTAAAATGATAATTTAATGGAAAATGACATTAAATATTATAAGAAATTCTAAAATCTAAAAATATCTACTAAAAGGGGAAAAAAAATAGAGAGGTAAGCAGGTAGGTATCTAAGTTTTGTATATTTGAATAAAAGATCAAAATATCATTCCTTTTACTCTTCTCTCTCCACTGTCCACTAGAGATTGAGAGAGGCGTTTCAACTAAAAGCTTGGCGATGGGAGAGAGCGATTTGGCAAAACCGAGACCACGAAGTTAAAATCTAACGAGGAGAGAGGAAGAAGAACACCACCTTCTTCCTCACCGCTGGCATATTGCTTTCCACTAGAGAGAGTCCTGACAGGATCCAGATTCTCTTAGAATCCCATATCTCCTTATCCTTCGATGTCTTTTTATCTTAATCGTCTAAAAATTGATCTAAGCGTTCGGAGAGAGACACATCATCAATTTCAAAAAACCGCATGCCGTAAATGTTTAGATCAATTTTTGGACAGCTAAGATGAAAAGATACTGAGGGATGAGGAGAGAAGAGATTCTGAGATAATCTGCTTCCAATCCTAACGGGGTTCACATTCTATGCTTCTTTCTTACATGCTCATTATGTACTTATTCCTCTAATTAGAGATGATGGGGCGAGTTTAAAAAAATATATTTTATTTATTTAGATTAAATTATATCTTTGCCGTCTTGAAATTTTTTTGCATCCAAAATCTCAAATGAATTAATTTTCGAATACGATGTTACAAGAAAAATATTTACGAATGCGTAACTAAAAATTAATTAATTTGAGATATTGGGTGCAACAAAAATGTCGGGATGCGGTCACATAATTTAATCTAAATAAATAAAGTATATAAAAAAAATTAAAAAAAAGGCTCACATCCCTCTAATTAGAGGGATGAGAACATAATGAGTATGTGAGGGAGGCATGGAATGTTAACCCATCGCGACATAGGGGTGTGGTGGATGCAATTCCGAGCCAGATCGAGAACTCACGTTAAATAGTAATTGAGGTTAAGGAAGAAGAAGGTGAACAATAAATGTGATATTTCACAAAATTCGTAATGAGATTCACAAGAGCAATAATGAGGTTGATAAGATTTTTAATGGTTTTCACAAGAGCAATAATCCTAAGTTGAACAATAAATGAGGTTCAGGAGGAAGAAGGTAAACAATAAATGTAGCATTTCACAAAATTCGTAATGGGATTCACAAGAGCAATAATGTGTTTGACAAGATTTTTAATGGTTTTCACAAGAGCAATAATCCTAAGCTGCATGTTTTGACAAAATTCGTAATGAGATTCACAAGTTTAGTAATGGTTTTGACAAAAGCATTTGCTGATGAAGACATGTAACTCAGGATTATTGCTTTTGTGAAAATCATTAAAAATCTTGTCAAACTCATTATTGCTATTGTGAATCCCATTACAAATTTTGTGAAATACCACATTTACTGTTCAACTCAGGATTATTGCTCTTATGAAAACCATTAAAAATATTGTCAAACACATTACTGCTCTTGTGAATCCTATTAAGAATTTTGTGAAATGTCATATTTACTGTTCACCTTCTTTGTCCTCAGCCTCATTTACTGTTCAAAGCGAGTTCTCTATCTCGGAATCGTGTCCACCACGTCCTTGTGTCACGACTCTCTCTAGTGGAAAGCAAGATGTTGGCGATGAGGAAGAAGGTGGTGATGGTGGTGTTCTTCTTCCTCTCTTGCCATTTGATTCGAGCTCCATGGTCTCTGTTCCCCAAATTGCTTTCTCCCGTCGCCAAGCTTTCAATCGTGGCGCCTCTCTCAATCTCTAGTGGACAGTGGAGAGAGAATAGTGAAAGGAAGGGTACTTTGGTCTCTTACTCAAATATTCAAAACCCATATTCTTACCCGCTTACGTCTCTGTCCTTTCCCTTTTCATTAGATATTTCTAGGTTTTGGAATTTCATTTTGTATTTATTTATCATTCTCCCTAAATTAATTTTATTAGAGTATAAATCTTAACTATAAGAGTATAGTAATTCACAATACATTTTATTAAAAAATTACTAATTTTATATTTTAAAATTTAAGTGATATTTTCTTATCTTTTTCCTATTAAAAAAATTGTTCAAATATGGAAAAAAAATCCAACGAAATATCAAAATTTATGGTATAAACTACTTAAAAGTTTTTTAAAGACATCGATCAGTGCAACCTATCTTCATCGTCTACTTTTTAATTTTGTGGCTAAGGTTTAGTAGTTCAAATTTATTTATTTATTTTTTAATAATTTAATAATGATTTATAAAATATTAATGCTAAATTATTCAAATTTCAATCTAATAATTGAAATAAAAAATTAAGAAGAAATGAGGGAGAAAGAAAATGGAGAGAATTCAAGATATATTAATAACTCGTTTATTGAAAAGATATAACCCACTCATCTGCCGATATGCCAACTCATCAGCTTAGTTATTGATCACTTCATCATTAAAAGCCTTGTCATCATCATAGTCATATGCCATGTCATCAACTACATTAACAGAAATGAGATGGTATCAAACAAGTCATCATACAACTCAATGATAACATCCTCATCATCATTGGTAATATTCACATCTTAACCATTAATAATATGACAATCCTAAGCCTACCTGCTTCCATCACGAGCCTATATGATGCCTCATCATCACTAAGTCCTTGTAATTATTTCTGTTGTCATATATTCGAGTTATAAACGCCACATCACCATCTAAGTAAAAAGGAATGACATGTGTCAAACATGTCATCATACACGGTGGCCACATCATCATGCCATCCTTGTCATCAGTGGCATCATCATTGTACTTTTTTGCCAAATAAGTATGACTTGTAAATTGTGTGCGAAAATATGTAAATAATAATATTTAAATTTAGGATTAAGGTGTAAAAATACAAATAAGCTTTTATTCAAAATACGTCAAATACTATATGTTTTTTAAAGGTGTAAAAGTACACACGAACTTTAAAAATAAATGTAAAAATGACAAAATTGTTAAAATGATGTTAACGTCCGTTATGTGCAATGTGAAAATACCAAAAGTACCCCAAACTCAAAAAGAAAATACCCTTACTGCCCCTACCCTATCTCTTTGACCCTCACTCCCTTCCTTCCTCCTTGCATATTCCGTTTTCTTCTTAGATGTTGGTGATGGCGGTAGCGACGACATTTGCCACTTACAACGGTGATGAAGACCGTTTATTATTAGCCTTGGGGTCCACAATCAACAATTAACCAAGGATTGCGTATAAAAAGAAACCTAGGATCATTCTCTTTTCGAGGAGCTTTTTATTGAATCCTAAGTAATCTAGATGTCATGCAAATGAAATAAAAACAAGGGGGATTGGGTTTTGATGGAATTAGAATAGAAATTAAAGATGAATGAAAAGGAGAGATTAATCAAATGAAAAACGATCAACTCGGGGATTGATTCCAAGACCTTCCATCACCGGACAAAGAAATAGAATAACGTAACCCGTGATTGATTCTAAACAAACCGAAATCTCTCGCATTTGTCCGTAAGCTCCCGACTAGACAATCGCCTAGCATATGATCGAACATGTGGTGAGCTCGCCGTGCAATCGTACAACGTTCTCTCGTAACCTGGTCCGACCTAAGTCCTTGGGATTTCAATCTGATATTAAATCTAACATCCAATCTGTTTCTAAACTCGAATCCGATTAAAGTAAACAAAACAAGTCGCTTATCGATTGAAGCATAAGTCCTCCTATGACACCATGGAATCCTCAACTCATGGGTCGATCACAAAAACTTAGCCAAGCATGGCTATGTAAGATGAAAATGTAGAAATAAAGATGTTCATCATGACCACGAAGAACATGAACAAGTTCATCATGAACATGAAGAACACAAAGAACAATTAAAGAAAATGAAAGCTTCTATTCCAATATAAAAGTAAATATCAAAAACATAATGAACGAATAAAGGAAAAAGATGAAGAACATAAAATCAAAATAAAATAATTAAAAGGAAAGATTAAAACTAAGCCATACCAAGTAGGAGGCAAGAAATTAAAGACAAGAATTAAAGACAATGCATGAAACTAATAAAGCAAAACTAAGCCATCCCAAGTAGGAGGCAAGAAATAAAAGAAGGAACTTAGAATGGGAGAGATCTTGGTCTCTTCAAGGTGTGTGTTGCTCTTGAAAACATCCATGTATTTATAGGAAAATTGGAAGAACTATTGAGCCATACTTTTTGACTTTTGCACCTCCAAAAACGCGTCAACTTTCCAGCGTGTGTTACACCATTAAATCGGTGGAGTTGGACCAAGCTGTCTTCATAAGAAATGTAGATCTGGATGGCAGCTGTCTAGTCGTTCAAACCGCACCGAATTTGGAGTTCTGTAGCTCAAGATATGGATCAAACACCGAACGTTGTTCCGGAGCCCAGTTCAGCGCCCCTGTTCCGTATTCCAGGCTCAATTTGGTCCTTTAAACATTTGATTTAGCTTTTGGGCTCTTCATATGGTTTGTAGATCTTCATTTTATCTTTCTGAAAATATAAATTGCAGAGCCATTGGATCTCTAAATCTCAAGTTATACCCAAAATACCAAACAGTGTTCACTACCCAATTGTAGTAAGAATATGACTCAAGTTCAATTTTGAATCCAAACTCAAGATGTGATCAAGATTAATGCAAATAAAGTCTAAAAACTCATTATGAAGATGAAATCATATATTTAACTAATTGATCCATTAAAGCATGATAATGAAAGAGTTTTTAGCTTCTTTTTTGCATTTAAAATAATATGAATTCAAAGATTATCAAACTCCCCACACTTATCCTTTCGCACTCCCGAAAGCAAAATTAAAAGATAAAAAACAAAAGATTCTCTTTTCTAACAATTGCTGAAATTTCAAAACTTAGCAAAGATCACAAAAGCTTCAAAAGATCAACCAATCAAGACAGAAATCTCTTCATCTCAAATTACTAATCATGGCAATGTCATTCAATGATGCTAATCACACAAGATAGTCTCTCAAGGATGCCCTTAATCAATCTCTCAAGTGTATATGGTTAATAAGTGTATCGCTCAAATTCTACTCAATGAAACTGTTCTACCATAAGCTTGCTCAAGTTCTACTTCTCCACCACTTGTAACACATGCTTGCAAAAATCAAGAGGACTTATTTTTAAGGTTGTAATGGGGCTAGGATAAGGGTAGGTAATAGTATGGAAATGAAAGGTTAAACACCCAAGAACTTTAAAAGAGTAACAATATAAAACCACTCAAATAACATTTTTTTTTTTTTTCTTTTTTTTTTTTTGTTAAACAATAAATGCCTCTCTTTTTTCTTTTTTCTTCTTTTTTTTTTCTTTTACAATAAATGCCAAACGATGAATGACATATAATCAAATACTTCCCCCACACTTTTCTTCTTTTTTTTTTGTAGTATAGTGGTAAGTATTCCCGCCTGTCACGCGGGTGACCCGGGTTCGATCCCCGGCAACGGCGCCATTTGATGAAGACCTTTTATCATTAGCCTTGGGGTCCACAATCAACAATTAACCAAGGATTGCGTATAGGCAAACCTAGGATCGTTCTCTCTTTTCGAGGAGCTTTTTATTGAATCCTAAGTAATCTAGATGTCATGAAAATGAAATAAAAACAAGGGGGGATTGGGTTTTGATGGAATTAGAATAGAAATTGAAGACAAATGAAAAGGAGAGATTAATCAAATGAAAACGATCAACTCGAATTGGGATTCCAAGACCTTCCGTCACTTTGGACAAAGAAATAGAATAACGAACCCGTGATTGATTCTAAACAAACCGAAATCTCGCATTTGTCCGTAAGCTCCTCGACGGACAATCGCCTAGCATATGATCGAACATGTGGCGAGCTCGCTGTGCAATCGTACAACGTTCTCGTAACCTGGTCCGACCTAAGTCCTTGGGATTTCAATCTGGATATTAAATCTAACATCCAATCTGTTTCTAAACTCGAATCCGATTAAAGTAAACAAAACAAGTCGATTATCGATTGAAGCATAAGTCCTCCGGATGACACCATGGAATCCTCAACTCATGGGTCGATCACAAAAACTTAGCCAAGCATGGCTATGTAAGATGAAAATGTAGAAATAAAGATGTTCATCATGACCACGAAGAACATGAACAAGTTCATCATGAACATGAAGAACACAAAGAACAATTAAAGAAAATGAAAGCTTCTATTCCAATATAAAAGTAAATATCAAAAACATAATGAACGAATAAAGGAAAAAGATGAAGAACATAAAATCAAAATAAAATAATTAAAAGGAAAGATTAAAACTAAGCCATACCAAGTAGGAGGCAAGAAATTAAAGACAAGAATTAAAGACAATACATGAAACTAATAAAGCAAAACTAAGCCATCCCAAGTAGGAGGCAAGAAATAAAAGAAGGAACTTAGAATGGGAGAGATCTTGGTCTCTTCAAGGTGTGTGTTTCTCTTCAGCCTCTCCATCTATTTATAGGAAAATTGGGTATCTCATTCATCCATTTTACAACTCATTTCGTCACTTTACTTAGTGGCCAACATGGAAGAATCATTGAACCACTTTACACCTCCAAAACGCGTCCTTTTGCAAGCTGGATTACACCACGGAAACGGCGGATCTGGACCACGTGGTCTTCATATGAAATGTTGCCCTGGATGTCAGCTTTCCAGTCGTTCAAACCAGACCTCATTTGGAGTTCTGTAGCGCCAGATATGGATCAAACACCGAACGTTGTTCCGGAGCCCAGTTCAGCGCCCCTGTTCCGTATTCCAGGCCCAATTTGGTCCTTTAAACATTTGATTTAGCTTTTTGGCTCTTCATATGGTTTGTAGATCTTCATTTTATCTTTCTGAAAATATAAATTTCAGAGCCATTGGATCTCTAAATCTCAAGTTATACCCAAAATACCGAACAGTGTTCACTACCCAATTGTAGTAAGAATATGACTCAAGTTCAATTTTGAATCCAAACTCAAGATGTGACCAAGATTAATGCAAATAAAGTCTAAAAACTCATTATGAAGATGAAATCATATATTTAACTAATTGATCCATTAAAGCATGATAATGACAGAGTTTTTAGCTTCTTTTTGCATTTAAAATAATATGAATTCAAAGATTATCAAACTCCCCACACTTATTCTTTTCGCACTCCCGAGCAAAATTAAAAGATATATAAAAAAAATATCTTTTCTAACAATTGCTGAAATTTCAAAACTTAACAAGGATCACAAAAGCTTCAAAAGATCAACCAATCAAGACAGAAATCTATTCATCTCAAATTACTAATCATGACAATATCATTCAATGATGCTAATCACTCAAAGATAGTCTCTCAAGGGATGCCCTTAATCAATCTCTCAAGTGTATATGATTAATAAGTGTATCGCTCAAATTCTACTCAAAGAAATTGTTCTACCATAAGCTTGCTCAAGTTCTACTTCTCCACCACTTGTAACACATGCTTGCAAAAATCAAGAGGACTTATTATTAAGGTTGTAATGGGGCTAGGATAAGGGTAGGTAATAGTATGGAAATGAAAGGTTAAATACCCAAGAACTTTAAAAGAGTAACAATATAAAACCACTCAAATAACATTTCTTTTTCTTTTTCTCTTTTTTTTTTTTTAAACAATAAATGCCTCTCTTTTTTTTTCTTTTTTTCTTCTTCTTTTTTTTTTTACAATAAATGCCAAACGATGATTTTTTTTTTTTACAATAAATGCCAAACGATGAATGACATATAATCAAATACTTCCCCCACACTTAAAATGTTGCACTCCTGGGCAACCCTCACACTTAAAATGTTGCACTCCTGGGCAACCCTCACACTTAACCACAAAACCAATGCGCAATTAATTTCCAAGGTGCGGAATAAAATGGTGTGACATTTAGGCTAATAATGTGGCTTTGAAAGGAATGAGTCAAAAAGGAACAAAGGGCTAACAAAGGAGATATAATGCAAGGAAAGGCTATTTGGTCGAGTGAGGAAATAAAAGAAAGAAAACAAGCCTCCATCATATTTATGCATGCAAATGAAAAATGTAGTTTTGAAAAGAATGAGAGCAAGTTCTAGAGAACATAAATCATGAGCAGATGCACACAAGAAAGAAAGAATGGTAAAAGATGAGTTCCATTCATGTAGGCCCAAGATCTCACAAAGGAAAATACCAAATCATGCAATTAGCATCACGTAATTAACAACCAAGATATTATAATCCAAGAGTCCAAAATTTCAATCTAAATAGAATGATCCATCAAAACCAAAATGTCCAAGTTCATAATATGGAGCAATCATAGAAGGAGAAAATGTTTGTTGTTGTTTTTTTTTTTTTTTTTTTTTTGCATTTTCTCATTTAAAAATAAAACAATAATCAAAAGGATTCAAAATATATTTTTCCTCCTTTTTATTCTACTTAATAAACTACATTATTTTTACTTTTGTTATTTGAATATGTCCCTCCCCCACACTTATCTTCCTCGTACAACAATTAAGCCCAAGTAATCATATGAATTAGGAAGAAAATAAGTAAGGAAAGAGACAACCTTTGTTAGAGTATCTTGAGTCGCTTGAAGAAGAAGTTCTTATCTCCGATGTGAATCATGAATTTTTCCCTTGGAACATCTTCTCCCACATTGAATTTCCTTGGTAGAGGTGGCTTAGGATCTATTGGAAGAGGTCCAAGAATGTACGGTGGTTGTTGGTTCCATCGACAACCTTTCCAAGAATGTGCCTGCAAATAAGACAAGCAAATAGCAGTATCCCATCCAAATATAGAGACATAGAGAGATTTCAAATGAATTAAGGGCATGTTAAGTTCCAAACTCTCCAAGTAACTATCACATCCAAGGAAATCAATGATACTCCCATCGTAGGAGTCAAGCAACCAAGATTATTTAGAAGATTATTTTGTGTTTGCGAGAATGGAAGGTGCGAATCCAACTTAGTGTTGGGGTACACCACATCATCTTTGCAATCACGAGAGATGGAAGGTAAAAGAGTGGAAGAAAGAAGAGAATTTCTCAAATCATTACCACCTGCAGTGTTTAAAGATTCAAAACAATTATTTTTCTTTTCCAAGTCAGGTGGTAAATCACAAGAAAGCACTTGTTGGAAAGATTCACCAACATGTAGAAATTTATCAATCAAAATTTCAGAATCTTTGTCTCCAACAAGACTACAAGAAAATAATTCAATGGGGATTTTATGCATTTGGCATTCTAGGCTATGATCTTTCTCACTCACATCAACAACGTAATCCATAATCAAAGCGGAATCACTGATCGATTCAAAATCACCGTATAATGCATCATTAATCTCGGTGCAAATAGGACAAAATTCATTATTAGCACGGGCACAATTAACAAAGTCACTCATAGATGCAAAATCGGGATAATCAGCATACAATTCAGCAAGAACATCATCAACAACATTGGTATCCATGCTTGATTCAATCTTTTCAAACTTGACATGCTTACTATCATCAATAGTACAAGAGGGTGCATTATGATCAATGGTAGAATCAACCACTTCACTAAATGCTTTGTTTTGAAGCTCAACAAGTAAATGCCATTTTTCATGATAACAATCTATACACATTTGATATTCCTCACAAGAGCATGAAAATATGTCATTCCATTTATCGCATTCATCCATAGTACTATGAAGAGAAGCATTTTCATCATTTAAAGCATCACATGAAGAAATAGGAACACACTCATCAACAAGTACAATCAAATCACTACTACTAAATCCAATTGGTTGAGGCAATTGCATTTTCAAAAATTGAGGGGATTCAATAATAATTTCCTCATCCACCTCTTTATCACTCAAATCATGAATTGCTTCGTTAGCCAAAGTAGTAGGAGAGTCTACTTCTATAAGGATAGGATCATTACCAAATGAGAGAGAAGACTCTTCAATGTACTTTTGTACTTGCTTCACTTCTTGTGCATGTGTGACCATGAGAGAAGGATTTCCTTGAAAATTCATTTTCAACATTTGTGTTTGCTGCTCAATTTCTTTTCCTAATCTCTTATACCTTTCCGCTTGGTGTTCCATTCTTCTAAAAATAGAGTCCATTTGTTGATGAAAGTCGTCCTTATGTGACCACTCCTCATTTACAACCAAGCCGTTTGATTTTGGAAATCTCCAATGACTTCATGATTGAAGGGTTCTTGGTTGGGCACACATGGTTGATAATGATGTTCATAAGGTGGCTCAACTGGGTATAAGGATTCATGAAATGGATGGCATGGTATGGAAGTGGGATGAAATGAAGGATGGTATGGTAAGTGAGAGTTTTGATGATATTGTTGGAATGGAGGTTGTTGGTAAGGTTCATGATATTGGTGGTGGAATGAGCCATCACATTTTTGATTGCCTACAAAAGAGTGAGAATTGAAAGGTAGTTCATGATTATCATAAAACCAAGCCATGAAAGTTCAATGCAATTAATTCCCAGTGAATTACAAAATAACAATCTAACTATAAAAATTAAGAAAAAGAATATAATAAAATACAAATGCAAGTGTAAAAGAAAAGAAGGAGGTTTTTTTTTTTTTTTTAAATGATTAAAGATGTAAGTATGCTATGAATTAACTTGGAGACATGGTGAAATCAAACAAATAAGCTCAAGATCATATTGAATTTGATACAAACACACCACACAAAGCTACCAAGTCAAGACAATGCAAAAATCTTGAACTATATGCAATGAAAAAAAAAATGCAAAATTAACAAGCATCACACGAGAAACCCCTTGTCAAAAGTCAATTTGACAATTAGATTACCTAGGGAGCCAATTACTTAGCTCCCCCGCAACGGCGCCCATTTGATGAAGACATTTTATCATTAGCCTTGGGGTCCACAATCAACAATTAACCAAGGATTGCGTATAGGCAAACCTAGGATCGTTCTCTCTTTTTCGAGGAGCTTTTTATTGAATCCTAAGTAATCTAGATGTCATGAAAATGAAATAAAAACAAGGGGGATTGGGTTTTGATGGAATTAGAATAGAAATTGAAGACAGAATGAAAAGGAGAGATTAATCAAATGAAAAACGATCAACTCGAATTGGGATTCCAAGACCTTCCGTCACGGACAAAGAAATAGAATAACGAGAACTTGTGATTGATTCTAAACAAACCGAAATCTCTGCATTTGTCCGGAAGCTCCCTCGACTAGACAATCGCCTAGCATATGATCGAACATGTGGCGAGCTCATTGCAATCGTACAACGTTCTACGAACTGGTCCGACCTAAGTCCTTGGGATTTCAATCTGGATATTAAATCTAACATCCAATCTGTTTCTAAACTCGAATCCGATTAAAGTAAACAAAACAAGTCGAGTTATCGATTGAAGCATAAGTCCTCCGGATGACACCATGGAATCCTCAACTCATGGGTCGATCACAAAAACTTAGCCAAGCATGGCTATGTAAGATGAAAATGTAGAAATAAAGATGTTCATCATGACCACGAAGAACATGAACAAGTTCATCATGAACATGAAGAACACAAAGAACAATTAAAGAAAATGAAAGCTTCTATTCCAATATAAAAGTAAATATCAAAAACATAATGAACGAATAAAGGAAAAAGATGAAGAACATAAAATCAAAATAAAATAATTAAAAGGAAAGATTAAAACTAAGCCATACCAAGTAGGAGGCAAGAAATTAAAGACAAGAATTAAAGACAATACATGAAACTAATAAAGCAAAACTAAGCCATCCCAAGTAGGAGGCAAGAAATAAAAGAAGGAACTTAGAATGGGAGAGATCTTGGTCTCTTCAAGGTGTGTGTTGCTCTTGAAAACATCCATGTATTTATAGGAAAATTGGAAGAACTATTGAGCCATACTTTTTGACTTTTGCACCTCCAAAAACGCGTCAACTTTCCAGCGTGTGTTACACCATTAAATCGGTGGAGTTGGACCAAGCTGTCTTCATAAGAAATGTAGATCTGGATGGCAGCTGTCTAGTCGTTCAAACCGCACCGAATTTGGAGTTCTGTAGCTCAAGATATGGATCAAACACCGAACGTTGTTCCGGAGCCCAGTTCAGCGCCCCTGTTCCGTATTCCAGGCTCAATTTGGTCCTTTAAACATTTGATTTAGCTTTTGGGCTCTTCATATGGTTTGTAGATCTTCATTTTATCTTTCTGAAAATATAAATTTCAGAGCCATTGGATCTCTAAATCTCAAGTTATACCCAAAATACCGAACAGTGTTCACTACCCAATTGTAGTAAGAATATGACTCAAGTTCAATTTTGAATCCAAACTCAAGATGTGATCAAGATTAATGCAAATAAAGTCTAAAAACTCATTATGAAGATGAAATCATATATTTAACTAATTGATCCATTAAAGCATGATAATGAAAGAGTTTTTAGCTTCTTTTTTTGCATTTAAAATAATATGAATTCAAAGATTATCAAACTGGGCGCGACGATTCTCCACCAGTGATAACAGAAACAACCCTCCACTCGAATCCACATTTCATGCTCATCCAAAAGATGAGCATCCCCAAATAAAAGAGGTTTTTTTTTTTTTTTTTTTTTTTTTTTGAAAAAAATACTCAATACACCAAAAATTAATTAACTTAAGATACTGGGTGTTGAACAAATATTTCAGATATTAGGCGCTACTGGAAAAATATTTCAGGATATTGATGTTACAGAAAAGTATTTCTAAATGCAAGATTAAAAATTAATTAATTTGAGATATTGTGTACAAAAAATATTTTAGCTTACAACATACAATTTCACCCAAATAAATAAATAAAATTAAAAAAAAGGTCTCTAACCCAAATTAGAGGGATGAGCATCCCACACTCATCTTTTAGAATAGCATGGAATGTGAACCCTCCTCCACTAGCCTTTTTTTTTTTTTTTTTTTTTTTTTTTCCCACTTAGCAGATCTGAAGCAACAAAGTCATCCTCCTCGTGCTTTCCTTCCAGATTTTAGATCTGATTTCTAAAGAGTTAGGCTCAAAACATTGGAGAATGAATTGGTATTTTCAGAGGTAATACTGTGATTTATAGTGGGTCTGTGATTGTTTGTTGGGATTAATAATGCGTTTATCAGAAAATCATGTTTCATCAGTGGTTTCGTCTTCGGTGTTCAAGATACCGTACAATAACGAACACATCGCTCGTTCTGAAAATTTCATTTTCAACCACACAACAAATCTTTTTTGAGAAATTGATATTCTCTCACATCGCTCGTTCTGAAAATTACATATGGTAGTGGGCGCTTTGGGTAAAAACTTATTGCTATTTTTGCACATTTACCCTTAAATTTTTATATAGTATGTATTAATATTTGAATGAGATATTACTAAAAAAATATTTATTTAATTAACAGCCGCATAATAGCAGTCCAATAATAACCTAGTAGTTGATTAAAGTAGTCGTTCAAAATGACATTTTGCTCTCTTAAATGAGTAAAAAAATAACATATGTTCATTTATTTGTAATTTTAGATATTTAACCACTATTAATTTAATTTTAGGGGCATTGTTTGTTATTTTATGGGGCCCTATATGTATTTTTCTTTGTCCCAATAATTGTCAAAATAACATAAGTCTAATGAATGGTCAAAATTGTATGACTTTTAATATTTAAGGTGTAATATCCTAAAATTCCTATTTAGCATAACCATTATATTTTGATAAATAATACCTATTTAAAATAGGTGAATATGTGGTCTCAAATTTTGTGATGTGTTTATTTTATTTTCTAGGTAATTTCTCTTTAGAATTAAGGTAACTAATGGTCAAATTTTCTAAATTCTATTAGGGATCATAAAATACCATAAAGTATCATAATTAAGTATAATATTAATTTAATCATAAGAGGCAATAAAATGACATGGAAATACTTATTCCAATTAAAGAAAATTATCAACAACTAATGGGCAATTAAATTTTCCAAAATTAAAATATTTATGTTAATTTTCGTAATTCATTAATAATTAAATTAAAAAGGCATAATTAAGAAATGTATGGGATTAATTAGTGATCAAAGACTAATAAAAACCCAAGATTAGCATAAAGGGGATTTCTAATGATCATAATTAATATAGTAACCAATCAAACTTTGACAATTATGCCTAATAGCATCTAAAACACTATATTAAGGATAATAACTAAGATCAAATTATCATTAACAATAGGAGAAAAGATTAAACAATAATATAAGATAGAAGCACATGTGATATAAGATAAAAATCTTCAAAAGTGAGTAGGATATTTCTACATAAGTGAAGGGCCAAGATTTAACTTGATAAAGTTAAATCCAATGGCCTAAATTAATTACATGTTTAAATCCTTAATCCATGAGAAAATAAATTAACCAATAAGAGGCCTTGAACATAGGATATTTTTGAGCTATGTGGGAAACACAATTCAAGAGTGATTGAAGGGGAAGGGGCCACGGTTATACATGCTTGTGGAAGAAGAAAAAGTGGGAAAAAATCTAGATATTATGTTTAAACAAACACATGGGTAATTAAAGTAAAAAAGAAGAAGGGATTGTGATCTTACATTTAAACTAGCCTTGTTGGAACAATGAGAGTCAAGTATTCTATCTCAAGTAATTAAGTCAATAAAGGTGAAACAATATTTGCACTAATTCTCATGATTAGTTCATAAATCAATTAACTAATATCAAAGGCAATTAAGGGTGAAGATTTAGTTTAAACAAACACAATGAAATCCAATGGTTATAAGTAATCCTACAATTAACCTTAATCCTTGTAATTAAATTGGCCAATAATAAATCAAGAAGTAAATATTATGAATCCTTAGTTAATTAAGTTAGATCAATAAGGAATTAGCATAAATAAAAGACAATTAGGGACATCTAATGAAGGTTGTAATTTTCGAAATTAGGGAGCTAAATGGGAGACTTGGAATTAACACCTAAATGTACCTTATTTAGTTAGTAAACAACCATCCCTTTTGCATCTAGTCCCCAAAGAATAGTTAAGAGCTAACTAATCTTATAAAAATCTAGATATTTCCCAAAATCACAAATCGTGCCAATTAAGCCAACAATGCAAGAGGACAAGGCATTAATGAGATGAAGAAAAAGGGGAGGGGGCGGTTTCTTGTGTGTGTGTGTGTGTGTGTGTGTGCGCGCGCGCGCGCGGAGAGGAGAGCTGGCTTGTTGAAGGGGTTGGATTTTCCTATAAATAGAGAGCTCCTCTCTTCATAATCTTCACACCAAACTCAACCAAAATAGGTGAGTTATAGAGAGCAAGAGTAGAGAGGAAGTGAGAGTTAGTGGGGAGCAAGAAGAAGGAAGGAAGTTCTTCAAGGGTAAGTTCTATAGTTCTTGAGTTTTAAACTTTAAGTTCTTATAGTTTTTAGAATAAATGTTGGTTTGATCTTTAATCTTCCAATATAATTTTGATTTTATGTTTTTATGGTTAAATATGTCTTTATTTCAAAAATATGATGGAAAATATTATGGAGCAAAATTCTTGGAAGTTATAGATCAAAGTAGCGAAATTCTGGCAAAATCTTTCGGTTAGAAGTTCTTAGAGTCAGCCACAAAGAGGCTATGATTTTATGTTGAAGATGAAGTTCTAAAATTATGAATATTTTCATGGTTAAAGTAGACATATAGGGAATTTCAAATATACCTAGAATGTATCATTTTGAGCTCTGTGTAGTGAGATAAAAATTCACCAAGTTGGGTTACGAAATTCTGGAAAATTCTGGGCAGAGGGGAGAAACCTTAAACTTGGGAATGACTCGTGGAATCTGGGTAAAACTTGGTATTTTTCCTCAAAGATAGATATCCTAAGGATTCCGCGGAATGTTACAGATCCTCGTTTCGAATTTTTTAGAATTAATTATGAATTTTCAAATTTAGCGAAAATTCTGCCCCAAAATGCTAAATCAGCGTTTTTGAGAAAATAAAGGAATATAATTGGAATAACAAATCCACTAGGGGTAAAAAGGTCGGTAGTGGCTAAAATATCTCCTAAGATATTATTTACGAGGTAATAATGCGATAATACTATTATAGGATATCCGGGAAAATCGGGAGACGTCTTAGAATGGACAAGCGTACCGCCATCCGAACGGACTAAGGTACGGACGCGTACTGTAACACTAACTCTGATGCTTATTGTATACTTATATGTGACAGATACTTTCATAAAGTCATGGACGAGACTCTGTCTTGGTCATGCACCGTGACTAAGTTTATGGGGCTTAGATCACTACATACACATTCAGCTTTACATGGGTTATGATTTTGATAATACCATTAAGTTTTCCTAGCGCTGAGGACACAACATGCTATCGTGGCACGGGTGGTGCAGACTAGTTAACTTTACATGTGATTGTACTGTTATTAATTGATCATACATCTGTTATGGGCTTTTGTATTGATTATTGCTGTAATATTATGAATATCTGTCATACATATTTTGTTTATATAAGTATGACGTTAACCGTTACCTGAGGTCCGATGGGCATTGGACCTCAGCTCTTACCATAACTTCAGGGTCCGGAGAACGAGGACAAGGGTAAGCAGAGTAAACAGCACGCGTGAAGACCCGACCGAAGATTTTTAGGATATGTATCGTTATAATACCATATAAATGTACCGTTCTTTATGAACAGACAGATACGCACAATTAATGATATATCAGTTACTCACTTCTTTACTTGCTCCGATGCTCTACTTTGGTGATTTTTTTTTTTATTCCGCTTTTGAAAATTGAGGTGTTACATAAGGAGCAACAATACTGTGTCACCGTCAACTTTAGGGTTAGAGCTTTTACGGGCCATCCAAATGTCAAGAAGGTGTTTCAAAGACTCTTATGCCCCATTCAACACGTTGGGGCGGTGTCATCTCCTCTCTTTTTTTTTAAGGGTAAAGCTTGCCACTTGTCATTAAATATATACATATATATACACACAAGATATGATCCAATAATATAAATCATAATTGGGTAGAACCTAACCAACATAATAGCCATGACTTAGTTTTCAAAAGAAATCCAAGCCCAAGAATGGCATATGCCTATAAACAAAGCTTTACCCAGTTGCCTCAATAAATTCCCAAGAGTCTACACAAGCCGAACCGGATCCAATTACTCAAATTTTATAATGAGATCAAAGTTCAGAAAAGTTTCCTATAATCTCTACGCTTTGGGAGGATTAGTCTCTAGTTATTGGATTTGGTATATCACTTAGATTCTACAAAAAGAAAAAAGACTAAAGGCCGAAGCACAATCAACAGGCTAACTATAATAAACTCACTGGTGGCGCAATGGCGACAATCAATCCTTAATCTATATTTCAAGTAACAGAAAATGTTGATTTAACTAATTTAAATGGTTTTTCTGTAGTTAAATGCTAACAGTATATTAAGATGTTAACTCATTAATATAATCAATTTTATATTTTAAAATTTTAATATGATTTATCGCTTTAATTCATTGCAAAATCATCATTTAAATTTGTTGAGTTAATATTTTTCATTAACCAAACTAATCATGTTAAGATTAAAAGACTAAAAGTAAACTTTTTAAATTTGGGGGAGCAAACTGAATCTTAATGAAAAGTTAGAGAACCAAATGTGTACTTTAGCAGCAAAAAATTATTCCCCAAAATCATTAAACATAGATAAGTTGTCTTTACAAGACCAAACCATAGTTTCCACTTTTCACATAAAAGAATTCTCCATTCCAACAACCAGTAACATACAGAAGTCATAAATCTTAAATAGGCAACAACACTTTCGGGTAAGATTTGATAGAAATATGAGCGTCCTTTGAGTGCAAATGAGTAACTTGAATTCCCATGCAAAACCGAATCGATGACGGACTCAATTGTAATATAGAGCAAATATACACACATGGGAGGAGAAGACAGATCCATAAAATTACAAAGGAGCAAGAGGAGGGGTTATCTGAAAAGTTGTGTGATTGTGTCCTCAAAATTGAACCCACGACTATAAATTATGCTTCCTTGATTCACTCGCTCAAACAAAGAAAATAACCATTGGATGTATAACATATTTTTGATATTGTCATTTGGTATCCGATTTAGAATTTGTGGCTACTCCTCCTAACATAGGTATCTCATCTGGGTCTCGAACCTGAACCCCAAAGAGATCTAATGGAGCCTTACACTGCTAAACCAACCCTATGTTGGTTGGATGTATTGTAGTCACTGCTACAGAATTGCTGATATGTGACAGTTATTATCGACTATAAATCACGGTTCCCGACCATCATATATGCGGGTGCTATATATGCTTGGCACAGATATATAACGGTTTCAAACTATGATATATTTAGTATTTATTATAACGGTTCTAATATAACACACGCTATGTATTGGGGCTTGGTGAGGCCATGATTTGTGCAATGTTGTGATAATAAATAATGGGCATATGAAAACAACCGTTATAATATATGATAATGCCTGCATAATATATAACAATCCCCCTTTAACAACCATTATATATGTAGTAACATAAATAACTGTTCTTTTAAAAAACACCATTATATATTTATAGTAATGCGAATGGCTTTATTTAAACAACTGTTATATATAGCTAACAAAAATTACAGTTGTTGGGTAACAACCATGATGTATAGAAGCTAAATTTTTCAAAAAATTTGTTTTCAATATCCCCTTGCACATACATTTGTACAGAATGAATTAAAATTTATATTTACAGTCATTCATATACACAATAATACAACAAATTATAATATTTTTACAATCATTCATGTACATGTATACACTATTAAAACCAAAAGTTTAAAACAAGAAAATAAGTAAATATGAATTTACAGTAATTCATAGCAAGTTTTCCCTTCCCACTAAAGTTGTAGAGATGTTGGTAACTCTTCAGCCACTTCTTTCATTTGTGACTGGCTAAACTTTGTGCAAAAGGCATAAAAATACTGTGCTTAAAAGAAAACAATAGATGAAGTTAGATATTATAATATATAGCTAAGAAAATGTATATAGGAATGAATTTAGCATATAATATACCTTATTAGGATCAATATTTTTGGGACCATATGTGATTATGTCCTCATAAATTGTATCATGCAATACCTACAATCATTGTTGTTTTTTGGTTGCCGTGGGCACTATAAAGAAATGACAAGAAAAATTTATCTGTCAGTCGTATAAAAACTATATTTGTGCTTCAATTTAATATTATATTCATTGGTGAATAATATATATACCTTTTGTCTTAGCCCTTGAAAGGCAAACTGAAGCAGCCATCGGTGAGGTTGCAATTGTTGCAGTCAAGACTATTTTGCGTTTGGTACTTGTACACCACTTTGAGAAAATATAATAAAAAATTATATATAGAAACATGAAAGTTAAACTAAATTATAAGAGATGATGAATGGATAACTTACTGGTTGAATATCTCCTACATGTATGGTCTCTTGTTTGGAACCACGCCAAGAGAGTTATAGTACCAAATATTTTTGTGCAATGGATTTAGGACTATGAGCATCCAGTGTCCACTAAGTACAATAATAGATCACACCATTAAGACAATTACAAAATAAATAAAAACTAATTTAAGAAAAGTTAATGATGTACTCACCCTTGAATATAAGGCACCAAGAAGTAAGTGGCCCTTTTCTCTAGCGCCATTATAATGAATTCATCTACCACCAGAAACCTCGCTTGAGACTTCACATCTTCCTTCATGTTCTCACTCTTGTTATTGACATTATCATGGCAGATGAACTTGATCTTGTCATGGAGGCTGTAGGGGAAGATGTGAGTATGGTACAGGTGCCTGAAATGCTGAAACCAACATATGAAAATATAATCAAAGTTTTACGTAGCTAATTATTTAATCACACAGTTGAAGAAATACCTAATAAATAAGTTGACAGAGCTTGTACTTGCCATCTCCATACGTAGGACCTCAGAAACAAGCTCTTGGTTTATAGATTCCTTTTACTCCGGTATGTCGGAGACATCTTTCTCAAATTGGATCATTGGAAATGGGACCAAATTCAAAGCGAAGAACTTTTCAGCGAACTGCTTGAGGGACTTTTGAACAAATTGACCAATAGGCTTATTTTGTGAGAATGACTTTTTCCCAGATTGATCATTAGGTGTGGGATGCTTCATCTTCTTGGACTAAGTAAGGGGGCTTGGACTGATGGGTGTGCTTGGACTTGGTGGATAGCTTCTTTTGAATGGTGGATTTCTTGTGCAACTTGCAAACTTCAACTAGACAACAAGGCCACACAACGAAGCTGTGCATAGCCACTTCTACAGCATTTGTGTTTTTAGTGGCCAAACGGAGTTGATAGTTGTGGTCTATGTTGGTCTTGAGCTCTACCTTCACATGCTAAGGAGGCACATACTCATTATGAATCATGTTATCCTTAAGACAGTTGTACATGCGGTTCATTGCAACTGTATGGCATATAAGGCTATCAACAAAACATTCAACATCCGCCAATCCTTGAGGTAGATCATAAGGGGAATGTGCAAATGCCTTTAGTACTTGGGCTGCCATTTCCCCCTTGTTACTTCATACTACGCTCCTTCACCACCTCTTATGTTAGAAATTGTTTTTGCAGTTCATCATACTACTTCTCGATCTTTTGAATTTTTCATCTTTTCTATATCTACGAGGTTTCTAGTGACTATAATACTTTATCTTGGTCAATCCAAAGCAGCACTCGTAAGACAACCAGGATGGTCAAGTCAAATGTTTTGGCCAATATGTCTTCATCTTAAGAAAGACAACCTCGTCGCTGTGCAGTAACTTCCTAGGACTTGGTTTGCTGTGCATTTGACAATAATGTCAGTATTGATATTCAATTGAAGACATTACTTCGATAAATTGGGGACTAATATTAATACTTACCATTTTATCAATAAATTCCTTAACATGAGTATTCATCTTTATTTTGTCTCGCCACCAACCAAAGTTCATAATAAGGAGGTCTAATACTATCCCCTACTCTTGGCAGACAAATTTTGAGCAATGCGAGTATACTCCTTTTGTTCTGCCCTATATAGGAATACCTATTATTTTTCACTTTCTCCTTATTCGTCTGGCTTCTTATTTATGAATGCGCACAACACTCCAATTAATATTAAACAGATACATGCAAGCCTTATGAATTGAAAATAATTAGTACCTTGAATGACTCCTGGTTACGTGAGAGGACAAATTCTCTCACATGCTGTTTGATAGTAAACCGAAGTTCCTCAGGAACTTTTGTCTCATCAGCCTCTTCTAAATTCTTCAAATACGCCTTTGTCAATAGATGATGGAATGCCCATAGTGCTTGCCCAGCTTTCTCGAGGACAAATTTGTGCTAAGTGTCATCTATATCAATAGCATACTGCAAAGCACACAATTCAAGTTAACATTTTTACAAGTAAATAACAAGTTATTAGTAGGCATAAATATCTTACTTTAAGATTGTCCCAAATAATGGCTGTATACTTTTTCTTTCCCCTATCTAGTGACTCAACGTGATAGGAATGTTAGTCCTTCTTGTTATATCGATGTAGTTGATGAAGTGTGACGGCTCAAGAACTCCACCATCATCATTCCATATCACATCATATGTTCTCCCTTCATCCTCCCTTCATCCTTTGCTATGTTTATGTTACAATATCCTTAACTTGTTCTATCGTTTCTTCCTTGGTCATGTTTTTGGTTTGAGTAGGGGCATTATCAACGTCGGTGGAACTAGAACTAGCCATTTTAATTGAAAAAAATAACTCAGTTAATCAACCATAGGAATAGAGCAATGTTTTTTACAAAAAAAAAACATGATGCATGACTAAGGTCAAAACTGAGCTAGATAAGACAAAGTGAAAAATGGAGAATGCTGAATGCAAAATGACAAATACGAAATACATAAGAGAAATCATATTTATAAATAAGGAGAATAGAGCACGAGAAGGAATGAGACCTAACTAGGGCTTTGAAATGAAAAAGAAAGTTAAGGCAAGCAAAACAACTCGCGCAGCTGTCGGACTGAAGTTCAATGAAAATTAGTGGAGGTTGTGTTTCGACTGAAAGCGATTGTAGATGGCCTAAAAAGTCAATAAGAGTTGAAGGGTTTTGAGGATGGTGGGTAACATCGACCAAAGACAAATGTGTTAAGTGTAATAACTTGGGAATGTGAAGAAGTGTGAGATACAGGTGTTTTAAAAGACTTGACGCAAATTACTCATGGTTATAATTTTAGAACCGTTATGAAAGGTGGCCTTTTCTTATGATTCTTCATTTAGGCCCCGTTTGGTTCGAAGAAAATCAAAGGAGGGAAAAGGAAAATTGGCATTTTCCAGTGGCGGCGGCCATTTGGTTCAAATTTTCCCGGAAAATATTTTTCGCCGCCATCCCATTCTCCTGCGTTTAAGGGAAAATGGGTTCCAACCAAAAATGGTGGGAAGCCATTTTCCAGTGGCTATGAAAATGGACTAATGTCCATTTTGCCCTGATCACATGGCAGAGAGAGAAGAGAGTGATTCTGGGGAGAGGAAAAGAGAGAACAATGTGATACCGGGAGAGGAGGAGAGAGATGAGCGTGACGTCGGGGAGAGGAAGAGAGAGAACAATGTGATGCCGGGAGAGGAGGAGAGAGAAGAGCGTGACGCCGGGGAGAGGAAGAGAGAGAATAATGTGATGCCGGGAGAGGAGGAGAGAGAGAAGAGAGTGACGCCGGGGAGAGGAAGAGAGAGAACAATGTGATGCCGGGAGAGGAGGAGAGAGAAGAGCGTGACGCCGGGAGAGGAAGAGAGAGAACAATGTGATGCCGGGAGAGGAGGAGAGAGAAGAGCGTGACACCGGGGAGAGAAGGAGAGAGAACAATGTGATGCCGGGAGAGGAGGAGAGAGAAGAGTGTGATGCCGGGGAGAGGAAGAGAGAGAACAATGTGATGCGGGAAAGGAGGAGAGAGAAGAGCGTGACGCTAGGGAGAGGAGGAGAGAGAACAATGTGATGCCGGGGAGAGGAGGAGAGAGAAGAGCATGACAGGAGACCGGTGCCAAAATCTGTTCGGTGCCGAACAAGGAAAAGAGGCCACAGGTCGGACAATTCTGAAGAATTGCTTGGCAATTCTCGAGAATTGCCAAGCAATTCTCAATGAGAATTGCCCAAGGCAATTCTCAATTCATATGAGAATGACCTTGGGCAATTCTCGAGAATTGTCCGACCTCCCTGAGGGTAGTTTTTTTAATGGAATTTTCTCAAAAAATATTCTATCTATAAGGGTAAAATGATATTTTGCCTTATTTTCCTACCTTATTTTCTTCCAACCAAACAAAAATTTTCTTACCAACCCATTTTCTTTTCCAGTGACAACCAAACGCATCGAGGCAAAATATTTTCCATTCCATTCTTTTCATTTCCATTCCTTTCCATTCCCACCTTTTCTTTGATCCAAACGGGGCCTTAGTATCATAATGATTCCTTGAATGATAGTTCACAGTTTTACATTACAATTGTTAGGCTTTATAAACAGTATCATTTTTTTTCTTTGAAATGACGGGTTTTACTTAATAACCTTTATCAATTTATTTTATTTTAAATAATTTTTGAAGTTAATTATTAACCCCATATTACAAACGAAAAAATTTAAAAAGAAAATGACAATTGCAATGGAGTTGGATCTAATTGATAAGGTCAGAGTAACGGCACATTGCCGAGAATTGGCTGCTAAGCAACTAATTGCTAATCAATATAACAAGAAGGTTAGACCCTGGTTGTTCAATAAGGGAGATCTCGTTCTACGGCGAGCCGACATAGGTAATAAGAAGGCTGGCCAAGGTAAACTCACAACAAACTGGGAAGGCCCATATCGGGTAACAAAAAACTTAGGCAAAGGTGCTTATAAGCTAGAAACGTTGAAGAAGAAATCTGTAAAACGAACGTGGAACGCAGACAAGCTTAAGGCATACTATAGCTGAGAAGTTATGTGTAATGATTTTGTTCAAGTTATTCCCAAAGGAAGTAGTGTAGTAATGGCGTTTATGCTGATCCTTTTATAATTAATGAATTTTGGGTCTAGAAACCCTTTTTTAGGAAGCATGTCATAGCGATATCACCGTCAACGCGAAACACGTAGAAATTCATGGTCAAGAACCAGCTTCTCGAAACGTGTCTGAGTTAGGCGATAAATGAACCCGTGGTATATAAACCCGAGTTCTAAAATCAAGTTCGAATCCAATCACGTATGAATTTATGGTAAAGAAACCAGCTTTCGGAAATCGTGACCGGAGTAAAACATGTATGAATCCGTGGTGAATAAACCCATGTTTGAAAATCGTGTTCGAGATAAACATGAATGAATCCATGGTGCCAACACCAGTTTTCAAAAATCATGTGAAAGTTAAATCACGTATGAATCCATGGTAAAGAAATCAGTTTTTGAAAATCGCGACCGAGATAAAACATGTATGAACCTGTGGTAAATAAACCCGTGTTCGAAAATCATATCCCCATTAAACGTGTATAGATTCATGGTTGACGAACCAGCTTTCTAAAATCACGACCACGAAAGACGTGCATGAATTCATGGTCAATTAACCAGATTTCTAAAATCATGTCTCCATAAAAAACATGTATGAATCCATGGTGCAAACACCAGTTTTCAAAAATCATGTGAAACTTAAATCGCGTATGAATCCATGGTAAAGAAACCAGTTTCTGAAAATCACGACCGGGATAAAACATGTATGAACCCGTGGTAAATAAATCCGTGTTCAAAAATCATGTCCTCATTAAACGTGTATAGATTCATGGTTGACGAACCAGCTTTCTAAAATCACGACCACGAAAGACGTGCATGAATTCATGGTCAATTAACCAGTTTTCTAAAATCGTGTCTCCATAAAAAACATGTATGAATCTATGGTGCTAACACCAGTTTTCAAAAATCATGTGAAACTTAAATCACGTATGAATTCATGGTAAAGAAACTAGTTTTCAAAAATCATGACCTGGGTAGAACATGTATGAATCCGTGGTAAATAAACCCGTGTTTGAAAATCATATCCCCATTAAACGTGTATAGATTCATGGTTAACGAACCAGCTTTCTACAAACACGACCACGAAAGACGTACATGAATTCATGGTTGCTCAACTAGTTTTCTCAAATCGTGTCTATATGAGAAACATGTATGAATCCATGGTAAATAAACCAGTTTTTGAAAATCATGTGAAAGTTGAAACATGCATGAATTCATGGCCAAGAAACCAGTTTTCAAAAATTATGTTTGACGCAGACAAAGTTGACATGGGTAAGTCAACCAGGATAATAAAGTGAACGGCGTACCGATCTCGATCAAGTCGGATTGTTAAGGCTTTATTAAAATAAGGTCAAACATTTAGCCGGACTACTGTTAGTTCGGAAGGGGCTTCGGTTAAAACCATTTTGGGCGGCTTAAGTAATGCAGTTACAAACACATCCAATATCATGGAAAAGAGTAGTTCAGTCAAATGCACAAATTGAATATGACATTAAGCAAAGATTCAATCTGTGTAAAAGAACTCGAATTGTATTAAGTTAAAACTGTTATAGTTGTCAGCATCATGGAGTTATGCCAAAATTTAAAGCCGGGTTACAACCGTGGCAGCAAAAGGGGGCCTCAAAAAAGAAAGGACCCTGGAAATATATATTCATTACAAGGCTTGGCCGCTAAAGCTGGGCGCGAGCCTAAGATGGAGGAGCTTGTTGTTCTTCTTCTTCTTCACCTTCATCTTCATCCACCTCGGGGGGAATCAACTTTCCTTTTTTGCCAACATAGGCTAGATAATTCAATCCGGAGGTGTTTAGAACGACATCAGGATTAAGAGCGCGGATCTGCGCCACGGCATTGTCAAATGACTCTACGGCCGCGCCAGCATACTCAGTGAGTTGCGCTTTGGCCTGATTGAATTCCTCATCTTTCGTCGCCAGCAGGACTTTGCAATGGTCCACATCAGATTGCGCCTTCTCCATAATCAGCATACCGTTGGAGTGGAGATCCTCCAGACGATGAATATCCAAGTTTGCCATGGCTAACTTTTCCTCGCCTTTGGACAGGTTGGTCTTAAGGGCCGACATTTCCTCCTGTAGTTTCCCTTTTTCAGCCTTGGAGGATTGCAATTCTTCCTGCTGTTTGTCCTTCTCGGCCTTTAAGGACTGCAAATCCTCCTGCAGCTTGTCATTTTCTGCCTTCAGGGCCTGCAGTTCATCACGGGCTTGATCCCTCTCCTCGGTGATTTTAGTCACCTCAGCGTTTTGCTTCAGGAATGAAAGTTCCTTTTTCATGACCTCTCTCTCCTTCTTCAGTTGGAATAGCTGAGCGGTCATTGAAGCATATTTGACTTTGAGGATCGCATAAGGCCGGAGTACGAAAATGGCTCTGTAGCCGTGTAGTTCCATGTCGGCAATTTTTATCTTGTCAGCGTCAGACAGGCCTGTAGCATCATGAAAACAGGCAGGCGCATGACTAGCAGTTAATATTTCTTGCGTTATCCCTTGCTCCCAAAGACGTCTTCGGGAAGAATGGTTACACAAATTTGACTCACTGTCGAAGACGGGGTCGAGGTTGTTTGAGCCTGGGGGGATATGGACGGAGCAGCCGATGGCTCCATGGTTGGCACAACTGGAGAATCAGTGGTTGGAGCAGCTGAAGCATTTACGATCTGTTTCCTTTGGATTTTTTTGGAGGCACCCTCTTTATTCCCTCCTCCATCTTTTGGCACGGAACGCTTACGCGAGGTCCCGATGGCGGCAGCGTCATGAGTAAGAGCTTGGTGGGCGGTTGCAATAGTAGGACCACCCAAGGCCGGAGCATTTGGATTAACCTCGGCATTCCAGGGAGTGCCGCAAAGACACCTATAAATTTTGGTTTTCCCATAGTTTGGGCTGCGAAATAAAACAAAAGCGTTAGTTTTATAGCCGACAAAAAAAAGTATAAGAAATTAAGATTTCACGATATGCAGATCAGTGTATATATGTGTAGTTTCATACTCATTGCCGGACGTCGTCTAACCAAAGGTGTGGAAATGTAATCGTCTGGGTCCATAGGATCTGTCAAAGAGCCGGCAAGTGCCACAAGTCTCAGTTGGGCCACTTCCTCGGCGTCAGAAAAACTCTTAGGTTTTAGGATGAAATCGTCAGGTTTAAGGGTATTATGGCGTATTGACCAGTATAGGGGAAATCTCTCCTCGGTCTCCCCGGATTCGGTCCTTTGCACAAACCAGGGTGCTTGCCCGGTTCCTTCTTCAACCTTAAAAAAGGTGGACTTGAAGTTTTTCCACGATTCTATGAAAGGTTTGAAGAGCTTGCGATCGCGGATGTTTCGAAGTGTCGTCCAACCGAACGACTTTGTGGAGCCTCTAGCAAGGACGTTTGTTTTTAAGGGAGAGAAAAAAGACATAAAAACTGGAATGGTGCAGACAATGGCACGTTCTTCGCATAAACCCTCAAAAGCAATGGCAAATGCCCAGCTGTTGGGATGAAGTTGTGAGGGGGCAAGATGTAGGTGGTTCAAAAGTTGGATTTGGAAGTCAGTGAATGGAAGTCTCACACCAAGAAGGGTGATGACATCCTAGTAGAGAAAAAAGAAGTGAGGATCATTGTTTTGTTGACGATAGGAGTCCATTGATTCACCTTCTAGGGGCAATCGGACAGTATATCCCTCTCTATCCCCGATCCCCAATGACGGGAGATCATTTGCAGTTAGGGTGTTTTTGATGTGTGTAACGCAAATGTTAACAGCAGGATTTTGACCCGGGTGGGACTTGGGAGGAGGCAGACGCACTAGACTCGTCAGTCATAGACTGGACGAGATGGTGTGATGATGAAGCCATCTATACCTAAAAATAAAATAAGGAGGTAAAAATCAGAAAATGATGTATACCTGAGGCAATAGACCTATCTCGGTGAGAACTTAAAGATGCTTGACCAAGATGTTTAAAGCCGGAGTAGCTAGAGGAATAAGGTTACATCGGCATCTATCTAACAGTAAGTCGGCATCCCTGTAGCGTTCTTGCCGAGAAAGTTCAATACTTTTGTGACAGCATTTGTCACATGGTGTCGGGCCCCGAGTTGGTAACCCCGAAGTAGGAAGGTTTTTCTTCAAGCTCGATTTGGGAACTCGGGAAGAAGATTTGGGAGGAATGCTAGATGGCTCAAGAGAGGATGGAGATGAAATTTCAATGCTCCTCCTACGCCTACTTTTACTTACAAGGAATTGATGGGATTCATTTCTAATGGTTTGTTCTTTATTAGAAGAAGTTTCCCAGAAAGAGAACTTTGTTACCCAAGAGTGTCTCTGAAGTTTCTCATACTCGTTGGTAACGAGGGCCCACTATCTAAGGGAGTGTCATTGATGTGAGTCTCTGGTTGTTTGAAGAGAAAAGGCTGTTTGGGTTTGAAGACATATGGTGAGGTACGGGCCATTCTGAGTACTTAGAAAAGGCAACAAATGCTAAGAACCCACCCAAAAAACCCAGAAATACACCCAGAAACACCCCCAAAAACCCAGAAATGCACTCAAAGAAGATTAAACATTCATGAAAAGGCTACCCAGAAAATTAAAACAGTAATGAATGAAAAGCAGAGATGATGACAGAATAGTGCAAAAAAAAAAAAATGAGAAAAACAGTGGCAATACCTGTTGAAAATGAAGAAATGCAAAGCCTTTGAAGGAAAAGAGTGTTTTGGATAGGAAGTGAATTCTTTCATAAGGCAAGGGTAGTCTTGAGTGTAAAGTGGTACGATGAAGGAGTAAGGAGCAATTTATAGACGTCGCGGATTTGAAAAGTCAAGGGTCGTGACGTCATTACACCCCAACAGTTAAGTTAAAAACCCTAAAGTGATTGACGTTTCAAATGAAACGACGTGAGCATTAAATGCATACGGATATTGAAGTTGCAGGAATGGCCAATCCGCATAGGCGACGGTTAAGCGTCGTGAGGTGTCAAGACACGTGGCTGACAGGTGTAGCTTTATCGAAGACCGTCCAGATTTTTCTTTTTAGAATTACAACCCGGATCGGAGGACGACTTGCTTCAACTCAATCCAGATTGGAGGGCGGTTTGCTTCAACTCAATTCGGATTGGAGGGTGAATAACCTTAACTATAATCCGGATTGGTCGACGGTTCCTTTAAGGTTAACCCAGAGTGATGGCGGTAAGCTTTATGGATAATCTGAATTGGTGGGCGGATTAAATTTATTTGCCAATAAAGTCGCACAGATTGAATTCCGTTCAATATGCATACAAATGAAATAAGGACAAAGCCAAAAGAGGCATCAGCGGTTCAGAAATAAAGAGTTAGTGAGGTGCAGAATGAGAAATAAGACGCCAGCAAAAGACAACAAGCGTTTTTCCATTAGTAAATGAATGGTTTACATAACATTCTTACAGGAAAATAAACTGAGTTCTTGATTCTAATAGGAAAATACAAAGTCAAATTACAACGGAATTTCGGTTTGACAAATTCCTAAGGGGAACTTCTCAACATGCCACAAATTCTGGACACCCAAATTCATCAGCAGTGATCGGCAGATTCGTGTGAAAAACTCTCTACTACTGAGTGAACTCCGAGATGCTTATCATGTGGTGAAGATCCCTATCAGCCACGATGAACCTGTTGGTATGGAACAAGTTCCACGCCAAAGAGTCATCGTTAGGAGAAGATCGCTGAGTTAGAGATCTTCAAGACAAAGATCTTCACCAATAGCCAACGGAACTTGATTGAGATCCCAGATTGAAGTTGAGCCAGGCGGGTGAAGACTGTCAAATATATCTTGACTCCCAGATGCCTGTTGGAGTATGTGGATGAAGATCGGCAAATATATTTGAAGATTGCCGATGGCGAAGATTACCCACGGTGTTATGACCAATATTTGTTCCTTTCTTTTTAACGTTTCGCTCGTTCATTCTGAGAAACTTTGAAGGAAAAGAAGAAGGGCTAGACCCTGATTTCCCTGACATCTGCAATTCAGCTTGTGTGAAACAGTAGTTCATTTATAAGACTGAAGAAAATAGCAGGAGGAACAGAGGTTTGAAAAGTGTGGATGGGGCAAATAAGGTGAAGAAACAAGAGTATATAATGCTTCTTCAATTCTAATATTGAGAGCACCAGGGGTAATTAATGTCTCTTCAATTCTGATATTGAAAACGCCAGGGGTAATTAATATCTTTTCAATTGAGAAATGTAAGCGTCAGGGGTAATCAATCCCCTTTTGATGGGAAAGTGTAAGCGCCGGGGGTAATCAATGCCTCTCTAGTGGGAAAGTGCAATGATGGTGAGATCGAAAAAGGCGTGAACATTAAATGTGCACGAAAACCAAGAAAGATTGTTGCGAGAAGACGGCGATTACATATCCCAAGGTGGGTAGGTGAACAGCTACTGATATCTTTGCAGAATCATACCTATGTGTGTGGGTGACTTTTCATGAAAACCTAGATTGGGGGTAACATACGGCGGGAATTCATAATGCCGGTTAAGGCCGAGTTGCGGAGCTAACAATGCAAATCTCGATTATCATAAAAAGGGAATGGATGGTTGAAGAAGATCAACCCGTCACTTATAATGTGGGATGAAGAGGCAAGGTGATAGGAGCTCATAGCCGGTTATGACCAAGTTCATAACGACGGTTTTTACCAAAGATCACCTGTCGATACAAGTTTCGGTCTTTATAAAGGCTGAATAAGTGCTTGAAAGTGGGCCCGTCATTTATGACAGAGAGCAATAAAGCGTGACAAGCAATTAAAGAATCCCGGAGAATTGGGTTAAACTTGAACTCGGATACGCGAAGCCGGGGTTAGTTGATAAGCTAATCTCGGCACGCCAGAGACCTGAAGTACCGAGCTTGTGGGCAACTGTTATGGACTCATATATTGGGCCTAGCAGTTATGCGGCCCAATGAGAGGATTCACAGCAAAACACCCATTTAGCCAGGTAAATGGTTCACCACTACTCCATCGTGTCTGTTATGCAGGACCGTGCAGGTAGTGGAACATATATTTGCAGAATGTGGGAAGCACATAATGGCTGATGAATAGATGCATTTATAGAGGAGTGAAACCCTAGGTAATCCCTATAAATAGGAGATTACCCACCAGGTGCACCCCAGACATTCTCTATTCCATTATTTATCATTCAGTCACATTGTGCACACACCCCACCCTCAGGCGAATCGCCATTTTTGTGTAGCGCAGTTATCTAAGTTCACTCATTGGTATCTCCCTCACAGATATCACCGAGTTGCAGCCTTCTCTTTGGTGCTTAACTCTCGAGCACCCTTGAGGAGCCTATTGATCCAATATTAACATTCCCTAGCTCATTGAAGCTAGACATCTGTGTTCTATAGCAGAACACTCTTATTACTTTTTTATGCTGACAAAAAGTGAGAGTAGATAAGATATTTGGATTTAGATATTGGATATATTGCTTGCTTGGAATATTTTCGAAGATATTTTTGCAGGACATGTTCAAAGCAAGAATGTTTCAAACATCTTGGATAGAAAATTGTCAAGATATTAAACCTTAATTCGGTCGACACTTGTTGTTGGTTTTGATGATAACAAAATATTATAGAAATTATTTCAAATATAACATAATTTATTATATGCTAAATTATTTGTTAAAACAAGAATCAATATCAATTGATAAAATTGCTTTTATTACAAATGGACAAGTATCAAAGAAAATCTTTGACTAAAGGGACAAAGAGCTCTTATTGACTTGGTACAAGAAAAGAAATTAGACATAGAAAAATACAAGTGAACAGCTTGATTGTAAAAAATGTGAAAGAAAATCATTTTGCATTCTGAGGAAATTAAAATTTGAAAACTCAAGTTTACTAATTTTCTAGCTAGCTACTTATAGTACCTGAGGGATACTGGAATCATCCTCTTTCTAGAGTAGTTGCATTCGATGTTAATTTTTCATGAGCTGTGTAAAATGCCTGTGTGAATGTATTAGTTTTGGGTTAGCTGAAACCTTGAGTTGTAGTGAAACTCAGAAAAAAAGAAAAAGAAAAAAAACCTATAGGATTGTACCTAGAAGATTTTCATAATAGGACGAAGGCAATGTAACATCCCATTTTCAAAATCAGTATATTTTTTTTTCATTAGAGTAGAGCATCAGAGCGATTGAGTGGCTGATACATATATTTAAAATGCCGTAAGTCTGGCTGATTACAAAAGCGGTACAACGACAGAGAGTTATCAAAAGTACATAACAACAGAGGAACGTCTTCAGCCGGATCTCTATGCGGCTCGCTTGCCTTTCTCCTCGGTCCTCGTTCCTCCCGATCCCGACGCTATGTTAAGAGCGAGGTCCAAAGTGCACTGACCCCGGGTAACGCTTAATCTCATGTTTACATACATCATATAAGTACTACAGATATTCATGGAATTTTGACGACACTTACTACGTTCAAAGTAGGGTATACATAATCGATATATATGGCAATAACAATACGATCGGATGTAAGGTTAAGGCACAAGGAGAAATGTACATGATCGGATATGCACGGCAATAACAATACAGTCGGATGTAAGGTTAAGGCACAACGGACATTGGACATAATCGGATATGGACGGAAATAACAATACAGTCAGATGTAAGGTTAAGGCACAACAGAGAAAATACCGCATGACGGAGGAAAATACATATATGCATACAATAACCATCAGAGTTAGTGTTACAGTACGCGAACGTACAACATAACAACTATACACACACAATACACATATCACATATACGTATACAATAAACATCAGAGTTAATGTTACAGTACGCGAACGTACCTTCGTTGTCGACTACGGTACGTTTTACGGAAAACGGTAATTTTTGACGGGGTGAAACAAATGTACGACGGCGGTACAACATCGGTCGATTATCTCAAATATCCTATAAGGATAAAATTTATCAACTTCTAGCAGTATAACAGGCATTTTAGGTACAAATTACCATTTTGCCCCTGAATCCCTAATCGGTGGAATTTCGCCAGAGCTTCGCTGTTTTCGCTCTATCTCTCCAGAATTTCGATAGATCTTTTCCCTCATCAAATTTTCGAAATATATATCATATTTACCCCTAAATATGATATCTAATATCTAGACTATCTTGAAAAATTAAAGATAAATCTAGCATTCCTACTATATCTACCGAAAGAAAACACCGAAGCTTAAGACTAGGGACCGAAGAACTTACTCCGGCTTGGCAAGAACTTCTGAGAGCTCTTCCTTCTCTCTAACTTCTCTCTAGGCTGCATTTTTGGGATGGAGAAATGAAGAGGAGAAGGCTTCTATTTATAGAAGAAAGGAGGGACAAGGTGGGAATTTCATGAAATGTCTTCAGATCGGATTTCCACCGTCGGATCGCACTTCGCCACGTGGCTTTATCTTGGCCTTACACCTATTTGGCTGACATCACCTTTCTAGAAGAAGATGATGTCATGCATGACATCACATGTGCTGACTTACCGATAGAGTTTCCCCGATCGGTGTCCGAATCGCGTAATTTTGCCGAATCTCAAAAATCCGGGAACTAGGTTTTGTAGTTCCATTCTTTCTCTTTAAAACTACTGAATTTAATTTATATTTTTGATCCCTTTAAGGGTATTCCGTTATCTGCCGAAGATTTTCGGACAAACGTCATTTGTCGATTACGGAAATAACTTCCGATAGAACTAGCTTCTTGCGAAAAATCACCGGTTCGTAATATGATCTGATCTAAGTAACCATATCCCTGGTTTGAAAAACACGGTGCGTTTTCTATAAGTCACTTTTAGTACTATCTCGCCTTATCTTAATTATCCGGTACTCCTAATTACGCTGTTGGTTTTGAAACGACTTCGAGACCGCTCAATCGAGATAGAATTTCACTTGGTTCATAAAAGGTCCAGTGGTAAAAGACTAAATTTCTATATCTTGAGGTAGAATTTCATTTCTATCTGTTCTCATATCTCCCGTTGGCTCTTTACCGATTATATTATTATTTTATTCAAAATATCTAGATATTTATTTATTTTTTATTTTTTATTTTTTTTCTAAGCATAAAATATTGTATTATTTATTTATTTATTTAATTAATAATTTCGAATTTCTCCCCTTAAATTAATTATTTACTAATTAATTTACTTATATCATAATCTAAACAATTAGCTACTAATTACTTAATTAGCCACTTACTAATTGTTGATAATTTTCATAATTAGGATTAATTATTATCTCACAACTATTTTACTTGACATTGATATTTTATATCCCATGTAAAATATTAAAAATCATGGGGCTAAAAAGTGTTTTTAATAATATTATATTTATGCTTCTCTATTTTTCAAGGAAATAATCCCAAAAATTCCTAAAATTAGAGACAACATACTTCCCAAGTTTTTGTCGATTTTTGTCTTATATGATATTTATTATAATATTTTCAGGTATTACAGGCAATGGCTCGCCTGTCTCTATCTCTTGATTTATTTGTTGTATATTCAACTGATCATGATCACACAAGCTTCTATTCATATATTTAGTAACGTACTTTATTTATTTAGCTAGCGAACACAAGTCCTTGGAAGAACTATATGTCAAATTGGAGTTGGTAATTAAGTTCAATGCCTTATAAGGCTTTTATATATATATATATATATATTTAAGGGAAACCTTCTCGACGTAAGAATATGAGAATATACAGGGTTACAAGACACAAACCATCTATCACTTTTGTACACAGATTTCATTTTGTCTTTTGGACATTCACAACAACAATGATCGATAAATCAATAAATATATTAAAATCGTGAAGTACCCAAGAATAATAAACTTAACTCTTTAGTTTCTATTCTGGCAACAACCCTACATGGTTTACAGTTCAAGGACCGTGAGCATGATGCTCATCAAACATATCAGTGTACAGAATATTTCTACACCCAATAGGAGAATCCAACAACAAACTAAAATCCCACTCTATCATAGGAGCCTGGTAATATATATATGCTTTAAAATTTAATGCCTATTAGACATCGAAGGTAGGTACCTACACAAACAAGGTCAATGCACAAACACAAGTCTCTGTAGTGACAAACGATACATACCGTTCGTACGTACACAAAATCTATTCTTAAAGTTCACACACACACACGTACACGTGTACCTATATATATGTGTGTGTAATTGGCTACTTGTAAGGAGGATCGGGCACTTGGCCAGACTCAATAAGCTTGAGGTCTTCGACAAGGAGTTCGTAGTGCTTCTTCACTTGTTCTGGGGTTTTATTGCCGCCAACAGCCTTAGCGACGTTGTTCCAACGGTCTGGTGTTTCCTTGTCATAAACTGCCAGAGCCATTTCAAAGGCTTTGTTGTCCTTTTCACTCCACAATGAACCACCAGAAGACATATTATTCCTTCAGAGCAAAACAAGAATAATAATAATCAGTCAAATAATGAATTAAAATATACTTGTAAGCCAGAGTACATATGGATGCAGAGAAATATGAATATGGCTGCTCATTTATATATAAGCTGGTGGCAGTGGGAGAGGAGAATATGTATTAACAAAAAGTGTTAATTGGAATTCGAGCATGCATATAGATTTTATTCTTAATAATTATTGATTTATAATTAGGGTCCATCCAGCTTCTAGTATCATCGCTCTTTTATTGCAAATTGGCATGAGGAATCTGTCCAATAATTAATATTTACTGATTTGTCTTTTTAGGAACCACATATTAAAGTTGGACCAGGAAAAAGAATAACCAGATAAATAAGAATCAGTATCGTCGGCAAGAGTGAATGCATATATATGAGGATAATATATAGATACCTACAGATTTTTTTATTTTTCACCTTATTGTAAGTATTGAAACACAAGTCATGTCAATTTAAAAAATAGCTTTGGGTCTTCATTGGTCCAACCGTACCGTGTGAATCTAACGCTAGATGTGTCCACAGAAGAAGGAGTTGTAAGTACCCAAAAGGTTTTTTCAGCTCATTTTTGTCTAGATCAAATGAATGTCTACCATATATGATTCCATGTGGGAATAATCTTACTTTCTTCTTTGATATTTTTGCCAATTTTTTTTTTTTTTTTCACGAAGCAATGGTTTCCATAAGTTTTTTTTGGCCCATGTCCCCCCGAAAATGTTCAAAAAGAAGCAACGTCGCCAAAACTTAACGGTGAAATAAATAAAAATATATGAAAGATTGATGAAGACACATAATGAAGTACATGATAGAGACGCTTAAGGGCTTACCCTACTGGTAGGAATCCAAAGGGTAATTTTGTCAATTCTACTAGGTGTTCTACATGGTATTCAACTTCCAAGAGATGCACTTGGAAGAAAACAAAATCACTTAGTTGGAAGCCCTATTAAATAAAATCTTTTATTTGTTTTCTTCCAAGTGCATCACAAGAGAAATAAAAGAATTCATAATGAGAAAATCCATATGGGGCCCAAATAACAAAGAAAAACTCAAAAAAGGCCCAAAGATTCTGCAAATCCTATAAATTCGTTAAAACGTTAGTTGTTAACGGGGCTGATATAGTTGTTAACGGTACTGATTTAGTTGTTAACGGTACTGAATTAAATTGTTAAGATATTGTTGTTAATGATACTGATTTAGTTGTTAATGACCTATCTGTTAACAATTCACGTTTTGATAAATTTATACTAGAAAAGGCTCTTTTCAGAATCTTTGGGCCTGTTTTGGATTTTTCTTTGTTATTTGGGCCCCATATGGATTTTCCCGAAAAATAAGGATTTTCAAATGACAAATAAAGGATTTAAAAGAATCCTTGAAGTAATTTTTTTAAAAGTTAAATATAGGCATTTAAAAAACATATATGTGAATGACCAATTTTTTTAACTCCTTGGTCATTCACATGTTTATCTTGTAAATGTCTTTATTTGCCTTGAACATGCCTATATTTGTCTTATAAATACTCTTATGAAAATAAAATAAAATAAGGGTATTATTGTCTTTTTACTGACAAAACATAATTTCATTTTGACCCAAGTAGTGTAGTGAAATTTCAGACTATTTTAGGGGTTAACTAAAATGAAATTGTTTCCATTGAGTCTAAGTTGTAATACCCTAAAAATCGTATTTATGATAAGTATCATATTTCGATAAATAATACCTATTGGAAATAGGTGAATATGTGGTTTCAAATAATAAGTAATAATTATCTTATTTTCTAAGGTAATTACTATGAAAATTAGAAAAGAAAAAGAGCTAAAATCCATGAAAAATGTATTTTATAAAAATGAGAAAATGGCACGAAAATATTATGATAAAATCTCATATGGCAACAAATATTGGCAAAAACTTAGGAAGTATGTTGTCTCTAATTTTAGGAATTTTTGGGATTATTTCCTTGAAAAATAGAGAAGCATAAATATAATAATATTAAAAGCACTTTATGGCCCCAAATATTTTTAATATTTTACATGGGATATAAAATACCAATGTAAGTCAAATAGTTGTGAGATAATAATTTATCTTAATTATGAAAATTATCAACAATTAGTAAGTGGCTAATTAAGTAATTAGTGGCTAATTGTTTAGATTAAGATATCAAGAAATTAATTAGTAAATAATTAATTTAAGGGAGAAATTTGAAATTAATAATTAAATAAATAATAAAATATTAATAAAATATTTTATGCTTAGAAAAATAAATAAAAAATAAAAGAAAAATAAATAAATATCTAGATATTTTGAATAAAATAATAATATATATGGTAAAGAGCCAACGGGATATTTGAGAATGGATAGAAATAAAATCCTACACCAAAAAATAGGGATATAGTCTAAGTCATCCTGGACTTTTTATGAACCAAATGAAATTCTATCTCGGATTGAGCGGTCTCGTAAGTCGTTTCAAACCAACAACGTAATTAGGAGTACCGAGATAATTAAGATAAGGCGAGATAGTGCTAAAAGTGACTTATAGAAAACGCACCGTGTTTTTCAAACCAGGGATATGGTTACTTAGATCAGATCATATTACGAACCAGTGATTTTCTGCCAAGAAGCTGGTTCTATCAGAAGTTATTTCCGTAACTGATAATTGAATATTTTATACACTTCTTTTTATCTCTTGATTAATAATTTAGGACTTTTTAGTTAATAAATAATAGCTTTTATACTTATTTGGGCTTTGGGCCTCTCGATTATATTTTAGCCATTTTTATTAATAAAATTCCAGCTTTACATTGCTTCGATAATCTTACCATAACTCTTGAACCAGACATCGGATTTGCCTCATTTTTGTTTCATATTTCAGATGATTCAGAGAGCTACAATTGTTATGAAGACATGAAGGGCAAATTCGGACAAGAAGGCCGTCGATTTTGAAGCTAAAGTCTCAAATAGAGAGATTAAGCAAATCCTTCAGAAGACTGTTAACTCTACTCGGAAAGATTGGAGTAAGCGATTAGAGGATGCTTTGTGGGCATATCGCACCGCCTACAAGACTCCGATTGGGATGTCTCCTTATCGGCTTGTCTTTGGTAAGGCATGTCATCTTCCGGTTGAGTTGGAACATCAAACCTATTGGGCCATTAAGCAGTGTAACATGGATTTGGCTAAGTCTGGCATGGAACGGAAGCTGCAGTTGCAAGAGTTGGATGAGCTTAGATTGGATGCCTATGAGAGTTCGCGGTTGTACAAGGAAAAGACTAAGGCATTCCATGATAAGCATATTCTGAGGAAAGAATTTTCTGTGGGCCAGAAAGTTTTTCTGTTTAACTCCCGTCTGAAGTTTATGCCTGGTAAGCTTCGATCTAAATGGGATGGCCCTTTTGAGATCACTAACATATTACCATTTGGTGCTGTTGAGCTATGTGATCCACCCACAGGGAGAACCTTTAAGGTCAATGGGCATCACCTCAAGCAATTCCATGAGGGATCCCAGCAACAGCCTGAGGAAGCAGAGATTCTCCTCATTGATGCCACTTATCCTCCTTAAACCCTTGGGGAGTATTCTTCTTTCTTCTCCCTCTTTCTCTTTTATTTGTTTTCATATTTGCACTTTGCTTTTCAAAAATAAATACAGTCTATCTTTTTTTTATGATTGCTACATATTATGAACTAGGACATTTTGGTTTTAATGGATCATTCTGTTTGGTATGCGATTCTTGACTCTTCGATTACATATCTTGGTAGTTGATTTGATGTTGTTGATTTCCTAAGTTAGTATTGACCTTGTGAGGTTTTGGGCCTGCATGAATGGGATTCATCTTTTGCCATTCTTTCTTTCATGTGTGCATCTCGCTCCCGATTTGTGTTCTCTAGAACTTGCTCCTTTTCTTTTTGAAACTACATTTTTCACTTACATGCATAAATATGATAGAAGCTTGTTCTCTTTCTTTTATTTTCCCCACTTTGGCCAAATAACTTTCCCTTGCATTATGTTTCCTTTGCTAGCCCATTTGTGCCTTTTCGACTCATTCTTTTCTAAGCCACATTACAAGCCTAAGCGTAAAACCATTTTATTCCGCACCTTGGAGATTTATTGAGCATTGGTTTCACCTTGGTTTTGTGTTTAAGTGTGGGGGTTGCTCAGGAGTGCAACAGTTTAAGTGTGGGGGGGATATGTTTGGTTTTGTCATTGTGCTTTTGTATATAGACTCAAAAAAAAAAAAAAAAAAAAGAAAGAAAGAAAGACAAAGGAAATGAGTAAAATAAATTTTTTATATATATAGAGAATGATTGTGTTAATCAATGCTCTTTTTAATTTCTTGGGTGCTTAGCCTCTCATTCCATACTATTACCTACCTTCACCCTAACCCCATTACAACCTTTAATAATAAGCTCTCTTGATTTGTGCATGCATGTGTTATAAGTAGTGGAGACGTAGAAATTGAGCAAGCTATGGTAGAACAATTTTCTTGAGTAGAATTTGAGCGATACACTTATTTACCTTAAACACTTGAGAGATTGATTGATTGAGCGCATCATTTGAGAGACCATCATTTGTGATTAGCATCATTGATTGAGATTACCAGGAATTGTAATTTGAGATGAAGGGATTTTGGGTCTTGATTGATTGGTTCTAATGAAGCTTTGTGTTCCTTGTTCAATTTCTCGCATTGTTAGCAATTTGAAAAAGAAGAGTTTCTCCTTTAGATCTTTTTCTTTGAATTTTGCTCGGGAGTGCAAAAAGATAAGTGTGGGGGAATTTGATAATTGAATATTTTATACACTTATTTTTAACTCTTGATTAATAATTTAGGACTTTTTAGTTAATAAATAATGGCTTTTATACTTATTTGGGCTTTGGGCCTCTGATTATATTTTAGCCATTTTTATTAATAAAATTCCAGCTTTACATTGCTTCAGTAATCTTACCATAACTCTTGAACCAGACATCAGATTTGCCTCATTTTTATTTCATATTTCAGATGATTCAGAGAGCTACAATTGTTATGAAGACATGAAGGGTAAATTCGGACAAGAAGGCGGTCGATTTTGAAGCTAAAGTCAGATGTTTTATTTGGGCTCGAATTTGTGATTAAAGCCCATTCTTTATTATTTTCTGTTTTGGGCCTGGATTATTGATTGGAGCCCCATTTCGTTTTTCATCTTAGGTTAAGTAAGGCAGCAGCCACAAACATAGATGCATTCACGTTTTTAGATTTTGGTGGATCAAAATAGGAGTTTTCAGATTCTCTCAAGTGTTCTTCATGTTCTTCGTGTTCTTCATCTCTTTCTTCGTTTTTCCCAGCCATGTTCGGCTAAACTTCGTGGTTAACCCAACGTTGAGGATTCCATGATTCGTCCGAGAACTCGTGTTTAATCGGTACTTTACTCGTTTCTCGTTTTTATCTTATCGGATTCGATTTAAAAATAGTTCGAATATTAGATTTAATATTCGGTTTGGTTCATCCCAAGGACGAGTTCGAACTATGTTAGGGTGTTCTTTGTGCGATTGCACGGTGAGACGCCACTGTTGTTCGGACAGATTCTAGGCGATCGTCTAGTCGAGGGATTTACGGACGAACGCAGAGATTTCGGTTCGTCCAGAACCAAATGCGAGTTCGTTTATATTTCGTTCAATGAAGGAAGTTTCTGGAATCTAAACATTGGGTTGATCGTTTTAATCTATTTCAATCTCGTTTTAATATGTTTCTGCATATTTCAGATTAGTTTCAGTTTAATTTTGTTTTAATCTGTTTCAAATAAAAAACCCCCAATTTTGTTGTTGTTACTTTTTGCTTTTTCTTTGATTTAAACCCACCGCAAATTCCTTGAGAGAAACGACCCAGGTTACATTATACTTGCAAATCTTTTCTAATCTGGTTATTTTGGGAGATGACGGCAAATCTCTGTCAAGAATCGACAAACGGCGTTTGTCCGAAAATCTTCGAGATAACGAGAATACCCTTAATGGGATCAAAAATATAATGAAACCCGAGTTTTAAAGAGAAAGAATGGAACTACAAAACCTAGTTCCGGATTTTTGAGTTTCGTCAAGATTACGCGATTTGGACACCGATCGGGGAACTTTATCGGTAAGTCAGCAAAGATGACATCATCCTCTTCTAGAAGGATGACATAAGCGGGACATGTGGAAGGTCAAGATGGTGCCACATGGCGAAGTGCGATCCAACGGTGCAAGATTGATCTGAAGTTGTAGGTTGTTTAATGAAGTTGCATGATTTTTAACCCGAAAACCTCTATAAATAGAAACCTCTCTTCTTCTCATTTCCCACACCAAAATTTCGAACCTAGAGAGAAGTTAGAGAGAAGGAGGAGCCCGGAGAAAGTCTAGCGGAGCCCTGAGTAAGTTTTCTGGTCCCTAGTCTTAAGCTTCGGTGTTTTTCTTTCGGTAGTTATAGTAGGAATGCTAGCTTAGTCTTTAATCTTCCAATATATTGTAGATATCATATTTTTGGGTTAAATATGATATATATTTCGAAAATCATGTTGGGAAAAGAGTTACGGCAAAATTTTGGAAGATTAGAGTCAAAGTAACGAAGTTACGCGAAATTCGGCCGATTAGGGGTCGGGGGCAAAATGGTAATTTGTACCTAAAATGCTTGTTATGATGCTGAATGTTGATAAATATCATCATTATAGGATATTTGAATTAATCGTCCCGCTGTCGTACCGCTGTCGAGAAAATACCATTTTTCGTAAAACGTGTCGTTTACCGTCAACGAAGGTACGTTCGCGTACTGTAACACTAGCTCTAATGTTTATTATATGATTGTTGTGTAGTAGTACACGAGGTTATGCTATATACACGGTATGTTACATACGAGGTTATGTCACATACGAGGTTATTATTGTTGTATCATATGAGGTTATGTTACATATGTGGTTATTATCTTGTATACCTTTTTAATCATACATCTGTTGTGGACTATTGTATTGATTGCTGATGTCGTGTATATGTAGTCGTATTTAAGCATGAGGTTAACCGTTACCGAGATCCAAATTGCAATTGGATCTCGGCTCTTATCATAGCGTCGGTTCGGGAGAACCGAGAACCGAGGAGAAAAGGGAGCGGCCGCACGAGACCCTAAAGACTTTCTTCCGTTGTTATTCATTTTGAAAACTCTCGGTCAATGTACCGCTCCTGTAAATCAGCTAGACTTACGGCAATTTGAATAAATGTATCAGTCACTCAATCGCTCCGATGCTCTACTCCGATGATGGAAAAAAAAATTATACTGCTTTTGAAAATGGGATGTTACATAAGTGATATTTTTCAATTAAAAAATGTTAAATTAATAGAGAGAGAAGACTGGTGGGACCTACAGTATAAAAAGTAATGGAAGTTAAGTCTCTTTAACGGTTGCTATATCTGCTCTAAAATAAATTGTTTGTCTACTTTTGTACCAAAAAATAGTTTATTCTTATGAGTGCTCATAGTGAAATTGTTCATTACTAAATTTGCATATTCACCCTTTATAATATTTAGTGTCATATAATAGGATTAGGAAGTTTCTTTGATGTATTACTTTTGTTTATGCGTTCTTTATAGGATATGATTAGGTTGAATGAGTTTGATCAACTATATGTGAAATCTTTTTATAGCCAAGGATCTGGAGATGAGATACTTCAAGATTTTAGAGGATCAAATTTCCTGTTTTCAGTTTTTATTCCATGAGTTCTATATCTATCAGAGCTTGGTTAGTATTGTAAAACGTGTTTGAAAATGTCTAGTGAAAAGATGTTATCAATGTTTTCTTGAATCAAACAACATATATAAAAACATTAAATTTGTCTAGAGGAGTCAAGTAAACATTGTTAAATTCTCATTATTAATTTTTTCTAAATTATTGGTTTTTATTTAAATTCAATGCGCATATGTATGTTTTTGTGAGAATATGGTTTTACATGATTGTGCAATTGAAAGAAATTAGAAAAAATTTCTATACCAATAATCGATAGAATTGATAGATAAATTAATCTTAATCTAAAAAAGTTATACTTATTATTACTTGAAATCAGAGTAAAATGTATAATAATAAACTTTATGAAAACATTATGAGTTTCAGAAAACAGAATTGAACAATAAAAAGTATGAACTGTCTCGGCTACCAAACGAGTTATGTGTATAATTTAGATGGGAATAGTAGGTTTGGGGGCTTCAATTGGTACAGAGACATGATGTGTACATAGAATTATGCTAATGCTAATCTAATAAACCAGCAAACAATATCAAAGCAGCGCCAACAAATAATATTTGCTCAATTTAATGTGTGACCTGAAATGTGCAAGGGAGAGAGTAAAGAAAGAAAAGAGAGGCATATTCATACCTTGGTAATATACGTAAGGAAGGAGCAGATGAAGATGCAAAAGCTTGTAACGTTATTGTAGTCCAGAAAACAGAACAAAACCAATGAGTTGCAAATTTTGGAGGAGTGGCGGCTAATGGAAGCAATAGATGATTGAATAAGAGATGGAAGGTAGGTTTTGGTTGCTTATACAAGTTTTAAAAATTCATAAATTTAAATTTAATTCCCTTATCTCATCTCATTATATTTTTTTAAAACTCTTATTAGATATAAAATTGATTTCAAGATAATTTAAAAGGTATTGATTTAAAGTATCCTAAAATTTCAACCAAATGTTCCAATTATTATCGTTTTTCTTTATAAAACTGAAAGTTAGATATATTTATTTAAGGAAAAATCAATCTTTTGGTTTTTCAAATTATAACTCACTTATAACTTAATCACTCAACAATGACTCGACGTGATTCAATCCCTACACTTTTGACTTGCTTATGACTCAATAATCCTTCATCTTTTTATTTTTATATTATTATCCTTATCATTTACAACTCACTATAACTCATCTTATATGGCAATAATGGGTAATAAAATTATTTCAAACTCACCTCCATGTAAGGGGGGGAAAAAGGGATGACCGGAGAAGACGAAGAGAAGAAGAAGAGGTGACCAGCAAAAATCTGAACAGCTAAGAAGAAAAGAAGAGGTGCGTGCCTCTTTTTCTTTTTTCCCTTCTTCTCCAGTCATCCTTCTTTGCTTACGTGGAGGTTAGTTCTAATAATTATATTACTATTATTGTCACATAGGATTAGTCATAATGAGTTGTAAATGATGATGATAATAATTTAAAAAAATAAAAAGATGTGGGACTAAATCATAAGTGAGTTAAAAGTTTAGCAATTGATGAGTGGCAATGAGTCATAATTGATGAACTGAGTTATAGAGTTATAAGTGAGTTAAAAGTTAAAGGACTAAAAATAAATTTTCTCTTTATTTACAAATTATCTGGATTTGAAACTTGATTTAATATATATATATATATATCAAATCATTTTGAACCTTAAAATTTTCTGGTTAATTGATGTTGTTGATGATGATGATATATTTATATTTACATACACACGTATGTAAAACAATCATTTAGGGGAGACTTTTGTTTTGATATTCATTTGCAAATTTCTTTTTCTTTTTTTGATACTCCAATGGGGTACAATAAAAATTTTAAAGTATAGAATATTTATCATAAATCATAATTTATTCTTTATATATTCTAGATCAGAACTAACTCTAAGTCCCAAACACCATGATGTTAGGTGTCAATACAAACTTGTCGTATTTTACTTAGTCATCCGTGACAATTTAATAAGAAGGCTGTGTATGATGATTATAAGAATTATTATTCTTTTTCTTTTCAATAACGAAAAAAAGTTGGTTGGTGTATGTAACATCCCATTTTCAAAAGCAGTATAATTTTTTTTTTCATCAGAGTAGAGCATCGGAGCAATTGAGTAAGCGATACATTTATTCAAATTGCCGTAAGTCCGGCGATTTACTGAAGCGGTACATTAACCGAGAGTTTTCAAAATGAATAACACCCGAAGAAAGTCTTCGATCGGGACTCGTACGGCTTTGCTCGCTTTTCTCCTCGGTCCTCGGTTCTTCGAACTCCGACGCTATGATAAGAGCGAGATCCAATTACAATTTGGATCTCGGGTAACGATTAACCTCATGCTTAAATACGACTACATATACACGACAACGGCAATCAATACAACCCACAACAGATGTATGATTAAAAATACATAACCACGTATGTAAGATATATAATAACCACGTATGTAACATAACCACGTATGATACAGCAATAATAACCTCGTATGTGACATAACCACGTATGTGACATAACCGTGTATATAACATAACCACGTATGTTACTACACAACAAACAGAACACAACAAACATATATAATCATACAATAACCATCAGAGTTAGTGTTACAGTACGCGAACGTACATACCTAACAACACATGTACGCATATAATAAACATCAGAGTTAGTGTTACAGTACGCGAACGTACATACCTAACAACACATGTACGCATATAATAAACATCAGAGTTAGTGTTACAGTACGCGAACGTACATACCTAACAACACATGTACGCATATAATAAACATCAGAGTTAGTGTTACAGTACGCGAACGTACCTTTTTGGCGGTACAACAGAACTTTTACGGAAAAACGTGAAATTTCCGACAGCGGGAAAAACAGCGGTGTGACGGCGGCACAACAACAATGCTCGATGGGTACGATTATCTCGGATATCCTATAAGGATAATATTTAACAACTTTTAGCATCATAACGGGCATTTTAGGTACAAATTACCATTTTGCCCCCGAACCCCTAATCGGCGGAATTTCGCGAGCTTATTGTTTTCGCTCTATCTCTCTAGAATTTTGACAGATCTTTTCCCTCATCATATTTTCGAAATATATATCATATTTACCCCTAAATATGATATCTAGACTATCTTGAAAAATTAAAGATAAATCTAGCATTCCTACTATATCTACCGAAAGAACTACCGAAACTAAAGACCGGGGACCGAAGAACTTACCCGAGACTTTGCTCGAGACTTTCTCCGAGCTTCTCTCTCTAACTTCTCTCTAAGAGGCAGATTTTTGGTGTGAGAAATGAAGAAGAGGAGCTTGGTATTTATAGAAAAAATTCGGGACGTAAAGGGAATTTTACGCTTTGTTTTTGAACCGTTAGATCTAGGGTTTTGGGAGGAGCAATCTTGGCCCTCCATCCATAGGTGCCGACCTCTTTGGCCCAAAAAGTCAAAGAATGAGTTGTCATCTTGCTTTATGGCCTCCCGTCCGATAAAGCTACCGATCGAAGTGTCCGTTTCGCGCGATTTCGCGAAACTCAAAAATCCGGGCGTGTAACTTTGAAGATCTTTCCATCCTCTTTCATATTATCTATTTGGATCCTCTTTTTGATCATATCCAGGTATTCTCCGGTGCTTCGGAAGATATTCGGACAAACGCGTCCTGATTACGGAAATCGCTTCGATAGAACCAACTTCTCGACAACAATTCATCAATCGTAAAACGTCCGGTTGTTGCCTAACTTAATCTCGTGTTTAAAAAGACACAATTGTTTCTATAGGTTCTCACTTTGCCTATCTGACTCTACTCTATCTGATCAACTTTTCGTCTTATTTGAAATTACGGTTTTCGGTTGCGGAATCGACGTCTGGTAAATTCTTTCTTCGTGTAAAAATTCACTTGTTCTTAATTTGATCAGTCTGGAAAGACTTTTACCTCTGGTTTACCTGTAGAATTTATTTCTAACTTTTCCCCCGGTCTGCCTATAAGCTGACTCACCGCATTATATTATTATTTTATTCTAATTAACATTTTAATTATTTAAACAATTCTTTTTAATTAAAAATATTAAGAATTTCGACCCCTTAATTAAAAAATTCAGTTTTAAATATTTTTTCATAATTTTTTCCATTTTTTAAAAATATAATATTTTTTACCAAAAATTCCCGTTTACCCACGCCTTCGTTAGGGCTTAATCGACCTAATTTCTTCGTTTAGTGATCTTTTTAGGATCAGGTTTCTTCATATATTTATCTTTACCAATTTTACAGTATATTGTTATCTTGCAAACTTTTATACTTGACATTGTCATTTTATATCCTATGTAAAATATTAACAATGTTTACCCTATCAAAGTTACTTTATGGTTCCGAAATGCTTTTTAAACTTTTCTTCATGTTATTTCCTCGAAATAATTTATTAAATTCTCATAATTAGGGATAACACTTCCATATTTTTCTCATAATTTTTCATGATCTTTCAAAATATTTATCATAATATTTTTAGACCTGTTTTTATCACCATTATATCATTTTTAGTCATTACGTTCATCGATTTTCCTATAACTTTTTTGACAATTTACTCTATAATTATAACAATTTTCTATAACAGTTTTAAGCTCATGATTTTGCTTTATCAAAATATTCGTTAATTTCCTTTATCTCAAAACTTCCAGATTTACTAAAATCCGGGTATTACAGTGTATCTTTGTTCTCACCAATCACTACTTTAGATTTGTCTATATTTTAGAGTTATTTTTAGGGTTAAGGTGCAAAAATAGACATGTGATTTTCTCCGAGGAGCGCCCAGTAGCAAATGCTTTTTTTAGGTGCAAAAGTGACTATGTGGTTATAAATTAGGTACAAAAATAGCGTTTGACCGTTAAGTTTGACTTTTTTTGACCGACCGGACGATGACGTGGCATTTCAAAGGTGCAAAAATAATTTTATGATCTTAAAAAATATTTCAGGTATTGACCGGTACTAAAAGGATACTGAAAAAAATATTTCATGGTACTGACTGGTACTAAAAAGTATTTTCAGGATACTGATTGGTACAAAAAAAAATCATAATTTTGAAAATTTATTTTAGGATCTTGAAAAAATATTTCAGGTATTGACCGGTATTAAAATGATACTGAAAAAAATATTTGAAATGCCACGTCATCGTCCAGTCAGCAAAAAAAGTCAAACTTAACGGTCAAATGCTATTTTTGCACATAATTTCTAACCACAGTCACTTTTGCACCTAGAAAAAAGCATTTGGTACTGGGCGCTCCTCGGAGATAAGCACATGTCTATTTTTGCACCTTAATCCGAAATTTTTACCTATATTTAATGGTTTTCAACAATTAAATATATGAGCGCTAAATATTTATATTGAATGGTTGTAAAAAATTAAATATAGCACCATATATTTCACGGTTGTTTAGTTAATGACTATTAAATATAGCAAAGTACATTCAATGGTTGTTAAATAAAAAGTGTGAAATATATGACCAAATACATTACAGTTCATAAGTATAGTATTTAACATCATTTTTGGTCATTAGTAAGGTGTTTATTTGGCGGTTGTTGGTAAATAACTGTAAAAGATATTTATATAGTTTGATATATCTTTCAATATATTATGGTTGTTATAGAGTAACCATGAAGTATTGGCGACCTTTTTTTTTTTTTTAAAAAAATATTTATAAAGAATTGGGGTTCATTTTCGATAAGCCCCCATGCACACATGTACAAATACTTATACATATACAGAAACCAAACAGAAATCCATTCTAGTCATGAAAATGGCTACTATAAGCATAGAACAGAGTACAAGGAACCAAAACCAACCAAATGCAAATAAGAAACAACAAAAGAGAAAACAAAATAGAAACCGAAAATGGCTACTCTATAGCTAATTATGTTCAACAGTAACCCACTGACAATAAACAGTCATAACCAACTCTTCTATGACTACTTCAATTTGTTCAGTCAAATATTGCTCACAATATTTGTCCTTAAAGTATTGCAAGAAAAAACAAATTATAAGTACGTTAAAATATAGGTGACTTGACTTTTACTTTAACTTAAACACACATACATGCATATATTTACATACCTTAGTATTTGTTGAGGCGGGATTATGGGTGGCTATGTCCTTCATGAACTTCATGACACAGTACCCACACTAAGAGCTCTTATATATCTAGTTGCCACGGGCACTATAAACAAACAAATGAAATGTATCAGTCCTTGCTTTCATTTGTGTAGGAACACAAATAACCAACTTTGACAAGTTTGATAGGAACACAAAATAATATATATTGGAGAATTACCTCTATTCTCTTCCATTTGTGACGGGATCCATAGTTGTGGCCATGTAACGCGGGGCAATCGAGGCCTTTGTAAGTGGCTCAATAGTAAACAACTTTGACAAGACAATCAAAAGTTAAAGCACCAAATTTATAATAAACTTTGACAGGACAATAAGAAATTAAAGTACCAAATTTAAATTCATCAACTGACTTATTATTGAATAGTCAACCATTTGTTGTCGATTGGCCACATCTCCATGAATTGAATTAAAGTACCAAATTCTTTGCTTGAAGGGATTTTGCATGATGAGGAGCCAATTAGCCCCAAGTACAATAAACATAATGAGAACAAAAATATTTAATTAATAAACAATTTAATTGAGTAGTATACTTACCCTTAGAAGTACGACACCAAGAAAAACTATCATTCTTCTTTGGTGCCCTTCTAATGACCACATCTGCCAGTTCCCTTGCTTTTCTCTCCACAAAATTTTCCTTTAAGCCTACATTTAACATTCCTAAATAGTGGTGGGAGTTGAGGAACATGAATGTATCCTACAGTCCTTTGGGGGATATGTGCTCCTTGTGAAGGTACCTTCCATAGAAAAACAAGCCAATCAATATAACTGCTTGTTGTGCTTCAACCTGCTGCTTTAACAACTATGTTATCTCCATATACTGTTGAAGCTTCTAATCAGAAACCATTGTCGTCTTATCCACTCCCCAAAGTATTCTTTCTTGCCGACTTCATAGCCAACACCCCTTAAAAGACCACCACGGTAAGGACCAATGCTTTTTCCAAAACATCCTTATCAGTAGGAAGCTCGCCTCACTCAACTTCTTGGCTCAAGCTCTCTTGTAGCAAAATGAAAGCTTAAATACATTTTTATACAAACAAATTCAATGATAATTTAATCAAAATTATTAATACTTACCATTTTGTAGATAATCTCTTGCACACAAGGATTTTCAATGTTGCCCTCTTTGTTTTGCCTCACAACAACCCATAACAGTCTATGCTATATAGTGAAATCCAATCTTGATCCTTGGTTCTCTAGCAAATGCTGCTTGATGTTTGCATACCCCGTGCGCACTTCACGGTACGGGTATGCATTGTTCTTCACCCTCTCACGGTTTTCATTCCTTAATTGATATGAGTTACATTACATTAATATAGAAGTACTATTGACTTTTTTTATTCCTATACGTTTAATTTACCTTGAACGCTTGATGAGCATGATTTATGCCATGTTTTTTCCTGTATTGTATGACTGAATTGTATGGAGAATATGATCTTAACTGCATTTAATCTGAGCAAAAAGGAATTTATTCATTGTACAGGGAACTTAAGGGTAAATTATGTTTACATCCTAAACGTGTGCTAAGAAAGAGCAAGTTTGAAGGTTTTATGAGAAAGTCGCATGACATAGCCGATGCTATGCTATAGCATCAGGACAACTTTATCGAAGCGCAATACAATGCATCCCTAAAGCTATAGCATAGTAAGTGACACAGTGCTATGTGGCATATATCCTGATCTTTTGTCAAGATTATTTCAGGAAGTATAGTGCAGGTCGAGGATAACGGTTAGATTGCTGATGTATTGAAATAGAAGATGTGGAGGATCGAAACTAATAAATGTGAAGAATCCCGCAGGATCAGCAGAATCAATCGAGAATTGGAGGATAGATACGATCGGACCTCGACAAATTAGGAAAGGCCCAGATTGATGAACATGCACTACAAGTAGACTAGATTATATAAGGAAACAACGGGCAACCCTAAAAAGGAGTCGGAAGTCGTCGAGAGAAAAAAGAGTCTAATCATACACGGCCAGACTCGAAAGAAGAGTAAGATAAGTCACGAAGCACGAGGACCCCAAGAGAACCTAGCATCCTTCCTTCTAGTGAGACGGAGTGAAGAAGACGTGGAGTTGTGACGTGACGGGGCTTCTTCCACGCTGTCGGAACATCCATCAAGCTTCTGTTTCCTGTTTCTTTATTTTAATTCCAGTCAATCTTTTGTCATGGGCTATTCTGTAGTACTTTGTTTTGTGATTCCCTCGTCAGTCATGAACAAACCTCCTTGGGCTGAACGAGGATGATTTTCTAAGTATAGAATGAACCCAGTTGCTAGTTCTTAATTTAATATATTCGGTTGCTTATCAGTTATTCAATTTCTTGTCAATTAGCGAGAGCTAGGGACTAGATCAGTGGCCTCATCTTACTGAGAGGGAGTCGGGGTTAGACATCTGAGAAGCAGTGATTGCGAGGCAGACTGGTGCAAGGCTTGACCTAATATTGTAGACTTCAGGAATGGGTCTACCGCTCATAACCATAACACCTTGATTTGTATTGATAATCCGGCTAGAAAAATTGCCATAGACATATGGGAGAAGTACAGACGAGGATTGTATGTATCGGACGCGAGAGCTTCAGAAGATTAGCGTGGTATGGTTAACTGAATAACTTTGCATAGGGTGTTCATGCTGTAGCATTTGCGAGAGCTGTATAGTATGAATGCTATAGCATTGCGTATAGGCAGCTGGGGGAATGATGTGCTTAGAAAGGATTCCGAGTTCAGTCTATCTTTTTATTGTTATCTTCTTATGACTACGATCATTTAGTTATTTTCCTGTTTATTAGTATAGCTATCAAAACTCTCAAACCAATCAAAGTTATTATCTTTTTAAGCACAACTAATTCTGCAATACGGTGTCATAAGTTGGTATCCCAGTCTCTGTGTGACGATACTCTACTTACTCTTTATTACTTGTTCGACTGGTTCACTTGCCATCAAGGAAATCGACCCAACAAGTTTTTGGCGCCGCTGCCGGGGACTGTAGATACCTATAGTGACGACGGCCTTTTTGCTGAATAGTTGTGATTTATCAAATAAAGCTCACTCCTTTTTTTCTCAATTTTCAGGTATATTCTGTAGTGCATGCGTAACTCGCCTTCAAGCAACCTAGAGCCTTATGATCTTGAAATCAAACGTACTTACAAGCAAAGGCACAGGAAGCAGAAGCGAAGAAGTCAACTCTTTGATCCCGCAGACATGGCGAATATGCTTGTCAATCATGATTAGGATCGAAGGGAGCCGCAAGTGATAAACATGGACAATCAGGTCCCTCCCCCTCAAAATCCAGATGGGAACAAAGCTATCATGGAATTTAGGATTCTAGATTTAAGCAAATTGAATTCGGCTATCACACCACCAACCTTTAATGCAGGACACTTTGAAATTAAAGGTGTCATGATTCAGATGCTGAATGCAGCCAGAAAATTTGAAGGACTTCCATCTGAAGACCCTCGCTTACACCTCAAAACTTTCATGGAGGTGTGTGACTCATTCGTCATTCCAGGAGTCACGATCGATGTCGTTCGAATTAAACTATTTCCATTCTCTCTTAGGGACTAGGCACAGACATGGCTCAACAACTTACCAGCCAATTCAATCTCCTCCTGGAATGATTTAAGGAGCAAATTCCTGCTCAAATTCTTCCCACCTACTAAGAACGCTCAACTCAGAGGGGATATCACCAATTTCCAACAAAAGTCTGGTGAATCTACATACGAACCTTGGGACAGATTTAAAGACCTCCTCAGAAGGTGCCCACAACACGGGCTGTGTGAGTGGGTCTAGCTAGAAACATTTTACAGAGGTCTCGATGGACAAACACGATCAATTGTAGACGCTTCATCCGGCGGGTCCATCTTGATGAAGTCCTATGAAGAGGCTCACGAGTTATTAGAGCGCATGGCTATGAATAGCCATCAGTCGCAAGTAGACAGAGCTACACCCTCTCGAACTGTTGCTGGAATACATGAATTGGATGTTATGACTGCTCTCACAGCTCAAGTATCTTCTCTGACCAATATGGTGAAAGGACCAACCCTTCCTTCAAGCTACCCATCCCTGCAACCATCCCAGGTAGCTTGTGTGTATTGTGGAGGAAAACACCCCTACTCGCAGTGCTCCGCCAACCCCAAATCGGTTAACTACGTCAACAACTTCAACAGGGGCGATAACACCAACAATCCTTGGCTATAAAAACGTACGTAAAAGCGGAAAAGAAAAGTTTGTGTGGGTGTGTATATGACATTAAGGTTCCACAAGGATATTCTTCTAATTTGAGAAGGTGTGTTTCAATGGACGATTTGAAGTTAGTGGGAATGAAGTCCCATGATTATCATGTGTTGATGCAACAACTATTACCAATAGCTATTAGAGGCATTTTGAAAGATAAAGTGTGAACCACTATAACAAGATTGAGTATTTTCTTTAATGCTATATGTAACAAAGTCATTGACATTGAAAAGTTGGATGAATTGGAAAATGAGGGTTATATTATTTTGTCCCGACTAGAGATGCATTGTCCTCCTACATTTTTTGATATAACGGTGCACCTGATAGTGCACTTGGTAAGGGAGGTAAGGCTCTGCGGTCCAGTTTACCTAAGGTGGATGTACCCTTTCGAGC